>CM053772.1:121910849-122066633 GCA_028658325.1 Potorous gilbertii | reverse complement strand
TTAAACACATTTCTACATTGGTCATGCCATAAAAGAAGAAATAAATCAGAAGCAAAAAAAAAAAAAAAAAAACCATGAAAAAAAGTGGAAAAAAATGTTTCAATTTCATTCAAACTCTTAATATTTCTTCCTCTGGATGTGGAAAACATTTTCCATCACAAATCTTTTGGAATTACCTTAGAGCATTGTATTGCTGAGAAGAACTAATTCAAGCACAGTTGATTATCACACATTGTTGTTGTTACTGTGTACAATATTCTCCTGGTTCTCCTCACTTCACTGAGCATCAGTTCATGTTAAGTCTTAACTGGTTTTTCTGAAATCTGTCTGCTCATCATTTCTTGTAGCACAATAGTATTCCGTTACATCCCTATATCACAACTTGTTCAGCCATTCCCCAATTGATGAGCATCTCGTCAATTTCCAATTCTTTGTCACCACAAAAAAGCTGTAAATATTTTTGTTCATATAGGTCTTTTCCTTTTGGTTTTTTATCTCTTTGGGATACAGACCTAGTAGTTGTACTGTTGTATCAAAGGTTATACACAGGATGCTTGGATCAGTTCACAACTCCACCAACAATGTATTAGTGTTTTGGTTTTCCCACATCTTTCCAACATTTATCATTTTCCTATTCTGTCGTATTACCCAATCTGATAGGTGGTGTGAGAATTATTTTAATTTGCATTTCTCTAATGAGTATTGATTTAGAATTGTTTTATTTTGCATTTCTGTAATCAATAGTGATTTAGAGCATTTTTTCATATGATTGTAGATAGCTTTAATTTCTTCATTTATCAAGTGGAGAATGACTTATATTTTTATAAATTTAACTCAGTTCTGTATTTCAGAAATAAGGCCTTTATCAGAAACACTAGCTGTAAAAAGTATTTTCCAACTTTTTGCTTTCCTTCTTATCTTGCTTGCATTGGTTTTGTTCGTGCAAAAATCTTTTCATTTAATGTAATCAGAATTATTCATTTTGCATTTCATAATGCTCTCTATCTCATTTGGTCATAAATTCTTCCTTTCTCTATGGATTTGATATGTAAACTTTTCCTTGCTCTCCTGATTTGTTTATGGTAGCACCCTTTATATCTAAATCATGTAGCCATTTCAGCTGTATCTTGTTATACAGTGAGTTATGTTGGTCTATATTTGGTTTCTGCCATACTATTTTCCACCTTTCCCAGCAGTTTTTGTCAAATTGTGAGTTCTTACCCCAGAAGCAGGAGTTTTGGAGTTTATCAAACAACAGATTACTGTAGTTGTTTGCTACTATGTTTTGTGTACCTAATCTGTTCCTGTGATCCACTACTCTTCTTAGCCAGTACTAAATAATTTTGATGATAGCCACTTTATAATATAGTTTTAGATGTAGTATGACTAGGCCACCTCCCTTTGAAATTTTTTTACATTAATTCCCTTGATATTCTTGACCTTTTGTTCTTCCAGATGAATTTTACTATTTTTTCTAGCTTCTTAAAATATGTTTTGGTAGTTCAATTGGTATGACTCTGAATAAGTAAACTAATTTAGGTAGAGTTGTTATTTTTATTATACTAACTCAGCCTACCCATGAGCAACTGATATTTTTCCAATTGTTTAGCTCTGACTTTGTATGAAAAGTGTTTTATAATAGTGTTTATATATTTCCTGGGTTTGTGTTGGCAGGTAGACTCCCAAATATTTTGTTTTGTGCATTTATTTTAAATGGAATTTCCCTTTCTATCTCTTGTTGCTGGGGTTTTGTTGGTAATTTAAGTATTTTTCAAGCTAATAAATTTTATTTGAAAACATCATGCAGAATCCCATTGTACATACTCATATTTAAGTTGCCTATAATATAAAATCCTCTAAAATAAAATAAAACCGTGATCATGAGTGATAGTCCTGACAGCCATATGCTTTGGCAGTTTTTTTTGTTTTGTTTTGTTTATTAAAAGAAAGGAAAAATATATCCTTTGTGTGTTAATCCCAGCATTATATATTGCTTTTGATCTGTTTTATTACTGTTTAAAGTTGTCTTCTTTTATATAATTCTATATTGTTCTTTGCTGCTGGAGCTGGAATTGAATCCAGGTTATCTCACTCCAGGTCATGTGGTCTTTCCATGGCATTTTAATGACTTTCATATCATACTACCTCAGTAGTTACTGCCCTTCATTTATGCAATTGTATTCTAAGTGATTCATTAAATAATAAATCATAATTGTTGGTAATATACCCTGAGTAGTACAAGAAAGATAAGCCCAAGGAAGGTGGCCTAGCAGTACCAGATCTCAGATTGTATTACAAAGTGCAAATCATTAAAACATTGATCCTGGTTAAGAAATAGAGTGATGTATCAGTGGAATAGATTAAGTATATAATACACAGTTGTAAATGACCATAATGATCCTAGTGTTTGATAAACACAAAGACCCAAGCTTTTGGGGAAAGAACTTACAATTTGACAAAAATTTCTGGGAAAACTGGAAAGCAATTTGGCAGAAACTAGGTATGAGCCCAACATGTTACACCATCTACCAAGATAGGGTCCAAAGGGTACATGATTTAGAGTCCACATAAAGGGAGATATCATAAGGAAATTAGGAGTGCATGAAATAGTTTACCTGTCAGACTTATGAATGAAGAAAATTTTGACAAGAGGATATGAGAGAGATATTTATATAGAATATAACATGGATAATTTTGATTGCATTAAATTTAAAAAGTTTTTGCACAAGCAAAACCATTGCAGCCAACATTAGAAGGAAATCAGGAAACTGGGAAAAAATTGTTTATAACACGTTTCTCTGATGTAGGCCTCATTTTTAAAAAATATAGGGATATTGGTCAAACTTATAAAAATAAAAGCCATTCCCCAATTGATAAATGATTAAAGGATATGAACAGGCTGTTTTCAGAAGAAACCAGTTATTTGCAGTTGTAATAAAAAATAATCTAAATCGCTATTGCTTAGAGAAATGCAAAATAAAACAAGTCTGAATTACCACTTCACTCCTATCAGATTGGCTAATATGACAGATGTTGGAGAGGATGTAGAAAAATTGTAACACTGATGCACTGTTGGTGGAACCATTCTGGAGAACAATTTGGAACTGTGCCTAAAGGGCTAGAAAACTGTGCATACCTTTTCACCCTTCAACACCACTACTAGGACTGAATACCAAAGGGATCAGAGGAAAAGGAAAAGAAACCTCTATGTGCAAAAGTACTTATAACAGCTGGGTTTTTTTGGTGGCAAAGAATTGGAAATTGAGGCAATGCCTGTCAATTGGGGAATGGCTAAACAAGTAGTGGTATATAATCGTGATGGAATTTCTATTTTGCTCTAGGTAAAGGGGTGTTCAGGAAAGACTAGTATCTCTGGCGGGAGGGCTTTTTACCCCTTTCAGGTCTGCTTTTCACCTTTGGTGTCTGCCTGATTCACCCAGCTCAGTCTGTGGCTCCAAGAAGCTGTAGCCTGCACAGTGGCCACATCACAGTAAGCTGTTTTGTCAGACAGACTAAACCAGGTTGAGGGTAACTGAGGGGTCTCAGTTTTGTTCATGAGTTAGGGGCCAAACGTGAAGATTTCCCTTGGCAGAATAGGTGGATGAGAACAGTTGTTTCAGTGGCAATAAAGGTCGATCAAACAGGTGCCGTGCAGCCCTTAAATCTTAGTCATAGAAGATGCCAAGGTCATCCATTGTATTCTGAGCCATTGCCAGTCATCTTGAGTTTGTCCTACTACTAGACTGTGATGACTCTGGAAGACAGTGAGACCTGTGACTTTGTGCAACTCTGCCTCATTTAAATCTAGTTTATGCAGGAGTCAGAAAACATCACTTACACCATTTTACCATTTTTATCTACTTCAATGTCCTTTGGTAAAAGTAAGAGACAAAGTAGCAGATGCAGATACACCAGAAGCTGTAGTCGCAGTCCAGTGAGAAGATGACCCGGAGACCCTCATTTTCAGTATATTGAAAGAGGACAAACTTATAATTCTGGGTGACGTTAATGCAAGAGTAGTGATAGACTACCAGACATAGCAGGGAGTCCTTGGAAGGAATGGAGTTGGAAACAATGACAGTTACTTACTGCTGAATACTTGAGCATCTCATGACTTTGTCACCAATATTGTCTTCTGTTTACTTAAATATAATAAAACCTCATCGATGCACCCTCACAGCAAACACTGGCATTTAAGGAAAAGAGACAGGATGTGAGAGTGATAAAGACTCTCTGTGTCACAGAGTGCTGGACTCGTCATAGATTTATGCTTTCCAAGCTATATATTCACATTTAACAAAAGCAGTGGCCCCAAGGCAAGATGACTACCAGAAGACCTCATGTAAACAGATTATATCAGAGTGGAAACATGGAGGGAAAGCTGAGCCTACACATGGTCGACAGCAGTGGAGCAGAAAAGGAATGGGCAGCTTTCAGAGATTTGGTGTACAGCACTGCATTTGCTTATCTGGGCCAGAACACTCAAAAACATCAAGAGTGGTTTGACAAAAAGGATGGGGAAATTCAGAGCTACTAAAAGACAAATAAGAACTCCACAAGGTTTCACTAGCAAGAGAGTTCATCTGTCTCCAAGGAGACAGTGTTTAATTCCATCAAAAATAAAGTGCAAGTGCAGCTTTAGAAAGATGCAGGGTTCTTTAATGCAAGAGTCATTTGTAATAATAGGCTGATCCTTCACTTGGAGGATGGCCCTCTAGTTGAGAGCCAGTGTGACTTCAAAAAGGGACAAGGAATGATCCATATTTTGTCTGCTGTCCATCAACTCCAGGAGAAATGCCAGGAGCAGAACCAGGGTTTGTATACCATGTTTATCAATCTGACCAAGGCCTTTGATACCCTTAATAGTGAGAGCTTGTGGAAAATAATGGCAGAATTTGGTTGCTTGGTTATTTTTGTATGTCAGTGACATGACAGCATGCTTGCATGGTACTTGACAATGGACAGTGATCTCTCACACTTTCCCAGTTACCAGTAAAGTGAAGCAGGACTGTGTACTGATGTTACACCCCTTCAGTAAGGATGAAAGTGGCATCCAAGTCAGCTGCCTTACTGACAGTAAATAATTTAACTTGAGACGGTTACAAGCCAGAACTAAAGTGGAGGGAGTTGGTGTGTGATCTTGTTCATCTGTGATTGTGCTCTCAGTGTAATCTCAAGAGACTGAGATGCAACAAAGTATGGATTGATTCTCTGCTGCTAGTGCTGATTTTGGCCTAACAAACAGAATTTTTCCACCAGCCAGCACCACACCATCCATACATGATTTTGGTTACAGCAAATGGAGAAATTTTGAATGCAATGAGTAAGTTCACTTCCTTTGGAAGTGTCCTTTCTGGGGATATACACATAGATTATGAAGTTTACATACACATTGCCAGAGCTCCCTCAATGTTTGGGAGGCTTCAAAGGAAAGTGTGGGAGAGAAGAGCTATTAAGCAGCCCACTAACCTGAAGTTCTACAGAGCTGTTATGCTGACCTCATTGTTGTATGCCTGTAAAACTTGGAGAGTCTACTAGCACCATGCCGGGATACTAAGTTGCTTCCATTTGAATTGTCTTAGGAAGAGTCTGAAGATCACCTGGCAAGATAAAAGCCCCAGACACTAAGGTCCTTTCTCAAGCTGAACTGCCAAGCCTTCAAACTTCACTGCGGAGAGTGCAATTCCAGTGGGCTAGCCATGTTATTTGAATGCTTTTGCCTAAAAGACGATTTTACAGAGAACTTTCACAAGACAAGTGCTCACATGATCAGAAGAAGCAATGTAAGGACACTCAAGGTCTCTCTGAAAGACTTTGGAATCAATATTGAAACATGGGGGACAATGAAAAAGGCCATTCAGTATGATGTGCCAGTATCAAAGGTGACATTGTGCTTTCTGAGCAAAGCAGAATTGCGGTAGTGCAAAGAAAATGTTAGATGCACACATTTAGAGCCGTCTCCGCTCCAAATGTTCACGTGGAATATTTAAGCCCGATCTGTAGAGTCTCCTGAGCTCTTATTGGTCTGATCAGCCACAGTTGAATACACTGTATCGTGACGACTTTCATGAACTGATGCAAAGTGAAGTGAGTAGAACTAGGAGAACAGTGTACGCAGTAACAACAATGTTGTATGATGATCAACTATGAACGACTTAGCTATTCTCAGCAATACGCTGGTCTAAGACAGTTCTGAAGGACTTAAAATTAAAAATGCTACACATGGAGCCTGAATGCAGATCAAAGCATACTTTTTAAAAACTTTATTTTTCCCTTTTTTGGTCTGTTTGGTCTGTTTTCTTTTACAGCATGGCTGATATGGAAGTGTATTTTTCATGCGTTGCACATATATAATCGATAATAAATTGTTTGCCTCATTGAAGGGGGAGGTGAGAGAGGGAGAGAGGAAGATTGGAACTCAAAAATTTAAGAAATGAATCATAATTGTTTTTATATTTTGCATTTGCATTAGAATAAAGTAAAAAAATTATAACTATTAAATAAAAGATAGTCATCTGAAAATTTTCATCATGGTGTATTGAAATTAGTAAAACCAGAGCACTGGAAGTCCCAAGAATTTGAAGGAGTAATGAAATAAACTGTGGTATATTAATGCTTAACACTGTAATGTTGTAAATATTGCTAAACAATCGTTTATGAAATACTACAGATTGAAAAAAGCAGAACAGAGTACACACATATTAGACAGGGATTCTTGACTTTTTTTGATGACTGGTGAATCCAATGAATTTTTCTCAGAATAATATTATTAAATGCATGAAAGAAAACACAGGATTACAAAAGAAACCAATTACATTAAAATACAGTTATGAAAATTTTTTAAAATAAGTTTGTAATTCCTAGGTTAGGTGCTTGTAAAGGAAACATAAAAGGAAATGAATTAGCCAAGAATGGATGGGAGCATAACTGGAAAGTTTTGACATTTTGTGTGGGAATTTATTTAAATTTAAATAGCTGCAAAGTAAGTTTAATTGGTTTTATTTGTTTGATAATTGTATAACTAATAAATTTTATAGATAATCATAGGTGAGAGGGAATAAAAATTAGCTATAACCAAAAGAGTTCTTAGAAGGTTTCTTTACAGATGCATAGGCATCTTTTTCACATGTCTGCATGATGTATTGAAGTATTTCCAAGTGAAGTCAACATTTATGACTCTAGAGAGAATAAGCTTGTGACCTTTGATCACAGGCAAGCTCCAGATAGTTAATAGTTTGTTTTTGTAAAAAAAAAAAAATCTGAACTTAAATGCTTAAAAAAGAGGGCATTTCCATATACATTGCAGAACACAAAACAGAATTCTCTATAATTCCATAAATCTTTTATTGTATGCCATTTGGTTTTTGAAAATCAATTATTTAATACATTCTCTAAGTTATTTTCAAAACTATCCTGTTTGTGCTTACTTCTAAATTTCCTTTTGTTATCTTTTGTGCACTTAAAACTGTTCCTATGACCCTCCTTTTTGTGGCATTACTATTGCTAATCCCTACTCTCTAACAACCTTTTCTATCTCTCAAATTAAAAATTGAAAGGAAAAATAACTTTCTAAAATAGTTAATCATTAATTTTGCAGTAATGTTGTTGCCATTTATCATGGGATTGGGCATCACCTCATTACCTCAGGATTTCTGGACTATCCCAATGGCCTGTTGGTGGGTCTTCTTGCCTCAAGTTTCTCTTCTCTGCAGTCCAATCCATGCTCCATTGATGTTATTTTTTTAAAGTGCAAGTCTGACCATGTCTACCCCTTTGTACTCTGCCTTCCAAAAAAAAAAAAAAACCCTCTTCTGGTTCCATATCATCTTCAGGATGCAAAATTCTCCCTTTGGTATTCAATGTCTTTCCTAACCGAGCATCTTACTCTCTGCGGGGTACTTTTGTCCCTGGTCCCCTTGCTATTTCATTAACAAGATTTGGCCCTGGACATTTTTTTCTGACTGGTTCCCATGCCTGGAATGTTCTCTCTCTTCATTTTCTTTTTCTTTTTCTAGCATTTATAAAGCCTTTATCATATGCCTGGCTCTGAACTAAGAGTTCAAGGTAAAATGGCAGGCAAAAATAATGCATAGAATATATTATGAGATCTTTATATTTTTTATTTTTAATGTTCTACAATCACTACCATAAAACTTAGATTTTTTTCCCTCTATCTACCCCCCACCACTCCCCTCCCTCCCCAAGACAGTATGCAATTTTATATAGGATCTACACATACATTCCTATAGTATAGAAGAACTAAAATAAATGGGAGAAATCCTGTAACAAACCAAAACATAATACACACACACAAATGATCTGCTACATTCTGTGATTGAATTCCATAGTTCTTTCTCTGAATGTGCAAGGCATTTTGCCTTAGAATACCATTGGGAATTTTTTTTGTTTTTAATGTCCTTGCATTGCTGTGAAGATCCAAGTCTACCAGAAAAAACTCTCTCACACTGTGGTTGTTGCTGTGCACAAAGTTCTCCTGGTTCTGCTTCTTTCACTCTGAAGTCTTCTTGTTCATCATTTCTTATAGCACATTAGTATTCCATTACATTCATATACCACAGTTTTATTCAGCCATTCCCCGATTGATGAGCATCCCCTTGATTTCCAGTTTTTGGCAACTACAAAGAGAGCTGCTATAAATATTTTTGTACATATGGGACCCTTTCCCATATTTATGATCTCTTGGGGATTCCTCTCTTCATTTTCATAATGGCCTGTACTCTATAAGGGACTAGGCGATGAGAGTAGAAGTACAAAGGATGGAACTGTGGCTCAGGGAGCCCAAGGGATTTGCCTGTGGCCACATTTCTTCTATGTGACTAATAAGTGTTTTTACTTAAGATCCAATAATCTTTTATTATACCTGGATTTCATACTGCCTGTACCTACTTCTGGCCCTTAATCCCCAAACATGTCACATCCCTCACTGCCCAAAGACCCTGGATGCCTTCCCTCTTCCTCTTCACCTCTTGCTTCCTGCTAGGCAAACATTTTGTTTGAGATGGCAAAGATCATAGTGATCAGCCTTCTCTCTCCTGACTTCATTTTTTTTCTTTTTAAATCTACAATATAATTTGAAAATTACTTGGGACTTACCTTTGTGGTTTATATAATTATGTTCATTCATCTCTAGTAATTTTGCACATTGAATTTGTTTAAGGCTATGTGTGTGGTACTGGGAGAAAGATTTTATTTAAAAATCAAACCCATGAACAATGTATATTTTCAATATACATGTTTGCAAGAGTACATATGTTTATACACACATTTATAAACTGTATATCTTATAGATCTTAAGCTAGAAAGGAACACAGAAATAAAGTAGTATAATTTGTAGATAAGGAAAGAATTAACTGTAAGCAGTAAATTGGATCTTATTAGGAGGAACAGTATAGTGTTCTTGAACATTTCATAGGCTAGACAGGTGTATGTTAGTGGTATCTTTCTTGGGACAAGTAATTATTACATAGAATTTATTCTGGGCACAGTGTAATCTTACATTTCTGTGTTCTTTTACTGAGAATTTTTATGCAGAGTATTGAGAGAAAGGAGACAGAGAAAGAAAAATATGAGTATATGTGAATATCTGGGTTATGAAAACACAAATGATTGCAGTGGTAAATGACTGGGGAGCATGGGAGAGATGCCGCTCCTACAAAGCATTCTTTTAAAAATCCAGGTATGGGGCCTCTGGTGTCTTCTAAGCTAAAGCTGTTGTGGAGTAGTCCCAAGATTCCTGTCACTTCTGCATTTCTGTTCCTTAGCTACTTCTCCAGTGGTGGTAGTTAGACTCCATCTTTTTTGGAAAGCTTGTAAGTGTTGTACTTTTGAATCACTTTGGCATTTTTATTATGAATTAGGGTAAGAGGGCATGTTCCAGCTTAACAGGGGAGAAGGATTTATGTTGTTACAAAAACTTCTCAATAATGAGTTTCTAACACTAAGAATACTCATGGGAGGCCTATAAAAATCTCATCAGCAGATTTTAAATCTTAGGATGGACTACCTTTATTATTTTTCCTGTTCCTACTTTTGTAGATGGAGTAGTACTTGAAAGTAGTGTAGGTAGTTCCTGAATGTAGATTAGATGAGCTCTCAAGATTTTTTGCAATTCCTTGACTCCATGGTGTTTGTGTGTCTCTTGAATTTCAAATGCTTTTGAGAAAAATGGTGCACTATGTGTGATGGTATTTTGGGTTTTTCCCCCTTCTTTGAAAGCAATTGAATGAATAGAATTTGGACAAAATGAATATTTACACATGAGTATTTGGGGGAAATTGCCATAACTATCTTGACTTCAAATCTGCAAGTGAAATAAAAGCAGAAGTATGTTTGCCCTATAACAAGGAGAGAAACGACATTTGTAGGAAGAATAAATAGCTGATTATGAGAACTTGTGTGGGTTTTTTTTTTAAATAATGTGCCATCAAAGTTCCTCTTTATTGGTATATACTGAATGTCCTGGTTTTTGTCTTGTAGAATGGAGATGTGTGCATTTCTATTCTTCATCCTCCTGTAGATGACCCACAGAGTGGAGAACTGCCCTCTGAGAGGTGGAACCCTACTCAGAATGTCAGGTAATGGACTCTATGAATAAGGGGAAAGGAAGAAGAGACTCCTTTTGATGGAAGTTTTTCTAGTTTCCTTTGCCCCTATAGGCATTTTGTGGGATGTGTGTATGTTACTCTGAAATATATAAATTATTAGGTTCTCTAGTGTTCACTTTTTGTTCATGATCTTGTGGAATTTGGTCATATTCTATAATATTGCTTTTTGATAAGTTTTCAGAAATTAATTAAAATGTAGAAAAAAGTTCTATTTGGCATTGCTTATTTTTTCTAACTTTTTATTGTACCTTCATCCACAAATGTTAATAACACCATTTAAATGTGGGACTATTTTTATTCCAACACTTTAAAAAATGGCAGCACTTTTTGTTTGTGTCAATAAGCAACAGACTCTTCTCTCTGAAACCATGCACATACATATATGTGTACATATCCACCAACACATAAAATATACATATATGTATGTACACATGTATATGTATTGTGTGCATGTATATTTTAACTATCTAAAGGCCCAAGATGTTGGTGGAATACCTCTCCTTTTGTGAAGTCTTGTGTGATCTTTTTTGATTGTAAGAAATTTAAATCTCTGAATAGTATTATGACTACTCTGTAGTGATAGAAGCGGAGAATCAGTACCTGTGGAATTAAATATTGTAGCATATTAGGTTTAATATAATTCATTTAGGTCAAACACATTAAGTTTCAAGTTTCTTGAGGAGCAGGAACTGTACTATATATTTTGGAGGATGCTAGTAGCTCCCATGTTGCCACTTTGTTTATTTGACACTTCCTCATAAAGACCTGTATTTCACTTTTCTTTGCTTTTAATCATCCCATTTGTTGGTTTTTGTTGCAGTCTAAATTAAGATGAATACCCATGTTCACTAAGAATTTTACATTACAGGGATCCATATTGATGTAGTCTCTAGGAACGAATACTAATATCTATTTCCTGGAAGTGTATGTATCTAATTAAAATTGTTAGTATATAGTGAGCTTTGGATAATAGTGTATTCGTGTAAAAGGAATTTGTTAACAAGTTCAAAAGACTCTTTAATAATCTCAAGGAATTTTTTTTGTCATTTCCATTAGTATTAGCCAGGCCTTTTCCCCCCCTCAAAAATGCAGGATTTGCTCAAGATAATATTAGATTATTATTTTATATTTCTTGCAGAGCAGCAGTTTGAATCAACACAAATTTATTAAGTACCTACTATGCACAAGGTATTAGTTGCTGAGGATATAAAAAAAAAAAATAAGTCATTTGCCTTAAGGATCTTACTGCTAATATAGTAGAAAGAGCTATAATTCTACATCAGAGGCTTTCAGACTTTTTGGCCTCAGTATCCCTTTACATTCTTAAAAATTGTTGATGACCACAGTTTTTGATGTGTGTGTGTCTGTGTCTGTACACCTGTACAGACACACACACACACACACACATACATACACATGTATATGCAATATTAGAAATTAAAACATCTTAGTATTATTGTGAAAATAGTTTTGGACTTTTGGAGCTCCTCAAAGGACCTTGGAGAACCTGAGGGTCCACCGGATCATCCTTTGGAAACACTGCCCGATATTGGTAAACTTGGAGACTCCTCTTTCATGTTAATTTCGGAACCTAGTCAGTTGAAAATTTAAACCATATTTAACTATTTCTTTTATGGTTGTTATTTTAAGCAAATATTTTCTCTTGATAAATTATTCAACTCAAATATTACTATCTCTATTTTGTTTTTGTATGTATAACTAGCACAGGACCTTGTGCCTTATAGCTACTTAATAAATTCATGTTAAATTGAATTGCTACTATATAAGAAAGATAAAAATAATTCAACCAATTAAATGTGGAATGGATTGGAAAAGGGAATATCCAAAGTCAGGGAGACCAGCTAATTAGGAACCTGGACAGGGGGCTGGCCACTTACCTTGTGTAAGTCTATTCCTTCTACTTTAGTTGTTCCGTAATCCTATATTGACCATCACAGTATGCATTTTTAAAAAAATGACTGTTACTTGACTAATCAGACCTTTTTTTTTTTTTTTTTTGACCTTCCATACCTAGCTACAACATGTTATCTTTTTGGCCATTTTTTTTCATTCTGTCCTCATATGGTATGATCAGCTGTGGCTTGAGGTGTACTTTAAATCAGGGCTTCTTAATTCTTTCCAAATTTAATTGTAAATTTCTTAGTTTGCTATACCACTCTCTTTTTATAGTGGCTAATGTGTATCGATAGGTTGAGGAGTGAGGGCAATGGAAAGGAAATACATGAGGATAATGAAGGGGATAGAGATCATAAAGTTGTAGATGCAGGACCTTTAGAGACTATTACATACAACCCCTTTCCCCTCCCCCCAATTTTGCGTATGAAGAAACTGAAGTAAAGAGAGGCTTAGTGATTTACAGAAGGTCACAGAATTAGTAAGTATCTAAAGGGATAACACTTAGATCACCTAGGGATGATGAGTGATGCTGTTGTGTTCATGAAGTACAGGTGATAAACCTTGCCACAGTTTGTCCAATGTGCTGAACAGTAGTGAAGTCTTTGGGTACACATTTGATTGAAAAGTATTGGTCTAGACCACACCATGTAGTGAATGTGCAGTTAGCCTGAAAATCCTACTCAAAGTGTTGATTAGTTTCTTACTGTCAACATGATGTGGCGTGTATTCATAATAATTGGTAAAAGCAATGTTCACAAGTACTTTGAAATGATAGGGTTAGGCTGGCAATCAATGAAGACCCCATCGTACAGTGAAAAATAACACTGAATTTTTGGAGTCAAAGGATGTGGGTTTGGGTTCCATGTAATTTTGTGAAAGGCTTGTGTGTGGGCTTAATTTCCCATTTGTAAAATGAGATGAACTAGCTAACCTCTGAGTTCCTTTCCAGTTCTGAATCTGATCTTATTTTTAACAAATGAGCTTTGCCAAACTTAGGTTAGTTTCCCATCATATTTTTTTGGTGTGAAAGTTACTTTATTAGCTATTAATTAATCTTTGATGAGATATTAGGAAAGGAGTTGATCAGAGGGTTTTAACCGAGCTTTATTCCTTCAGCAATCTGTGGAGCTCCTTAGGACACAGATTTTGGAGCCTCCATATAATCCTCCTATGAGTATCTTTGCTGGGATTCCCCCTTTTCTTTCTGCATTTATTTTCAGACCTAACTCAGTGTTTACCCATTGATATCATCACACCCCATCTTACTGACCAGCGGTCTGTTCTGTGTTAACGTTTACTTGGAGGCTGTTTTGCTGCTGTCCTTAAATTGTCCACCTGCCGTATCTTAGCTTAGACGGCAGGAATGAGGTTCTCTTTTTTTGTTTGCTTGTTCATTTACTTCAGTCATGCCTGACTTTTTGTGATTCCATTTGGAATCTTCTTGGCAAAGATGTTGGAGTGGTTTGCCATTTCCTTCTCCAGTCCATTTTACAGATGAGGAAACCGAGGCAAACAGGGTTAAGTGACTTGTCTAGGGTCACACAACTTGAGTACCTGAGGCCAGATTTGAGTTCAGTAAGATGAGTGAGTCTTCCTTACCCCAGGCCTGGCACTCCATCTACTGTGCTACTTACCTAGTGAGCTCCCAGGATTGGAGGATTGTCAGGTTGTCTGGTTGCCTAAGGAGGTGCAAACTTGTCTTGGTCAGAAAAAAAGCAGGTTAAAACTTTCTTACTGATCAAGATTGAGGAGTAGGTTTCTGAGTAGCAGATACATGTCCACCATCCACCTTGGGTGAGATGAGAAGACCCAATTGAGGGGAGAGGGAAATTCAATAAACTTCATATAATGTTTATTGAAAATTTAGATCTTAACAATTTAGCTGTTACCAGTGTAGAGTGATCTTTTCCCTTACCCTTCTGGGCTTGACCAGGACTAGAAGAGGTGGCGGCGTAGAGAGCGAGTCATTTTCAGTCCCTGTGCATAAAGTTCCTTGGTTGTTATTACTTCACTTGGGTTAATTTTTAATGCCACCATCCAGAGTATAGTTTTCTTTTAATATACTAGAGATTTATATTCTTTTGTCTTTAAGTTGCCTGTGGGTACCACTCTTCCCATGATTTCAGTTGCTGGAGATATATGCATACACATGTGTATACATACACACACGCAATCAAACATTTTCAAGGACTTGTAATATTTTGCCAGACTATAAAGGAATTGAGAGTACCAGTTTTATAATAAAAAAATAAATGTTATAAATACATGATTTTGTGTTAGTACTATAGATTAGTTCATTCAAATATTTATGTGTCAAGAGAAAGATAGCACATTTTGATGTCCTGGACTCTCATCTCTTCTCCCTCTATACACCTTCACTTGGGGAATCTCCTCACCTTCCAGAGTTTTAGTTACCATTTCTATGTGATGATTCTCAGATCTGCCTATCTTGCCCCATACTCTTGGGTAACCTCAAATTTGCATCTCCATTTGCCTTTCAGATAAATTGAACTGGATGTCCAATAGGCATCTTAAACACATATATCCAAAGCAAACCTCATTATCTTTTCTCCACCCCCTTTCCTCCTCTTCCCTTCCCTGTTAACTATGGCCAACACTATCCTCCTAGTCCTTCAGGCTTGCAATCTAGTAGTCATCCGGGATTCCTCATTCTCTCCCATGCCCCATATCCAAACTGTTGTCAAAGCCTGTCGATTTCATCTTTACCCCGATTCTGCCCTCTGACACTGCCAGCACTCTGGTGCATGCCCTCCTCAGGTCATGTCTTGATTCCCATGATCCATTCTCTATTCAGCCACTAAAGTGTTTTTTCCTAAATCACAAGTCTAATCATATTATCCTCCTTTAATAAACTCCAGTGGCTTCCTTTTGCCTTCAGGAGCAGATAGAAAAGGCTCTGTATGTCATTCAGAGCCTTTCATAACCCAGCCCCCATCATCCACTTTTCTAGTCTTCTAGTACTTTGCTTTCCAGTCCAGTCATACTCTTGATCCAGTGATATAGGCCTCCTGGCTCTTTCAGGAATAAGGCATTTCATCTCTTAGATCTGGTGTTCTTTCTTATTGTCTGCCATAATTACAATGCTCTCTGTCTTCTGCTCTGGCTGCTGACCTCTTTGGGTTCCTTTAAGTCCCAACTAAAAGCCCATTTACAGGAAGCCTTTCCACCTCCTCTTAATTCCAGTGCTTTCCCTTTTCCAATTATTTATTTATATTGCCACTCCAAATGTTCAAATGAACTATTTGTGCCTGATCTGTGGTAAAGCCTTCTGAGCTCAAATTGGTCAAATCAGCCACAGTTAGACATACTGTACCTTGACTCTTAACATAGTGATGTCATTTTGGTCCTCTTTGAGAATGAATGACATCAGCCACCTTGCTTTGTCTATATTTGTTTGCATCTCCTCCCCCCTATTAGATTGTAAGGTGCTTAAGGGCAAGGATTTTATTTTTATTTTATTTTATTTTTTTTGGTATATCCTGAGCTTAGCACATTGCCTAGCACATAGCAGGCTTTTAATAAACGTTTATTGAATTGAATTGATTTAGGTGGTTCTTTCACTGGTTGAAAGGCAAGAAACTAACTCTAAGTGACCCCAAGCAACTCTAAGATTAGAAGCTAAAGGTAATTGTAGTTTCATAGTAGAGGGAGTGTCTATACTAAGAATTTACTACATTTATGAAAATTAGAAGCCCACTCTCCCTCCCCCCCTCCCATTTTGTAAGACATTGCTCTTAACTTGAAACATAATTCAACAACTTCCAGACATTTCCTGTTTTATTCTCCCAGGTAACCTTGTTTTTCCTTAAAGCCTGTTTCTTTCGTGGTTATCTATTCGTTGTTTCAGATCTACACTCTAGTCTCTAGAAGCCCTCAACTTCAGGTTGAAACTGTTTCTGACCTGTATGCTGAGAGAATCCCTTGCCTTAAATTTCTCCTTTCCTGGGCCTCTGGCCATAGGTATTATTAAGCATACAAAGTCAAAAGTGAAGTGGTCCTCAAGGAGCTCATGTTATGTTATGGAAAGCAACATGCATATACTTAAGTATATACAAAACAAATACAAGATAATGGTGGGGAGGTGGGCCCTGGGAGGTGGGAGAATCAGCATAAGTCTCATGTACAAAGTGGTATTTAAGCTGAACTTTGAAGGAAGCTCGGGAGTCTTAAGAAGGGAATGTGAGGAGAATGTACATTCCAGAGAGAGGGAAGAAGACAGGCACTTGAATTGGAATGCTATCTTTGCAGACTTGTAGAGTACATGAGGGAAAATAGTGTATTAGAAACCTGAAGAAATAGATTAGATTCAGGTTGTGAGGAGTTTAAATGTCAGAGTAGTATATATTTAATCTTAGAGATAATAGCGTGGGCAGGTAGGTGGCTCTGAGTTCAAATTCAACCTCAGACATTTGCAAGTCACTTTACTTCATTTTCCTCATTTGTAAATTGAACTGGAGAAGGAAATGGCAAACTGTGCCTGTATTTTTGGCATAAAAATCTCAGTCGAATATGACTGAGATGACTGAATGACAAAAACAAGACATTGTAGGGAATCATTGGAGTTTCTTGAGCAAGCAAATTACTTGGTTACTCCTATACTTTAAGAATATTACTTTGGCAGCTGTGTGAAAGATGGTTTGCAAACAGGGGAATTCTGAAACAGGAAAACCAATTAGGAGGTTGTTGCAGTAATCTAGGGGAAGAGTTGATGAAGATGAGACCTAGAGTTGTGACTGTAAGAGTGGCAAAAAGGAAATAGGGGGTTGAGGTAGAATTAATAAGGTTCGGCAGTTATTGGTTGGTTTTGGGGGTCAACTCTATTAAAAGCTCTGTGTGCTTTTTCCTTTTCTTCTCTGGACAAGAATCTGTATAGTGTAATATACAGAGAGCTGGTCTGGGTTCAAATCTTAACTCTTAAGCATTTTGGCTCTGTGTTCCTGGGAAGTCACTCTGTAAGTTGCAGAGAAAACATGACCTACATTGGTAGAGGGAGCTTCCTCAGTAGGATTGAGGGATTAAATTAAATCCCAATTAAATAATAAGTCCAGTTCCTATTTCTGCCTTCTCTGGAAATTCCTTGAACTGCTTTGTTTTCCCAAAGACTCGTCTTTCTCAATTTAAGTTGTAAACAGCCCTATCTTGGGATTTCCCATTTAAGATGACCATGATCATCCCTGGGAGGTTTCCAGATATCATTCTTCTGTTGCATATGGAGGTCCTCAATCTATTGTGATTGTTCTGGTGGGTGACTTTTTCCTTTATCCTACACCTCAGACCTCCTCTACCTTTGTTTTCAAAATACCTCCAGCAGCCCTTCATTTCCTTACGTTAAAGTGGAAGGTAAAGCCAGCTCAAGTGACCAATGGATTTGAAATCTTAAGGGATCTGGAAGGGGCTTCCTCTTTGCAGCTTTTAGTTAGTTTTAACAAATGTTTATGAAACAGTTTTACACCATGTAACATACTGCACAGAGGTCATAGCAAAGACTAAGACATGGTCTTTGCCTTCTCTGAACTGATAATCAAGTGTATGTGTGTGTTTGTGTGTGTGTGTGTGTGTGTGTGTGTGTGTGTGTGCGCGCATATATATATATATATATATATATATATATATATATATATATATATATATATATAGTTCATAAGCTGCAAGGTTGTCTACATTGTGATGCAAGTCAGTCTAAAAGTAGTTCTTAAGTAGATAAATGTTATGTCAATTTGTTGAGATAGTGTTAGTAAGATAAATACAATTTTATTCTATTTTCTTGTTGGCCTTTGGACTAGATTTCTCTCCCTTCAGTGACTGGGAATGAGCTTCCTCACACTAAGGAATAGCTTGATGCAGAAATGGAGGGGGTTCATTAGATGTTTACTTTCTTATCCTATCAGCATAATAACTCACTTTTATATATTACTTACATGAAGATCTACAAAATCCTTTCCCACAACAACCTTCTAAAATGTGTAGTAGAAATATTTTCATCCTCTATTGAATGAGGAGACAGAAGATCAGAGCAGTTAGACTTGTCAGTGGTCATATGGCTGCTTCTATAGGAGCCCAGGTGGAAACTCAAGTGTCTTCACTTCATATTCATCATTATCTTTCTTATTGGACATATATCCTTCCCACTCAGTTATATAATTTCATTAAAGGTTGATTAATATTATAATCAGGACTATGCTTTCTCTTCAGGTTGAATTGGTTTTGTTTTTCTAAGTTCTAAAAATCATTTTCCTGACCATTTCTTCTTCCCAATTTTTACTCTCATGAGTGTTTCCTTTTATTTTTGTCTTTCAAGCAAGTGATGACACATCAATCCACACCCCTTATGAACTTGTTGCCTTTTTTTGAATAGTAGGCAAGTAACACACAAGTGGAGCTACTTTTTTGATTAAACACTACTGTCCAAAAAGTTGGTTATTCTTTTTCCACCATCAGGCCTCCTACATTACAGTTTAAATTTTTTCTTCATCTCCATGTAACACTGGAAATATTAGGGGACCATCTTGGAGCCGATAGTCTTATCTTTTCATCATGGTATTAGATTTCTTATTTAACCAGAATGGGCTCAGTTTAGCTTCCAATCCTTAGAAGCAATCGTATTACTGAAGATTGCTGTTTCCTTGTCGCTCACAGAGTTTAAGACTTTAGAGATGGTCAGGTTCAGGGAGAGACCAGTGTGCGCTTTATTGTTCTTGCCTTTTCCTTCTTTCTCTTACTATTACAAGTCTCTCAACAATAGATTTTTTCTATTAACATTAAAGGTAGGTCTGTTTAATATGTGCTGCTTCTTGAAAAGACCTTCTAGGGTGAGGAGTTGAAGCTAATACATAATGGATTAGATTAGGGATGTTCGGAGGAAGCTCTATAGTTGCAGCCGTCCATCTCGGTTACTGAAGGCTGCTTTCGGATGCCTCTGGCCCTGTTTGCTCAGCTGGCATACCTTCTTCCTTTCTTCCTCATCTTCAGAATTGAAAGAAATTCTGTATTTCTTTATACAAAGTATTTGATTCTGTTCATCTTTCCAAATCCATTGTTACTTAATTTGTAATTTTCATAGATTTTTTTTTCTGGTTTTTGCAAATTTAAAGACTTACTGCCTCTTCAGGGTTGAGCAGTAGATTATTGTATAAATGTTAATAACACAAACTATCGCCAGAACCTTAATATTGGCTTCCATTTTCACACTGGATTCATTGTGACCACTTTCCCTCCGTCTGCCCGTTGGGAGGTAGGGTGGGGAAGGGATCTGTTCCTATGGGTTAGTTTGTTTTTGGCAAGTTAACTTCTACATTGGAGGTGACGTATTTAACTGAATTTCTAAGATCTGGAATTCTCTGTGATATTTTAATCAGAGCCCCAAATCAAATTATGCTAGCTCCTCTTTTGGAGGGTGAAAAGATTTGA
Organism: Potorous gilbertii; assembly: GCA_028658325.1. Lineage (NCBI taxonomy): Eukaryota > Metazoa > Chordata > Mammalia > Diprotodontia > Potoroidae > Potorous > Potorous gilbertii. The sequence goes on along the minus strand of CM053772.1, from coordinate 122,046,663 downwards.
GTTGTGTTTTCCTGGATCTGAACACTTATTAAATATCAGCATTAATTTTGTGAGTAGTTACGACTGATCCTTCTTTCATATTTCTAGGACTATCTTGTTGAGTGTAATCTCACTGCTTAATGAGCCCAACACTTTCTCTCCAGCCAATGTGGATGCTTCAGTTATGTTCAGGAAATGGAGGGACAGTAAAGGAAAAGATAAAGAATATGCTGAAATCATTAGGTAAGATCCTGTTTGTGTTCTTATTGTGTGCATTCATTCAAGGCTGAAATTAGTCAGTGGACTGGATGCTTCACAGGGATTTCCTCTTGGAGATGTAGATGATATGCATCAAATGAACTCTAGAGAATTATAGGAGTGATGATGATGATGGCTAACGTTTATATAGTGTCTCCTGGGTGCCAGCTCTGCGCTTGAGCACTTTATACTCATTTTCTCCTCACAGCAACGTTGGGACATAGGTGCTGTTATTCCTATTCTGATGGTACAGATGAAGAAACTGAGATAAACAGGTTAAGGGATTTTTCCAGGGTCACAGTTTATAAATGTCTGAGGTTGGATTTGAACTCAGATCTCCTGACTCCCAGCCTGGTGCTTAATCTCCTGTGCCACCAAGCGGTTAGCGCAAGATTAAATTTTAACTTTCACTCCAGAGATTTTATACTCACAATCTGATGAGATGCTCATTAGAGAGCTCTTGGAAATTTTATTTCTTTTTCATTACCTCCCCTAGTGCTGAGTAACTGATTCTGTTTTTGTCTCCTTCAGCAGCTGGTCAGTCTGCACACTTGAATCACGTTAGCAGGGTTTCAGGATCTTCATTCTTTTACTAAAAAAAAGTATCCCAGAAAGACACCGAGGGTTCATTTCTTAATATCCTAATACTCTGAACAAGGTGCCGAAGCACATGTGGAAGGTTATGGTCATATCTAAGCCTTTAAATAGGTAGATTTTTATTCTCAGTCTGAACAAATTCTTTGGGGTAATGAGCTGAATAAATGTTCTTCTTATTGGATATTTCTTTCATGGCATAGTGAAAGAACTCAGGCCCAGGAATCAGGAGACTGGGATTTTAAATCCCGGCTCTGCCACTAGTTAGTCAGTGTGACCTTGTTCAAATCACTTAATGACTTTCCCTGTAAAAGAAGAGAACTGAACTGAATGATCTCTTCCATTTTTAAAATTACGTGAGTCAAGGTTTTCAAACCTTCAGGGGATATTCTATTGTATTTATATTCTAGAATTTGAGAAGTAAATCTATTCACTCCAGTTATACAATTACCAATTTTATAAACTTCAATCACATTTTCTCCAGGTTTTCAACTTTGCAGACCTAAAATCGGCACCCCCTAGTGTGCCTGCACTAGTTGGCCCCACTTTAATTTTCTTCCTTTGCTCTTAACTCCATGTCAGCTCTCTGCCACTTGGAGGGCAATAGCAATAGATAGCTTTGCACCATCATTTTCTACAGGAGTAGGCTAATGCTTGCTGCTCAGTTCTCAGTACACTTCTTGATGTATTCAATGTTTATTTTGTTGGGTTTTTTTGTGTGACATCAGGTCATCTTATTGCTTGGAGGAGGTAACAAACCATAACTCACTGTCGTCACTGGCAGCAAATGTTGACTAAGCACCTACTTTCTCAGGGCACTGTGCAGAGTGTTCCAGATAAGTTTTTTGCCCTTTGAGTTCTCACAATTTGGTTGATGGAGATAAAGGATGTCTATATATAGAAAAAAAAAAAACGGTGGGAGTGGGGTAGGATAGGAGGCTGCAAAGAAGCCCCTACCTTATTTTAAGATTTCTGCTCTACACTACAAATGCTACAGGAATTCAGAGAAGGGAATAATTCCTGAGGGAAAGGGCAGTCGATGGACTGTTCCAAAAAGAGGTGGCACTTGAGCTGGGCTAGCAGGGGAAGAAAGACAAGACTTAGATGATGAGGAAGTATTTCTGATGGGGTAGGAGTGGGGAATGGGAAGAGGAAGACTGCATGATCAGATGTGGAGGTAGTACAGTGGTACACACTGTGTTCAGTAAATAATGAGTAGGTCACATTGGCAGGAAAACCAATTTTATTTAGAGTACCAATTAAGTGGATAATGTGCCAGATTTTGAAGGCTCTTGAATTCTAGGTAAAGGTATTTGGATCTTATTCTGTAGGTGAGGAATGAGGAACCTCTCAAAGACTTGGGTTCCGTTTTGGGGGCACATGATAGCTTGGAGTCCATCATCCTATAAGAGCACTCACATTTCTTTCCTTTAGTATGTAATTTATACTCATCTGCTGTTCCCTCACCTCAAAAGATTTCTCAGTAGTTTATGCCTATCACCTTGATGTTTCACTTTCAGAAAAGTTTAATCTTATCCAAACACTTAGTGCTTTAATTCTGGCCTCAGTTTCCTGGGGATCCTGACTTCATATTTCTTTACCTAGAGGAGTACCTATTTGCCCATATTCTGTTTCTTGTCTCTACGTCAGTTTTCTGTCATGTTTCCCCTGTCCTATAGAGACTTGGATTGTAACAATTCCTTTGATTTTTATCTCTGAAAATGATGATTTGGTTTTAAAAACAACTCTGGGTATAATAAATCAATCCTCCTTAGGGTTTTGGCGAAGTAAAAGGAGCTCTTGAATATTCCTTTATAAAAGAATGTCTTAATTTAAATCTAGTCTTTACTGCTGCTAAACTAAGCCCACTTAATTAAGTTAAGAGAAATTTTTTACATGCCTGTAACGTGCCAGGTGCTGGGGCTCCTAATGCAGACTTTGGGAAATAAGCAGGTTTGGTGGCAGAGCAGCCTCATGCTTGCTTGGGTTACTAGTTGGGGCTTCCTGCATGGGGTGCCTGTGGAAGCACCACGTGCGGGGGGCTTGGAGGCCTGTCTCCTTCTCGTTCTCGGGGGAAGTGGACACGGACCGCAAGGTCACAGGGCAGAGACCCGGCGTTTACTGCTTTTCTGTTTCCTCCTTTCAGGAAACAAGTCTTGGCCACTAAGGCTGAGGCAGAGAAGGACGGCGTGAAGGTCCCCACGACGCTGGCTGAGTACTGCATCAAAACTAAAGTGCCTTCCACTGACAACAGCTCGGATTTACTTTACGACGACTTGTACGACGATGACATCGACGATGAAGACGAGGAGGAGGAAGATGCCGACTGTTACGATGATGATGATTCTGGGAATGAGGAGTCGTGACCTGCCCCCTCCGTGCCCCTGTACTGCCCAGCCATCTCAGGCCAAAGGGAGCAGCGGTAACTCAGCAGGCCGGTGGCAGAAACCATACCAGGGGGTGGGGAAAAACACGTGGCTACTGCTGTCTCCTGTCGTGTGGATCTCAGTTTGCTCCTTCTTATGGACCTCTCACCGGAGAGGAAGTAACCCTCCACAGAATGTCTGAATTCTTGCATTCTTTATCCTTCCATCACTGTATTACGATTCCTTTTTTAAAACAAAACCCGAAACTCCCTTCTCACTTCATCTCTACAAAGTGTTCACAGAGAAACACGTTTGGTCTGTGTTTAGATTCTTGAAGAATTAAATACAGTCTCTCATCAAGACGTTTAATGTATTTAAAGCTGGGAACCCATCAGAAGTTGGGTCTTTGGGAGTTCACAAGTGCTGCATAGACTGGGTAGCAAAAGAAAAATTGGAAAACAAAAAAAACAACCCCACAAAACCTTTAAAAAAAAAAAAAAGAAGCAAATTTGCCAAGGTTCTAGCTGCTCCATTTATGACATTAGTGTGTGCACATTGCATTTAACCTTGTGGTGGTGAATTTTGTTTTCTCCTTTTTTTAAGGTGTGAGGCAGATGGTGTAAGCAGCTGTGTGCTGAGCTTGAGGAAGTGTGTTACTGATTTCAGCCTCTCAGAAACAATCTTAATATTGAGACCTCAGCTATACTGGGGTGGAGAGAAAAATCAGATTTTTAAAAAATTGATTGGGATCTAATGCCTGAATAAATATTCATACTTTACATAGAACTGAGCACTTGGTTGCTATTTATTTTTTAAGGCAGGGGTTTTTTTGTGGGATTTTTTTGGTGGTGAGAAGGAAGGGTTAAAAAAAATAAATCACTCTGCCATTTGTGAAGATGCTGCTGGGGGGAAGGTAGCTCCTGCGGATGGCCACCACCAGGAAGGGAGATAGGCTTCAGTGGATTTAAAACAAGTCCCTTCCCCACAGGGAACAATCTTATGCTACCTGATGGGTCTGTCTGTGTTTGGGTCTTTTAAAATAGCCGGTGTTATTCAGCCAGTATTAGTCCCAGGAGCATGTCCAGTGTTCTGGTTTTGATGTTTTCATTAAGCTACTACACCCTATAGTGATAAATGTGGATGTGAGTGAGTAGTGACCTGTTATTGCTTTCTTCATTGAATGTCATCTGAACTGATACATTTTCTTGTTAAATCTCCTTTGTCATAGTAAAGTCCTGCACTGCTGGCTGGATAGCTCCAGAGGCAGAACTGAGTAGCACGCCTTGAGGGAGCAGGCGGCCCAGGAAGGAAGACCTTACTTAGCCGCAGGCAGTAGATGAGCCATGTGGAGTCTGTGTCGGACTTGAAACACCACCACTTTGTTCTGGAAATCACTGCTCTTAATTTCTCCAGACCGACCTGGCGGCCTTTAAACTTATGAAATCCCTAGTTGTCAGAGTTTCTATCAGGATACAAGTTTGTGTTTTCCTCCCCAGCAGAAGAAGTGGGGAGAGCAGTGGAGAGAGACCCCTAGAATGCTAAAGGTTTCACATCAAGTGAGGGAGTAAAGGGAGCACTGACCAGAGTCCTGTCTTGGATGCATCTCTTCATTACTTCTTTTACTTAGCACTACCCTTCTGGAATGTTCTTCAGTAAGAAAATCCTAGCTGCATCCCAGGGATCCTGTAGTGGCCAGGGATTAAGAGTTAATAATGCACTCTTACTTAACTTCCCTTCCTTTTTGATCTCAGGGTTTTCATTAACTCTTCAATTTCTTGCTTTTTTGCTTAGCCCTGGGCTAATCATCTTTGATCCTAAAACCAGCAAGGAGCTGGTTCCGTCTCCGGGGGGGGTGGGTTGGGGGACAAGTTCTTTTAAAATAAAAATTGAGGAGAATTTGCTGGGTCTTGTGCCAGCACTTGCTGCTAGCCACCCCTCATTAAACATCTTTCTAATGCCTGGGCTTTTAACTCCCTTGTTATTGACTTAAGGATAACTTCAGGGACCCTTAATTTGTCTTAACTTGTCCCTGTGACATCCTTCTCCAGGGCCCAGCAGCCACGAGTCAAAAGTTGCCCAGTTTTGCTGTTTCTAATAAGTCCCCAGGGATTTTGTATCCCTTGCTGCTGAGAAATCTCCTACATGCCAGTCTTGGCTCCTTTTTATTTCAGAGTTGCTGCTGAGCCCTGGCTGAGGCTGTATCCATCTTTCTAAGATCTATCAGCCTCTGTTGCATGTTGACTCAGGGAGCCAGAGATGGAAGGTAGAAAATGTAGGTGGAGCTTCTGGCTTAGTCTTTTGGTGTGTTATACATTGAATGTGTGGCTACTATCTATTAAAATTGTGTTCAAGAAACATATTTGGGGTGTATTAGCTTGTAAGAAATTTAGGCATTCATAAGACAGTCTGACTCTGAGAACTGTCCCAGGGACTTCTCTGAGAACACATCAAATTAACCGGCGTTGGTGGCAGCCTATGCTATCTGTGGGGAAGTGGCCAAGCGTGGTTCATGTTTCCTATTTTCCTTTCGTGGAGGTTAAGGGGGAGGTGGTTCAAGGGCCAGAGGTTCAGGCCAGATCCTTGTGGTAGTAGCTGTAACCAATGACTTGGTTTGAAATGCGAATGCTGCATCCTTCAGGGTCTGCTTCCCTTTGTACTGAGAGACCTTACTGTATGATCTCCGGTGACTTGTATATTCAGGCTTGGTGGTAGAAGATGCATTATATCAGGATTCTTTTGTTGGTCCCCCTGCCCCTCTGCTTTATTTTAAAAACATTTCCAGTTTTTTCCCCCATTTGACTAATCATTTCCTCTTGTTACACCCAAGTGTCATTTACTTGTTTACTTGCTGGTTTCTGTTGTTTTGGAGACACACAAACAAAGTTAAGACTATAAAAGTATCTAGGAAATTGAGGGGAAAAAAGTTTACCTTAACTATAATATTCTTGCTTTTCTTACCCCACCCTCCTTCCCATCCTGATGAACAAGGTTTACATTTATTATTAAAACAAGATTCAGATGCAACTTTCAACTGTTCTGAAACCAGCAGGATGCACTAGACTTCTTAGTAATTTTCATAGCTAAAATTCTAGATGTTTTTCCTCTTTTCTTCAGTATTATAAGTTACCAGAAAGGATTAACTGATGCATTTTGTGTTGTCCTCCCCATTAGTAGTTTATTTTTGTCTTTTCTGCACATCTGTCTACTAATAAAATGTGAAATAAAATATAGAACCTGTATTGTTACTTCCCCATGTAATGATCCGCTTTTTTCCTGTGGGTTAAAACATCTTAAAGTTCTCAATACCTCCATTGTTCTCCTTTGAGTCTGTGCACCTGGGTATTTGCTGTAAAGTTACTTCATGAAATGTTGGCGTGTCACTCTCATTTCCTAGAGAAACCAGCTCTCACCTTCGAGCTAAGGGTGAGCCCAAGCAACAGACATGACTGCCTGGGAAATCACCATACCTTGACATGTTCAAGCTTGGTATTTTAAGGAAATAATTTTGCTTTCTTTCCCACTACCCTTCCCTTCTTTATAGATATTAAAGCTTATGGGCATGCCCTGGAAATAGCTGGAGTCAAGAAATATTATGAAACTAAAAAACTACTGAGAAACTAAGAAGACTGGTGTTGCTGGGGGTGGGGTGGGCTGGGCTAGGGGGGGAATAGTTGAAGGATGTAACATTGTGTTTGCTATTTTGGTGTATAATTTATTCACTGGCTCCAACAGTGAATGTACCTGTCAATAAATTGTGGGTTTGGATGAGGAAGAGGCACTAGTTCTGTTCTAAGAGTTATGTTTTAAATGTTGCATGCCATTTCCCTAACCCTGACATTAAGCCACGGCAAGCATGGACGGTGTTTTATGGCCATGCTTCCCAACACTTCACCCCTGCAATGTTTTTTTGCCTCCTCTTACCCACTTTCAGTGTGAGCAACCTTCCGAAATTAGGTAAGATAGAGAGGCAGGATTGAGATCACTGGATTCTGCAAGTGAGACAGTTTATGGAACATTCTCATTTCTCTAGGAGTTTACAAAGGGCATTAGAGGTTTTAGAATCTTAACGAAACACTGAACCCAGAATATATGTAGCTCATTTTTAGGTGGGAATTAGGCTGGGAATTATTCCAATGGGCTGCATTCAGATGAAGATTTTTTTGAAGATAACTCAGAATAAAAAGGAATATTTTTTTTAGAATAACAAGTTAACACGTCTGAATTCTAGGAAAACACAGCCCCTGGAATATTCATTTGCCTGATTTTCTTTACATTGGTTTCTTGTTTTTTTTAAGAAATCGATATTGAGCCACAGGTATCTTTTATTTTCTAATTTCAGGATTTTTGCCTTTCTTAGTGCTTGTACTCCAGGCTTATAGTCGTTGCCTTTGTACACTGGGTCTCAGCTGATTTCTGAATAGTGTTCCCTTCAGTTTTTTGCCAGATTAGCCTTTGACCCCATCCAAAGGTCATTCTTCCTTACCTACCAAGCGGTGTGAAAGACTATGTTTAATTTGTATTGAAGCAACTCAAAACCAAGGCAAAGTTCTCTTCCTAGGGCTTCTAAATCTTTTAAGTTTGTCAACCTATAAAGAAACAGGGAAAGGAAGAGGGAAAAGTTCTATCACCTTTCTACTGCTCCCAGCTCATTCCATCAAATTTTTCTTTGCATTACATTAGCTTAGGTCCAAAATGAACTAGGATTTAGGTTAAGCTCATTGCATTTCATAATGTCTGGTTCATTACTGTGATTCTTGGGTAATAAATAATGTTCAATTTATTTGTCTGGTATAAACCATACTTTATATCTCATTACAACTAAAAATTCTAATTAAGGTGTTCTATCAGACATACAATGTTTTTACAGTTTTTTTTAAAAAAACTTCTTATTCCACATCCTCCTGGTCAAAAATTGTTAAAGGCAAGTGACAAAGGCCAGAACAAACGTTGTGCCGGGGGTAACCTCGGCTCCTGGAGGCAGTCACTGGTGCCACAGGGAGCATGGCTGCGCTTGTTTAGCCTGCAGCTGTCACCTGACAGACATGGGCTTCTATGATGGCTTTAGAATCAACAGAAAAACCCACGGTCCCCAAAGTATCTCTACCACCCTAGTCACATGGCCTGGAACTCTGCTGTTGGCAGTTTATTTCTGTGCGTTAAATGCTGCATGATTGAGGCTCATTTCAAAGCAAGGCAAGAACGGCCTGCATGTGAATAATTCAAAATTTTGGACACTCTTGAAATATTTGTGCTTCATTTTCTCAAGTCTAGTTTTTTAAAAGGGCAATTTTTATATTTCAAAATTCCTTTTTACATCAATCATTTCTAAGTTACTACTCCCCTCTAACTACGTAATATTATGTATTTTATGCATTTGAAAACATTGAGAAAAAGGTCCATGACAAAGAGATTTAAGAACCCCCAATCTTGTCTAACCTATGCTAACAAATGAATAAACAGTTTAGGGATGGACTTGCCCCCTAAAAGTTATGAGCCACCTAACTTTGATTACCCCGCTTCCAGATCAGTTACTGAACTAAGAACTGATATAAGATGAAAATACAATTCAGAATTGAATACATGTCCAGACTCAGTAGTTACTGGTTGGATGTCAACAATCATAGTCTACAGTGGAGTGTCAGTTGTCTTTGCTTGCTCCTAAAATGTTTAAAAAAAAAAAAAAAATCAGTGAATTGGAGAAAAGGATAGATGGTATATACTCATCAGATCCACAGATGAGAAGAAACCTACTGGATGACAAGATCCAAAATGACCTTGATGTCAGGCTTAGCATTGGGACGAACCCAAAAAAATGAAATGCAGTAAATTGAGTTTTACATGTTTTAGTGCCAAATCGTCAGCTTCACAAGTTGTGGGGGACGCGTACATGGTTAGTTCTCAGCACCATTTTTGTGCACTTGAGTTCTCCCTGTCCAAGTTTACAGTGTCATTTGGAACGTATTACCACTAATGGAATCTTGGGCTGTGCTGAGAAACACAGGCATCAGAATATCCTCTTGATATAGCGGGGAAGCTGGTGGTCCCACGGTGTGGATGCCATACGTTAAGATGTTGATAAGCAAACCTTAAGAGTATTCATTCAGAAAGGCAACAACACCTGAGGTCACGTGGTAGTTTAAAGAAGTTGGCATCAAGCCAAGCAAAGAAAGATGTGGGATGTCGCAGTCGGCAAATATTTGAAGAGCTGTCATTAGTAAGGTTTAGATTTGTTGCTTTATCTGTATAGGGCAGATCCAGAAGCAACATGGGAAAGTTGCAAATGCACCAACTGAGCTTCCCCAGTGTTTGGAGGTCTTCAGGCATGGGCTGTGCTGCCAGTATGTGGAAATTGCTTTATGGTATGGGTTGGTCCAGATGGCCACATAAGTTACTAACAATTCACATTTTTTTGTGACTTGACTGTAAAATTTTGTCATTCCTCCAGTTATGTCTCATTAACACTTACAATTTAACATCTAAGCTCAGCAAGGTTCAATTGTCGTCTCACCTAAGCATCTGGACTTTCTCCACAAGTAGTCCTGCTCATATCCATTCTGTGAACTACTTTATTTTCCACACCTTTAGCAACTACCCAAATCTTTTCATGCCTTCCCTCTACCATCTTTCCTAAACACTGCTGCCAAATTTATGTAATACATCAAAAAGGGTGGGGGGTGGGGGTGCAGGTACCTCCCCTACATTCTGGCTTCATTCAATTTACATATGAAACAAAGTGGATTTTTCCTGACATCAGTTCCATGCTGGCACCTTTCTGGTGTCATCTCAATAATTCTTCCAACTTTCCCCCTTCTTATGTGCCCTTGACTAATATCCTACTTGTATGGGTTTATAACCTAAGCAGTCTAAAGGTAAAAGGCAGCTGTTTCTTCTCTTGGGGTTTGCTCATCTCAAGGCAAAGCAATACTGGTTGAGAATCGGAGTTAAGTGGAGTGTAACCTGTTTGATTCCCAGAGACTGTTTTGGGTAAACTGGTCCTGTCTCTTTCATCCAACCCTCAGATACAAATAAAGGAATGCCTCCTATTGTGAGGTGGAGCTGATGTCCTACATTGATGCGGGAGAGAGACTATCAAATTCAAGAGAATTCAGAGGCCAGAAGCCGTAAAAGTTTACCCTCAGTTCTGTGCCATATGACCCAGTCAAATGACAACATCTAGAAGACAGCTGTACTCGTAGAACTTTATTATGTGGAGTTTGGGCTAAAAAGAAATGAAACTTCTCAAAACAGTCACCCATGTGGGACAGTAGGAACAAAGCCTGTGTTCCTCTTGGGTTGGAGGGGGTTTTTCTTTAGGGAGGGTAGGGGTGTGGTTGGCCTTACTTCATGGGCATGGGCCAGGTACAGGAGTAGGGACAGAGACAGTTTCAGAAACTATTATGGGCCAAAGCCCTGATGGTAAAAAAAACAAAAATAAAAATAAAGTTCTTGGAGGGTAGGGCCTCCCCTACACAGACACGTGGCCCATGTTCGATTTCACCTTAGGGAGGGGATGGGACACTTCTGCTGTCATCTGGCCAGAGTGAACTCGCCAACAGGCTGGGGGAAGAGATGCGATGGGAAAAATGACAGAATGGTGGCTACAGCAAAACCAACACAGGGAATGAAAACTCAACGGGTTGGGGGAGAAAAACAAAGACAAAAACCTTGATTCTTCATGTGTGCCAGCCCTTTCAAACCCGAACAGCCCTGGCTGAGGGTCCCAGCCCTTCCCCACTCCTCCCACTCCCCTCCCATGCCCCTGTCAGAGCAAGTGGGACAGAGTGGAAGCCCAGAGAGTTGGGGTCAGAGGAGAGGCACGGGGGAAGGGGAGGATCCTCTTTCCCGACGGAGAGCACACAGAGCTGCAGGCTGTAGACACCACAAGTGTGTAGGCTTCTATGACATTTACAAATACATACATAAATACATTACATACAACAGTGAATCGGGGGCAAGCAGAAAGATGCTCCCCCCAGAAGGACTCTTGGCTGAGACAGTTACTGTTTCTCCGCAAGTATTCTTCTAATAAAATGCCGGGCTCCAAGAATGGGTCTCTGTGTGTCGGTTCTCCTCTCAGCTCCAGTGTCTTCCCCCACCCCCCCAGGGGGCTCAGTTTGTCCAGTATGGAGAACTGCCATAGGTGGGTTTGGTGGCCTGAGACTTTGGCTGCAGGGTACTGGGTTGGCTACGCTGGCCAGAGCCACCCTGAAAAGTGAGGGCCCCAGATTGTCAGGGCCTAATCAGTCACCTGCCCCAGAGGCAATAGTCCCACAATCCTTTTGATCCCCAGCCCAATCTATGCACCACCCCCACCCCCCAGTCAATAATTGATTGATCATTTTTGGGGATCCTGGGAAAGGAGGGAGATATAGGAATCCTAGGATCTAAAGAGAGACTCACCTGCCCATCCTGCTGGAGGTGGTGATGTAGCATCTGGGAATGGGGCTGCTGGTGGGCAGGCAGGATATGCAGGAATGGGGCCGGGGCATAACCCGGGGCGGCACCAGGGGTCAGTGGGCCTGTGGAACCCAGGGCTGAGGGCAGGTTGAATGGTGGTGGGGTGCCCGCGTGGAATCCCTGTTTGTCAAATGTCTGCAATGTGGATAGGTAGGGGGTAGGGTGATACATCTAATAAGGAAGAGAGCTGAGAGTTTCCCATGATACCACGCTCCACTGCCTCTTCAGGTTGGTTCTTCCTCACCTAAGTGGAATGGGGCTTTGGAGATCACTTAGCCTAGTCCCTCATTTTACCTTTCAGGAAACTGAGTCAAGAAAAGTGAATATGCTTAAAGCTGTAAGCAGCAGTGCTAAGATCACCCTGCAGGGCACAGGGTGCCTCCGTGTTTTCCATGGCTATACCAGGCTTCTTGAGCACAAAAGGAAAGTGTGGGGAATTGGGGATAGGTTGAGAGGGGCCTAGGCATAAAGTTCCGTTTTCCCCCTCCTTCCTGCAACTCACCTGAGTCTTGTTGTACACGGAACCAGCTATGTCAGGCACACCTGTATTACTTGAGGTCACTGACACCCCTGTGAAATAAACAGCAGCTGTTCCCCCAAGGAGACCCAGGAGAGATCTCCCTAGGGCAGTACTTCCTACTCCAATGCCAGAGTAAGGGCCAAAAAGATGTGGAAGATTCTGAGAGCTTGGTCAGAGCTATAGATGCTCCCTATCCAATGTTAACAATAACTGAAGTGAATTTAGTAAATAAAAATGAACCCCACCTCACCAAAAAAACCAAACCACTCAAAGAAACAAAAACCCACAAAAAGAACTCTAGGTAAGATTGAACAGCTGCTGAAAAACTGCCAGTGGAATATGGGGTACTCTGCATAGCTTGAAGGTAAAGGAGTCAGAAAAGGGGTTAAGGTCAAAGCACTACCTTTCCCGGGTCCTGAACCAGCAGACTTGTTTTGTGCTGGTGATGAACCACTATAGGCTCCTTTGCTGTAATCTCCAGCTGCTGTCCCTTGGGTCAAGTCATCATAACCTGCCAGGCATCGTGAATGGTGAGCACAGCAGGTTGAGAGGAGACCCAGTCCCAAGCCTTCCTTGGCCTTGCACCCTCACCTGCTCCATAGCTGTGCTGGCCATAACCGCTGGCCTGCTGAAAGGGGGCGGTGGCGGTGTTCAGATTCACGCCATGCTGTTTAGCTGAAGCAGGAGGGACCTGAAGGGGCAGGGAGACACAATTCTGGGGCAAGAAGATAATCAGAAACACCTGCAAGTTCTCTCTCTCCATGTCTTCCACAAGACAGGCCTTCCAACATACTTAGGTGATTACCCCCTTTCAGGAAACCTGATTGACTTAACAACCTTCGTAACTGCTCTTCTTTGTCCCCAAGACAGTAACATCCTCTGCAAGTATGAGACAGAATAGTGTATTTGCTGAAAAGGACTTTTCTAAGGTGGGGCCAACCTGTGAGACACAAAGATGTCTTATACAAATTAAAATAACTGCTTCCAAAAGGGGTAAGGAATGAGTTTCCTAGTGGTGTTGGGGATGCTGAAGTGATATTCTAGCTACTGAAAGTGGCAGTGGGTGAAGCGAATCACAAAGAGCAAGGATTCAATATAGACCCTAGAGAAACTGATCAAATTCTACATCCACTAAGGTGATAAAGGTCTGGGGTGGAAACCCAAACCAAGGAGTACCAGGAGAAGGCCGTTTCCTGATTGGCATTCTTTGGTTAAGAATGGCTACTGGGGAAGCAGAGAGCCAAAGCAGCTTTAGGCACTCTGGAATCAAGAAGTAGACTGAAACTTGTGTTGTGTCCTAGTTCAACGCAGGAAGACCCTCCAAAATGACCCAACTCCACTTTTGGATAATTAGCTGTCATTAGAGATCAGAAGCTTGCCTCAAGACTACCAACCGTTGCTTCTGGCACAGTCTTTTGCGTGGCTGAAAGCTGTTCTTTTTTTTTGTCCCCCAATATCCACCCACATACTCACAAACATGGTTGGCCCATACTGGAAGGCGCTCGGTACACCGGCGTAGTAGGGGAGGCCAGTGTAGCTGTAGCCAGGAGGCAGCGTGGGGTTGAGAAAGGGCTGTTGAGCTGTGTGGTGGGTCTGAGATTGGTTCTGCTGTGGCTGAGCCAGAGTGGTGGTGGGAGCAGGGGATGCAGAATCTCCACGGCCAAACTTAGTTACATCACCTGCAGGGGGAAGGCAGCAGGTCCAAGGGCTGACCTCTTCTACCCTGTAGGAAGCAGTCCCAGCTGAGCAGGAGACAAGGCGGGACATCCAAGGGCATGAAGACAGGATCCAGATCTCCCACCTAGCTCAGCACTGGCCCCCTTTTGACCACTCTCTTCCCTCGCAAGAGAGGACACAGAAGGACTCTGTCACTGGCCCAAGGGAAGAATATACAAGAGGAAATGGAGTATAGAGGGAAACTGGCAGTCACTGTAGCTGTCAACCTTCCTCCTCTCCAACTCAGAGAGCAGAAAGGCTTGGCTCTCTTGCAAATGCACCATCTGATCCCAGGATCATCTAGCCCAGACACTTCTACAGGGGAAGCCTAGGGCCCAGACTGGTAAAGTGAGCTATCCAAAGTCACAAAGGGATCCAAACCCAGAAAATCCAGCGGTCTTTTTATTACACTGTAGCTGAAAGTAAAAGTTATTAGGGATGGTCCCCTTCACAAGACAGACAAGGAAAGATCTTAGATCCAACTGCTTTGTGGACAGTCACAATGTTACCTACAAAGAAAAGATGGGCAAAGTGGATTCTCTAGTTTACCCAAACCCTAAGTTTTTGGATTGGTACCACAAGGTTCAAGTTGGCCCTGGAGCAGGGATGGGAGAGAAAAATCCAATCCTAGTTACATCTTCCCCAAAAAGGCACAAACCTGAGTATGGGTTATTAGCAAGGCTCCCATCTCTGCCGGTGAGGGTCGCAGGAGCAGGGAATGTAATTCCATAATAATCCTGGAAGAGACACCCCCAAACAACGTGATCAACCCCAAACCTCCACAGGAGAACACAAACCCCCAGCAGGCAAAGGCACACGGCAGCACCAGAACGCACAGCGATTCCAACACATCTGGGACAGGGTTGGGGTAGGGGAGAGGGATTTCAAGGGGAAGGACAGACAGACAGCCCAGGCATGGTCAGAGTCAGATGGGACCTGGCCAGGATGCCTAGGTACCCAATCCCACACACTCTGGTTTCGTACCTTAACTGGTCAGCTGCAAATGCTACAAGGCCTAAAAAATGCTACTCTTTCCTCAATCAAAGACTCAGAATAGCAGCTAAAAAAGTTGATTGAACAGTACAAACCTGAAAAGGAGTCATCAGTAGAGGAGGTGCCTAAAGGGTTAAAAAGGGGACAGCCAAAAATCAGGGGGGAGGTATGTGAGGGTTGGGTTGGGAGGGCAGACTCCCCCCAGTGCTAGCATTAAAGGAAATGACGGACTTTGGTGCTTGTCTACAATCAGCAACATGACAGTGAGTTATGACAACCATCACACCCACCACCCCGGGGCTGGGGCTGAGGACTGACACCTGCAGAGCACAGAAGGAGGATATGGAGAAGGCAGTGATTCTGTGGATGTGGAGCAGGAGCAGAGAACAGCAAAGCTCAGCCAATTCCTGCCTCCCCCTCCCTCCACCCTCCCTGGCAGGGCTGGGACAGAAGAAATGTCTTGTGCCATGTGACTGCTGACCCATCCTTCCCGCCCACCCAGAGACCACAGGCAGCCCTGTGGGGCCAGCAGCAAGGCAGCCACCACGTGCTTCTGATTGAGTTGAAGGCACTTTGGATGAAGGGTCATGAAGAGCTGGCTAGAAGACTTCAATCTCTTATCCTTAAGATTTATAACATGTTAACCAATTAGGGTATTTTTGATTCGATGGAGCCTATGCTTGGAGAATGCAAACGGAATTTTAAGCAAGTAGCTATGAAAGCCAATCACCTTCCTGAGAAAATGATCACAAACAGAGGGTCACCCTTCTCCTGGGCTGGGTTTTTCTGGCAGGGAGGACCCACCCAGTAATGCAAAAACTGACCCAGGCCCCACAGAATACAGGCAGAAGTGAGCTGCCAAAGCCACCCAGTGTGGCTGCATAGCATAATAAATAATAATGTTAACTCACATTTGTATAGTGCTTTATGTTTCACAATAACCCTGTGAGGGAGGTGGTGCATTATCACCATTTTACAGATGAAGAAACTGAGGCTCAGAAGTGACTTGCCCAAAGTGGCAGAGCTAGGAAATGGCAAAGCCAGGACCTGAACCCAGACCTTCTGACTCCTGAGTCAGTGCTCCTCTCGCTACATCAGGCTGCCTCTCTTACCACTGGCTTGTTGGAGGGTGACTCCAACCCCACTGGCGAGTACACACAAATCACTGCTCTCATCTAGTTTTACTTGGCTGTGTCTAGAAAGAAAAGAGGAACTTGGGGAAATGACAGCCTCCCTCTTTTCCTCCTGGGCAGCAAGCAGGCATGACCAACTAGAACTCAAGTGTCTCATTTGGGGAAGGGTCATGAGAGCTGGCATTCAGTATTCATCTCCTTGAAAGTGCTCCCTCCCACAGGGCCATGACTCATGCTAGTAAAAGGTTGAAGACATATGAATTCTGTTTTGAGCCATTGCAAGTTACCAAGCCTGAATAAATTTGGCCTTAAGGTTTGTCCAGAATGCGTTACCTACACCAGCAAGAGTTTGCTCCAGGTTTTCTGAGAACAGAGGAAGTTTCCTTGTTTCTTCAGAACTTTTCCTAAATGCTATTAAGGGAACATGTTCTGTATTCAAAAAGTGCCTAGTTACTCTGCCGTACAATCTGATCTCTGAAAAAAGTGGGCCTCAAATTCCATACATTAAAAAGGACCAAACAAAAATGAAAATGAGAGAGTTCTTTAAATGCAAAAACAAAGAAAAGAGAAATAATAAATTGAGTCTTGTTTTCCACTATAGACAGCCACCAGGCAAGGTTTCTTCACCTCAGTTTTGAGTTTTCTCATTAGTTGGTATGGTTCCTTTTCCCTCAAATCTATCATGACTATAACTTTCCTTAGAATTAGCTCCTATACAGTTCCTCCAATGCACTGGGTTGGAGGGGTTTTCCTCTGGAGTGTCTTAACCAGCAAGCACAACTTGCAACTCAAATTCTCAGAAAGTCTTAAAATTCAGCCATTTAGAGAGGTCAAATATCAAGGCATTAACTTGAGAAATCTGTCACCAAGCTTCACAGCCTTCAGCAAAAAAAACAACTCTCAGGCTTGGTGGAAGAGGGAAATAAGGATTCCCTAGTCAGAAGTTCCTACAGACACTTGATTGAGTATGTGATGATCTTATATGCATGGTTCTCAGACTGAAAAAAATACTTCCAAAAGATAGAATTTCTTAAAGGGCAGGAATTACAATTAATGCTCTTGGAAGATGTTAAGAGTAAAAATAAGCAGGTATTTTCAGTGGGAGACAACAACAGTTTTTGACTATGGAAGAAGAAAAACTTCAGGAACTGAAAAGATGACACTGAAAGCTTAATAATTTGCTCCTAGGCAATATGTCCACCTGCTTATGATACCAATGGGGAAATCAATTATCTCAATTTAGGAGGCAGGGACAGTAAAACTACTTTTTAATCTACTGTGACTACATTCTGTCAAGTTTATATAGTAACACTCTCAGAATTCAGAATGACGGATTTAAGAGTTAACTGGCATTGTTTTTAAAAAAAAAAAAAGTTCAAAGTTCAAAAGATAAAAGATTTAGAAAATGAGAATTAAAGAGAGAAAAGCTGCCATGGATTTTCGGTCCAGTGTAGAAAAGACTAAAGGAACCATAGGACTAGAACCAGCTGTTCTCCATCTAAATGGCAAAGAAACTGAAATGTGTTGGAATGATTTGAAAGAATTTTGCCCAGAGGGAAGGTGACAGCTCTGTCCTGCCTTTCCAGGCCCTAGAACACTTCCTAAAGATGGGCTAGCTGCATCTAGACTGTTGGCTGTATACAATGAAGGTGGAATTTATGACTGTAAGTAAATTTTATCTTTGTGACATGATTGGTCTGAAAAACAGGAGCACTGCCATCTTTACATTTACATTACATTACCAACAGGGTAAAAAAGTAAGTGTTTTGTGTTCTTAGCAACTAGCAGAACTAAAAAGACTGTGGGATTGACCTGGATTTGGAATCAAAAACTGTTACAAATCCTTTACTCCAGTTTCCAAGTTCCATGGATAAGGAAAATGATCTTCTCAACAAATGGGATTGCTATGATAGTGTCTGAACTAGACAATGATGAAGCTTTTGACCAGGTATTCAAGAGGAAAAGGAGATAGATAAATGATAAATTCATCAAATGACATGTAAAAAAGGTCTGTTAATGGCAGTAACGGTGGATATCATTGCTTAGCTTTAAAAGGAAAGGATGGAGGGTGGGGGCAAGAGATTACAGGGGGAATGAATAAAGCAGGGAAGAAAGGAGAGAATGAATGTAAATTGGGAATGGTGGGAAAAGAATATAAATCCTGCTAGATTTTCTATTCCTGGGAAATATTAGGGAAATGAACATTGATTTTCATTCTCTGGGACCCCAGGTGACATAACCATACACCAGGTATATTGTGGGGTAGTGAGGTTAGGGTTAAGTTTAAGATTGATTTCCTCATAGGTCAAACAAAGAGATTTAATTAAAAGCATCATTTAAGCTAACTAAACATTTATCTCCTTCCTCCCCCATTCTCCTCAGGATCCTTGTAGAGTTCTCAGCTGGAGGGAAGCCAAGGCTGAGGCAGACATCTATGGCCAGGTCCCTCTGAAGCCTCCCCCCAAAAGTACCTTCTGCTCACTCACTGCAGACAAAAAGACTAGGCAGGAAGGTGATCAGGACTGGGAATGGATTCTTTTATCTGAATCTCATGAAAAGGAAAAGTGGAATAATGTAAAATTATACTTCTTCCTGGTAATCTTAAGAATCCCCTAAATTAATGGGCAGCAAATTTTTTTTCAGCTGGAAATTACTAAAGTAAATCTAAGCCATGCCTATGGAGACCCTGGGCAGGCATAAGGACATAGGAGGAGAAAGGAAAATAAGGTTAGAAAAAGCAATTATGGGTGAAGAAAGAAAGGCAAAAAAGAGAAAAATGGTAGCTACAATGGAGAGTCTCAGACAGTGTCAGCAAATGTCTCAGGTGCCCACTCTTGCCTTCTACCGTCTGGCCCATTATGGTGACAACAGTCGATGAGCAACACAAGTCAACTCCTCCGTGCTTAATCTTGCCTGTCATTTTCAGGAGGATGCTTGTTGTGCCACAATTTGACCAACAGTTTCCTACTTACCATGGGTAGTCTGGATTGGAGCATCTGGAGATCATCATAACCATAAATCTGCTTGAAGACAAAGACAAACCACAAGTCCATTATAACACCCCCCATTCCGTAAAGCCGCAGATACCCCCCCCCCCATTCTGAACCCCAGGGAAGAAGTTCAAAGCTGTTGCTGGCAAGGTGCCATCACAATGGTGTGCAAGCACCCAAACGGGGAAGGAGGGAAACCCAAGGAAGAGTAATTGTTACAACCCAGGAGAGAGATTCTAATTTGGACTTTATAGATAACCAACTCACCCACTGGATTTAACATATAGCTTGCTCCTTGGTGGAAGCCAGGAAAAAGGGAGGAGCCAGCTGTGTGCGGGAGTTGAGGTCACCTGGCTCAGCTCCTACAGTCACAGGAAGCCTGGATTTCTAGGTTAGGAATTGGAAGCGCCAGGACTCTCATCGAACTACATCCTTCCCCTCTAACAGGTTGGAGTAAAGCAGCAACCACGAACAGGTCAGCTGTCTCTGAGCACAGCTTAGTTTTTGGAGAAAATATCTTCAGTGCAAATTCTGAATGCTATGTTGTCCTAGGAGCTGAATTTTACAATGTTGGGAGCCAAGCCCAGTTGTGTTATTCAAATCACTCCTCTGCCTTCATCAGTAAGCTCCTGTCTGTTCCTTTGTAGGACTCTGGACCAAAGAGTGAATGTACTCCAGGGTTCAGGAAGAATATAGAGAGTAGCGAGAGGGAGGTAAGCAGACCTTCACAGGGGGCCCTGACAACCTATAGCTCCTGGAATGAGCAAAGGCTTTATGTTTCTGGGGGTAGGGCACATCATACATACATCGCTGGCTAAGAAAGACCTGACCATCATGCCTTACCTAACAATTACTGTTAAGTAGCACTTAGAACAAATTTCCTATTAACAAGGGGTTATAGGAGGAAGATTGTAAATTAAGTGCAAGTTACAATTCCAGGAACCAGACAGGAGGCCTGGAACACCACCCCCAAAACTGACCAAATCAAGGCAGTTAGAGAGGAGACAAGGTACAAGTAGAATGCTTACTGGGTAGGCAGGCAGGAGTCCTCCAGGACCCACAATGTACTGGTTATGTAGAAGGGGTGGGACACCTTGGGGTAGGTTGGGGGGAGCTTTGCCTGTAGAAGCAAAAAAACAAAAACAAACAAACAAAAAACAAAAAAGACACACAAACAAACCACCGAACCATGTAAAGCAGTAATGCCAGTACCATGGACAGGGCCCTACTGGTCCACTGCTGATAAGACCTGATGATTTCATGGCAAGTCAGAAGAACCTTAGCTGAGTGAGTCCTGTGAGACTGACTATACACATGTATGCCTGCTTGGGAGTGGGGCAGCACACCCTGGAAAGACAATTCAAAAGCTGATAGGTTACACTTTGCCACTGTCACTACCTCCTGATAGGTGAATGCTGGAGACCCTAGGGAGCAAAAATGAAGCCATTGCTAGATGAGATGTGACTGACATCCATGCAGAGTGAGAGAGAGAGGAAGAGTGTGTGTGTGTGAACGACAGGATGGGGAAGGAGTGGTGAGTATGCAGGAAAACTAAACTGAGTGGAAAAAAAAACCAACTGCTTTAAAGTCTTTTTTTTTTTTCTTTTGCATTTTGCCTTTTGCCTTTTGCCACCCATAATCTGAGAACACTTAAGTACATTCTTGAAGATAGGGCATTTTAACCTTCTTTTGCGACAGGGTTCTCAGTACGGTGACCTTTATGAATCCCTTCTCAAAATAATGTTTTTAAATGCATAAAAGATGAGAAAGGAAACCAAATTATATTGAAATACTGTTACTAACGTATAAACAGCAAGTTTACAGACGCTAGATGAAGAACCTGTGTCCTAAGAGAATAAATCCTGTTCACATAGGTTACCAGATCTGAAAACAGCAAAATTTCTAGGTTGATACAAAGGAACTGGAGGGAAATGAGGCTGCGCAATGTCAAGGTTGTGGATTCAAAGGAGTAGCTCAGCAGCAGCTCGTCCTACCTGGGAGAAGCCTGCCTACTATCGAGATTTAAAGCTAACTCCCTTACACCCCCGCGCGGGCCCCAACAACAGCCCAGAACAGGCAGCATTTTCCTAGGCCATAACAAGGCATGAAGCTCACCCAGCTGCCTTCCATCACAGAATAAGAAGTGACCACTGGGAATCTGCTAACTACAGGGAAAAACTTCCACCATTTGTCAAAACAGACACTTTCTTGCATCTCAAAGAATAAACTTTGGCTGTTTCCCCTTTGAATGAAACCTAAAGATTCCCCAGATGTGTATGAAGTAAAAAGAAGGCCAAGAACTCAAATCTCACGCCTGTAAGCATTTGAAAAAGAGTGGTATTCCTCCCCTCCAAAAGTCACTCCAAAGTGTCGAGATGCTAACCCGCCTGGTTACTGCAGGGAGAGGCAGCGGAGTGTTCATCTAATACCTGAAGAAACTAAGGGCGCTGCCCTGGTGGGTGCACTTGGCATAGAGACGCTGGTGACACTCAGACCAAGGCTGTTGGTAGTGTTCATGCTGTTGGCCATGCTGACAACTGAAGAGGGGCTGCTGGCGGCAGAGGCTGAAGCAGTCGAGAAGGTGGTGGAGGTCTGAAGTGAGGCTGCATTCTCAGCACTGGCGTGCTGACAAAACAAAATCAAGGAAATGGCCCTCATGAGTGAGCACTTGGAGAAGAAATGCCAAACGAAGAGTAAACTCTTACGAATCAAAACTGACAAGGACATATTTCCACTATGATGCCAAGATTAATTCCAAATGCATCTGGAGTCTAATAATTCAGTGATGCTCATTAGTGCAGCCTTTATTCATGCTCCTTTACACACTGCAGATGATTTACAATATCCTTCAGGGGTAACACATTCTACTTAAGTGGCAAGAAAAAAAAACAATTTGAATGTTTTCTTATAACACTTAAAGTGTCTCCCCCCCCAGCAAACTCCCCCAAATCCTTGGCAGAGGGGTGTGTGTGGTGGTAGTGGTGGTGTTGGACTATATATATAAATGTATGTATTCATATACACATATATGAAACTTTGCAACAACCTCAAGGTGGAGTGGGAATGGAGAAGAGAGATAAAGAATGAAACAGATATTTTTCAGACATGACCAATGTTGGTCTGTTTCGCATGACTTTTTTTTTTATTACAAAAGAGTTTCTGTTTGTAGGAAGAAAGGGAAAAGGGAAAGGGGTAAAATGAGAGGATAGTGACTGAGCTGACAAGAACATCAAACAACACAAAGCAGAAAAAAGGTTCAAAAGGGGACACAAACAAGATGCCTATTTTTACAATAATAAATTTAATATGTTTTAAAAATACAGACTGTTCAAAATAGTTACAACTTCTTGTATCACCTTTTTTTGGTATTAGGTAATAATACTGAGGTTTGCTGATTCAATCTCACAAATAAATTGTTTTTTTAAGTTTATAAGACCTATTAAGAAAAAGAACTTTTGGACTCAGAACAAGTCTTTCACACCGTGTTTTGTTTTGTTTAGTATTAAATTCAGAGTTCAAGAGCTTAACTGATGTGATCTGGTCGAAGTTATTCATATCTGAGAACCTTACAGAAATTCTCTGTCAAATGTCAAAATTTACAAATTACTTTCACACACTCTCCGAATTCTAGGTGGAAAAAAAGACACTTACTGTGTGCGATGTACTTGATGACAGTGCTGACGATGTAGAGGAAAGGTTGTTCTGATGACTGGACAGTGAACTACAAAAGAAAAGTCAGATTTAACAATGTTCGTTGAGATCAGTCATCATGTGATAATGACTACTTAGAGAAGGGGATATTTTTAGGCATAATTTTAAAATCTGTTTTAAGATTACACACATGGTCAATTGGCAGCTTCGAAAACCACATACTGAGCTGTAGCGTATCCCTCCCCTTCCCTTACTCTAAAAATGACTGCAGTACCGATGGCATCTCTGCTCCCCATCTGCAAAGGTGACAGACCTCACCAAAACCTGGAGGTCTAGACTGCCAGGTGCTAGTGTAAGCATGAGTTAATGAAAAACTCTGGCTCCTCTAGCCCTACGTTTTCTTTTAGATTAAAGAGTCAATTATACATGGTTCTTGTCTCCATTCCTTCTACAAGATGGTGAGAAAAAAAGTTAAGTATCTTTTTAAGAAACAGAAGTTAAGATTCTCTAGCCATTAGTACTTGTAAAGGGCAAGAAACATTTCATTCTAGTTGTAATGAAAAGAACTATGTTCAAAGAGTCAACCAAACAGACCATGCTCACAGGCTGGGTAATTAACCATAAATTCTAGGATTCAAATCAAACTCTTCTGCTTCACATGACGAAAAGGATCTCTGATAGAGATAGGAGACATAAGTTTTCTAGAATTTCATTATAACTTTGCTGATAAACAGTCTGAAAAGCGATCCTTAGAGTCAAGTTGAAAATATGTTTGGAAGTAGGCACCACAGTCTTTTCATTTTCATTTCATTGCCAGTCCTTTCCTAAACCTAAGCTTGGATGAACACAGAGAGTAAGGTTGGGTGCAATGTCATAGTTTAGATACTATTTGGCTTGTGAGAATCAAAGCAGAGGCCAATACCAGCCTGAACTTAAGACCTTCTTTTCACTAAAAGAGGGGCTAGACCCCAACTATCATTCACCAAAATGCAAGGGGGTACCTTTTCAGGAACAAGCTTTTCTTCAGAGGGAATCTAAATAAAAGAATGGCTAAGGGAATTAGGCAGTTCATTTGATTGAGCCTGGTTTTTTTTTTCTGTTAAGACATAAGCTAAGCAAAACCTCACCCAAATCCTTTATTGTAAGAATCTATCAACCATCAGATTGAAAACATTATTTCCTTATTGGAAACAAATCTCTACGTAGCTTTCCATTTCCATCAGATTTCAACCCAATCTTTTCTTTTTGTTTCGTTTTGTCTTTTTTCCACTCCAGGCCCACACAGTACACCATACCTGCTTAGCTGAGCAAGGGAGCCGCTGGACAAGTCACTGGACTGGGACAACGAAGGCAATGTGACTGTGTGTGGGGCTGCTGAAGGCAGAAGCGTAGTACCGGAAGCTGTGCTTGGCAGAGAGCCCAGAGTCGGGAGAGAGGGAGAGGTTTCTGTTGTCTTCGGTGCTGCAACAGATGAAGTAGCTGCAACGAGTTTATTTAAGTTGCAGAGAAATCCATAGAACAGGGTTCTGCTAAGTTCAATAATGACAATGAACTTGTACTCAACAGAGAGCCTTCACTTTCCAATACTAGTTCTACTGTTATTTATGATATAAAACTGTGATAAAATAGACAGTTTATAGAATGTGACAATATTGGAAATTAGCATCCTTCACTGTTAACTGATGCCTTTCCTTATATAAACTAGTAGCGTGCAAGAGAAATCAACATTTTCTTTGGTACAAAATAAATTCCTTTTGATGAAGGGCAGGAGATTTTACACCTACTTCTACATCTACAACACTACAGGGTCTTCTAGCTCCAACCCACAGCCTGGATCAGGAAATCTTTCAGGGAAAGATCTTGCAAGCCCTCGTGCAGAAAAATTATTCTGAAAACTTCCAATATCTGTATTTTCAAGCAAAATGTATATTTAAATTCACTAAGAGAGGAAATGTTCTTTCATGAAAGGGTTTAAAAAGACTACCAGAAACTGCTTAATGGCCATTATGCAGGTAAGGTCAGGGAACTCCAGGTAAGGAAATACCATTAAACAAAGGTTACCAAGTGTTCTGCAACGTAGCTTTAGAGGCTGCCTAGGATCTTGGCTAAGGGAAGTGACTTGCTAGGCATCTGAGAAAAGGCTTGAATGCAGGTCTCCAAATTGTGGAGCTGGCTGCCTGTTCTGCCTCACTTCCATTACTGGTTTTACCTCCCATTCACTTATTTGCCGATTAATGCCTGGCACCTAAACTTTAGTTTAGAAGTTGCCAAAACAAAACAAAATGAAACAAAAACAAAATATGCCAGCATAGAATTTTCCATATATTTAGCTAAAATATGTGCTTGAAAATAAAGCATGAGTCTTTTCATATTTCTTTGAATGGGAATCAGCAGTCCTTCAGCAAGAAAGGTTGATGAAAGACACTGTAGATGCAAATTTATACAGTAAAATTAGTCTAAATTTTTAACTTTTCTTACAAAGCTTGAGTCAAGATACTCAAGTGAGAGTGGCCATTAGAGAAGCTAACAATTTATAAAGTACAGTTAAAAGAAAAGGACCTAAGTAAACTCAAACACAGTCTAAGATTAACAACTACACTATGAACAAAAGTCCCTCTGTAACAGGATTATTCTCATATGCCCCCTCTTTTCAAGGTGACATCTTTTTAAAACCAAGTAAAATTTTGAAATATTTAAAAGGTCAAAAAAAATTCTTTCCATTAGGACATGTTAAAGGGACTGGCTGTTTCACCACCATTCACAACAGTTATGTGCAAAGCACTTTCTCAGAGGACTTTACACATATTAATTAATTCGATCCTCACAAGAATCCTATTAATTGTCCTTATTTTAAAGGAAAAGAAAGTGAAGTTCAAGGACAAGCGCTAAACAAGAGATAGGGGCTTGGAATCCAGCATCAGGAGTGTGGTTTCTCTTACCTCTAAGCCAAGTTCCTTGAGTAGCTACCTCTGCAAGGTGGTGATACAGCCTTCTTGGGATTATGCTTCTTATCTCTTAAGTGTTTTAGTGTGATAGGGTTAAAAAAAAATATCCAGCAGGACGTGGGAGTTAGAAGCTGCTGTATCTAAATTCTATTTCTGATATCCTGACAATTTCTAATTGTAACCTATTTACCCTCTCTGACCCTCAATCAACAAGCACTTGGAAAATTAGAGCTCACTCTGTTCCAGATGCTGTGATAAGTACTGAGAATACAAAAGAAAAAGCAGAAATAATCCCTCCTTTAAAGAAGCTCTCGTTTGTAGAGGGAGACCGGGCATATATAGAGTCAATACAAGGTAACCTTAAGGGAGGGAGGAATGAACAACTGGAAGGGACATAAGTCAGAAATGATGAGGTTTGAGCTCGGTCAAGAAAGAAGCCAGGGTCTAAGAGACACAAGTGAGGAAAGAGCATTCTAGAAATGGGGTATAGCCAGGGGAAAGGAATGGTGATGGGATACAAGGCTACAAATAAGGAAGAGGAAAGAGGACAGTGTAACTGGACAAAAGAGTATGTGGAAGGCAGTAAGAACGGCAAGATGAAAAAGTTTAAATTCCAAAAAGAAGAGTTTATATTTAATTAAACAGATAATAAGCTCAGAATTTGAGAAGCAACAACCTGGTCAGACCTCCATTTTAGAAAAATGGCTTTGACAGGTACGTGGAAGATAGGTTACTATAGAGAGGGACTTGAATCAGGGAGACCACCACCTAGAGGGCTATTTTAAATAGTCCAGATGAAAGATGATAAAGCTTTGCTGGGGGAGGGGCAAAGAGTGAGGGAAGGTGGCTATGTGAGTGGGAAGAAAGGAATACAAGAAATGGAGGAAAAAAACTTCAAGATTTGGCAACTAATTATCAAGACAAATGGGGTGAGGGTGAGGGTCAGGAGTGGAGAATGACTCTGAAGCTGGGAATCTGAATGACTGGAATTATGATGCTAGTAACTGGGAAATTGCTTAGAGGGATGGAGTTTGGAGGAAAAGGATATGTTTAGTTCAAGAGGCCTCTCAGACATCCAGTTTGAAATGTCTGATTAAACTGCAATGAAGAGACTCATCTGCACAAAGATGGTGAATGAATTCATGGGAACTGATGGGATCATCAAGTACAAGAGTAGAGAAAGAAAAGACACAGTCTTGGGATAGAATCACAGTCAGTGAATATGACATGACTGAAGATCTAATAGAAGTCTGAGGGATATTCAAGTAAGCAGGAATTAGGAGCAATGTCACAAACCCTTGGAGTTAGTGGGTATGAAATAGATGAAGATCCAGCAGGAGACTTAGGAATGTTTGGATAAGTAGGAAAACATAAAACTGAGAGGAGTGAATATTCAGGAGAAGGTGATTAAGAGTCCAAGGCTACAAACTAAAGAAGAGGACTGAGTAGCCAGCAATTTGGCAATTAGGAGGCCATTAAGGACTTTGGAGAAAGGGGTCATGGCTGAGTGATGAGGTTGGGAGCCGGATTACAAAAAGTTTAGTAGTGAAGTGAAGAGGAGAAAGAACCCAGTATAAATGGGTTTAGAAAAGGGTAAGATACGTAAAACAATGGCTAACTAACGAGGAAGCCAAGTTCCAGTGAGGTTTTTTCTCCTTGAAGGACACAGGAGACTTTGGGGCATCTGCATAGACAACACAGAAAGGAACAAAGAGATTAGATTAGAGGAGATAATGATGGGCAAGGGGGACAATAGAAGATGACATTTAAGCATGAAATACTACAAGAATTAAAAACACTGGACCATGTTTGCAAAAACAACTCACCAGAAGGTAGTTTTAAAAGACTGCAACCACAATACCCTGATTAATATGATTCAGAAAAAGCTCAGAATCCAACATTCAAACACTGCTTCACTTTTCTAGAGAGGAAAGTTAGTTATAAGAGGAAAATTAAGGGTGCTGCACCAATTCAACCCAGTGCATGTTTGGTCACTTGTTATTTATACCGGATAGTGCAAGTGATACGTTACTGCAAGTTGTACAGGGAAAATCTATACCATTCTATGCATACTAACCTAACCATGTACAGATTACAATGTCTACATATTATATGTGAATTAAAAAAAATATGTGATGTGTAAGTTTGAAAAAAAAAAATAAGTTTGATGTATGATAAGCAACAGAGACTCTGTCTACTGCTGAACCAAGCGGGATAGACTGCTTTGAATCAGGAAGGGTGGGTGGGGATTTCCCATTTAAGCTCATTATCAAGTCCTTTCATTAATATCATACTAACCAGTTAGTTTGTTAAACCTTAAAACTTATAGATTAGATATTGATTATTCCCACTAGGTTATAGTCGTAACATTACAATTGAGTGTTTAACCAAGCCATGTGATATCAAATTACAGTTCTCCACTTGTTACCAGGATTTAAATATTGTGCTCTATAGGCAACAAGGCAATAGGAGCCACGCCAGTGCTTCAGCTGACGTTCTCCAGAGAGGAATTCTTACTGGTCACTTCCCAAGAACATGAGCAGTGAGCAGTGTGCATCCACTATGATGGGAAAAGCTGGGAAATCAGGGTAGGTAGTGCGGTGGAGAAAGCCCTAGATTTCAAATCTCACTCATGGGACCTTCATTTCTCCATACCTCAGGTTCACTGTTAGGAATGAGAGAATTAGAGGAGATGACCTGTGAGGTCTCTTCTAGAACCTTAGTCATTCAAGTTTGGTGAATCTGTGCCTTATTAAAGCCTGTATTAAAAGAATTTTAAACCTGGGACCACATAACCAGATGGATAATGGCTTTCTTTTTAAGCAAATATTGACAGTAAAATGGACTAAAATGAACTCTTTACAATTCAATTTTGTTACAGATTAGTTTCTTTTCATAAAACAATGAGCTATACACAAAGTTGATTTTTTTAAAAAAAATTTAGTCATATTATAATGGTTCAGAAATACTTTACTGATAGTATTATTTTTGAATAAAGAAATCATAAATGGAATACTTCCATTTTTATAGGTTCTAGTGTTGGTCAATATACCACTTACAACTCTAACTATTCTTTAGAGCAATTCTGAAGGTGGGCCACAAATGTTAAAGAGGGGACATTTAATCCTTGATTTCCTTAGTTTTTATCTGGGGGAGGGGAGGGAATGCCATATTTTGTGTAGCTCTGAAATGTGCCACTGGAAGGCAGGAATTTGGTTTAAAAAAAGAGATACTAGCTACGTGACATCACGTAAATGTCACCTGGACATCAATGTGTAGATAGCAGCACAGCTGTGCCAGCACTACAACTGGAATTACAATACAAAGGAACTCTTTAGGAGGTTTGTAGTGCAATGGATAATAGATTCTTTATGGACAGTAATCAACTAACAGTGGGCTTTTAACAGAACCTACTTCTCCAACAAGGCCACAAGCGACCTTAACCAATCCATCAACACTGAACTGGATTAAAGGGCTCTGCTCAGTGCTAGGAACATAAAGGAAGAAATGAAAAGTCCCTGCCTTCAAGAAGCTTACACTGGTATTAGAGGAAACCACACAAACATGTTCTAGGACTCAGTGGCAAGGCCGCAGGTTCCCCTCCCTTGACTAGGTATATACAAAATAGAAAGTTATTCAAAGTGGGAGGGAAACTGGCAGCAAAGACTTCAGTTGATGCTCTGAAGTAAGATGACAGGAAACCAGGCATACAATTTAATTGTTCAGCTACTTCTCTAAATTTCTTTCTGTACCTCACTTATTCTCTCATTTTCAAAATTGCTAAGATCCTACCATATCTTTTTTTCTGTCTTCTCATCAGTTGGGCAGCCAGGTGGCAAGGTGGTTATAGTGCCAGGCCTGGAGTCAGAAAGACATGAATTCAAATCCAGCCTCACACATTTAATAACAGAATGGCCATGGACAAGTCACTTAAGAACCATTTGTCTCAGTTTCCTCATCTGTAAAAATGAGTTAAAGAAGCAAATAGCAAACCACTCCGGTATCTCTGCCAAAGAAAACCTTAAATAGGGTTACAGAGAGTCAGCTACAAATGAAACAACTGAGCTCCTCAATTTCCACTGCTACTTCTCTACCTTAGGCTCTGCTTATGTCTCATCTGAACTACAGCAACAGCTTTGTGTGCACTGCTAGACATATTTTCCTAAAATAAAATTCTGATCATGCTATTCTTGTGCTAGAAAGCCTTTAAATGCTTCCCTTATTGCCTGCCAAATAAAGTCCTAATTCCTTAATCTTACATTAAGATTACAAGCTTAATCAAGCTACCTGTCTAGTCTCATCTCTAATACTGCCTGATATAGGTGGTTATCCTCAAATATAAGCTTTATGGCTGGGGATGTCTCCTCTTTTTGGAAGGTCCTAGTCCCCTAAAAACTTACCTGTCCTGCAGGGTATAACTGAAATGCCACCTAATTCTTGAAAGCTACTCTAAACCTGTCAAATACTCTTCAGCACTATAACGCTTATTTCACTTTTGCTATTTAATGCATTATTTATGTGTTAAAAACTTCCACGAGATTGCAGACTTTGTGAAGGGAAAGATTAAATCTTATTCACTTTCATATCTCCCATAAGCTTAAAACGTGTTTGACAAATTAATGAATCTGGTTTACAGGGCACAAAAAACATCCTAATTCAAAAAGTATTGAAAGGAAAGCAGACTCTATAGTTTTCAAAAGAAAACATATATAAAATGCGTGGTTATTTAAACTCATCTCACACTTATCCAAAGATTGAAAAGCACATTAGGATTTCAACAAGCCTGAAAAAATCAGTATCACTTTACAATGAAGGTAATGAAGGAAATTTAAATAATTTTTCTATAATCACACAACACTTTATACATAAAAACCGTAAATACTAATGCCAAATCCATATTTCAAGTGCAATATATAAAGAAAAAAAGACTGAGAATAGCCCATGAATCTAAGGGGGACATTATCACACACACACACACCCCCGGGTCTTATCGACCACAAGCAAAAACCCAAAGAAATAAAATACTTTTCTTGATTCAAAATTACTAGTGACAATTTTTTTTTTGCTGAAAGGAACGTATACAGTTTTCAAAATATTAGGAGTAAAAGATCCATAAACAGGTGAAATTTTCTGCAAGAAATCTAAGTATTTTTTATGATATTTGTTTGGGAACAAGAGAGGGGAGAGAGGTAAGAAGAGGCAGAAGAAAATGGCATGAATGCCAGATAATCTCTAATGTTTAGCAGGAAAGCATAGGCAAGATAAATTTTAGTTGGGTAACCATAATTAGACATTAAAAAAAGTCCACTTGGACAAACAATGTTCGCATTTTATCTACCTGCTGACGCATAAGGGAGTAAGTTAGTTGTTCCCAGTAGAGGAAGCAACTTAACTGATGGATCTAATTCCCAGAATTGTAGGGAAAAGTAGGAGACTGACAAGACAAACAAGGCAAGACAATAGCAGAATACCAAATGAGCCCTTGAACAACCAAGAAATTAAAAAAAAAAATAAAGAGAAGACAAAACGCGGGAATTGTAAAGGACCTTGGAGCAGCCCCTGGGAAGTAGCTCAATGAACTTTGTTTACATCTTAGCCCAGGAGTTCTGAAACGCTTTTGCTTATGGAACAACCTTCTTTATTGAGATGAATGACAGCACACCACCACGGAGGTTTCCAATACTTGAGGATATGAGAGACTTGTGGATAAATACAGTTCCTGTCCAATATCAGTAACCATTTTTGTTGAGTTTGTTCTGAGTTCAAGTCTGACAAGTTTTCATATTAATGCATGACTATTAAAAGGCAAGATTTGTTTCCTTTGTACGTACTACCTTGCCATACTATATAATGGATAAGAGCACAGCAAACTTCACAGAACACCTAGTGAAGCTCTTGGCGTACCTCTGGAGAGCCACGGTCCTGGGTCACTCACTTACTTTTCTGTAAAATTACAAGTCTGAGAAGACAAACTTGACTGTTATGGATTTGCAAATATCTAAACTGCACTTTAGTATATTAACAGTATTTAATTTCTCATTTATAAAATTGTGAAATCTCCATGTCAAAAAGCAATAAATAAGTCATCTAGTTTAAGCTATACTTGAAAAGTTCAATGTACAAGCAGGCATTTTTAACAATTGTTGTTATGGATCCCTGCGGCAGCACGCTGAAGCCTACACACATCTCTGTTCGGAACGTTTGTGTCTACATTCTTAATAGAAGAAAATGGTTAAGTTCAGTTAGAGGCAAGTGAAAATAAAGACCCTAGGTCTTGCCCTACAATATAACTGACACATGATCCTCTGGTTTTTGCTACAAGACATCTAGTCTAGTGAGGAGGAATTCCTTATTCCCACAGGTAGCCCTTAACATTTTTACAGATTGTACAGGGGGAACTGAGAGGAAGTAATGCACTCCTAACTCGTTTTCAAACTTACGTTCATTAAAACCCTAAGTAATTTTTTTAGATGAATTGTGTAAGCACAAAGAACCCATCTTATCCTTGTGGACTGATTTTTTTAAAAAAGCCAAGTACAAGACTGTACATTTCTGGTCTATCTAGTTCTTTTGGGATCTTATCATATATTAGTCAACCCACCAAGCTGTATCATCTGTATATTTGACAACACATGCTTTTTATACTTTTGTTCAGGCAAATATTTCAAAGGGCAAAGTGCCAAGCACAGATGACACCTTCTTCCAATATGCCAGAGAATTTAGAGTCAATCATTCAAACACTTTCAAAACCAACTGTCTGTTACCCTGACTCTTCAGCTTTTGAATAACAGCATAAAAATCTTGGCCAAACTTTGCTAAAATCTAGGTAAACTGTCTATACCTCTGATCTGGACGAGTAACCTTTTCAAAAAGAAATGAGCCTGTAAGCACTCTGTTCTTGGTCAAGCCAAGATCTCTGTCATCATCACCTTCCTTCTCTAGATGTTCCCTAACCATAATTTAAATACCGTCATCTGGAACTCTGACAGTTTGGAGAATTATTCCCCACCCTCTATCCTGACTTCTTTTTAATCCTGCAGGACCTGCTGTCATTTTCTACCATCTCTAACTGATCACGGACAATGGATGAGCAAACTCATATTCCACTTTTAGAATCCAACTATACGAATTCATCTGAGAAAGGGTATCTGATACATCAAGAATATCTAGATGTGTGAAGGTGACCTAGCCGTACCAGATCTCAAATTCTATTACAAAGCAGTAATCACCAAAGCAATCCAATACTGGCTAAGACATAGCAGTGGGTTAGTGGAAGACATCAGGTACACAATACCAGTATATGACCATAATAATCTAGTGTTTGATAAGCACAAAGATGCAGGCTTTGGGAACATAAATTGCCTTGGAAACCTGGCAGAAAACTACATGTAGACCAACATCTCACACCATAGGCCAAGATGAGGTCAAACTGGGTACATGAGTTACGCATAAAGGGAAATATAAGAAAATTAGGGGAACATAAAAAACTTTACCTATTGGATCTATGGATAAAAGAAGAGTCTATTATGACTAAAGAGGTAGATAAGATCACAAGAGAAAATTCTGGCTACATTAAATTAAAAAGCTTTTGCACAAACAAAATGAATGCTGCTAAGATTAAAAGGAAAGAAAAAAACTGGGAGGTGGGGGTAGAAATTTCCAGCAAATTTCTCAGATAAAGGCCTCATATCTCAAATATAGGGAGGTGAGTCAAATATAAAGATAAGATAAATGGTCAAAGGATATGAATAGGCAGTTTTCAGAAGAAATTAAAGCTCCCTATAGTGTTAATGATTGTGTTAGAATACTACTGTGCTTTTATCAATGATAAGTAGAATGGTTTCAGAAAAACCTGGGAAGACCTATCTGAACTGATACAAAATCAGGAGAACACTGTGCACAGTAACAGTGACCCTACAAGAAAAATCAACTGTGAAAGACTGAAGTTATTCTGATCAATTCAAGGACCCAAGACAATTCTGAGCCACCTAAAAGAGAACTGATAAACTCTTTTGTGAAGAACAAAGTATCATTTTTTCATTGCATTTTTCTTGCCCTTTTTTGACTTTGGCAACATGGAAACGAGTAACACCCACCTGAACAGTCCCATCTTTTTCTAATTGTTTTAATTTCTAACATAGCTTAAAAACCAAAAAAAAAATCCCCATTACTTTTGTGGGTGTCGTTAGTTTTCCTCATCAGCCTTGGCTCATTCTGAATTCTGGTACTCCTGACACCAGTCTTACGGAAATTTGCTTCCATTCATTTCCTGCTCTGTCTTCCATCTTCTAAGTGTCATTTAAAAATCTAAATTGGTTAGTAAGTTTCCTGTTCATTTATATAGGTCACTTTAGACAACTCTCCTTGCAGTTAGTTGTTTGTTTCTGTATCTCAAAAATTCGTTTATGAATGCTTCCCATCCTCCACGGATGACTTCCACTGCAGAATTTTAGGCCAGCAGATCCTACCTATTGTTTCTCTGTACAATGAGAAATCTGCTCTCCTTAAACCTAGGGTAGGTAGCAGATATTCCACCATTACAGTAAGAAGAGATATTATTAATTGCTTTGGCAAATAGTGAACTCTGCTAGAGGTCATGATAACTAAAGTCCTCTGTTATAACTCCACTAAACTTCTGTGCCAGATTTGTGATTTATCTCCCCAATTCATCTGTTTCCTCTTTTTGTTTACATAGTCTATAGAAAGACAGCAATGTGGTGCAGTAGATAAAGAACATTAATTAGACTGGAGTCAGGATGACCCGAGTTCAAATCTTGACTTTAAGACTTTCTAGTGTTAATTAAAGTCACTTAATCTTGGAGGTCTCAGTTTCCTCATATGCAAAACAGGGATGACAATGGTACCAACCTCTAAGAGACGTTGGGAGGATAAAAATAAGGTAATAGTAAAATACGTTGCAAATTTTGCTAAATAAATGTTAGCTTAGTAGTCGTAAAAGTGGTAGAACCATTTGTAGGATGTTGGTGACAACACTGCTTTTGTCTCAGCATCCATTTCTCTCCACCATTCATGTGTATGTCTATAAACATACAAGGAAGGTGTGCCCTATATTCTCCCCTTTATAAACACAGCTCAAAAAAAACCCAACAAACCAACGTCTCATTTCTCTAGAGTAAGCTCTGTCTTTCCAGAGCAAAGTTCCAATCACTAGTTTCATCCTCATGGGCTCTAACAGGCATCTTCCCATGCTTGTATAAAGATCTCAAAGGCCATGGGTTTTATGAGCAACTGATTCCTTAGATTTCAGATGACTTGTGAACATAGATATGTCTCATTTCTTTTCCCATAATCAGGCTCACACAAGGTGGCATACAGCTTGTTGCATTTACATTTCTTGTTTTCTCCCTTCCAGTTAAATGTCATTGTGATTAGATTTGCAAGATTCCCGGTAAGTAAATTCTCGAGTCCTTGCTATATACCTAACCATCTCAACGTACTTATATTTTAAATATTGGTCCAAAAATCCCACTTCTTCTCTGAGACACCTATTTTCTCCAGCTAGTCACTTCATAATTCTGCCCCTTCTTCTCTGAAAGTCCTTGTGACCTGCAAATGGTGGTTAACAATGCAAATACTACTAGATGCTTTAAGATCTTCACCTTCTTCCCTAAGCTGCCTAAAAATCTCTGGTAATGCTTTCTAGATTCCTTATGGTAGGTAGTATCATTTATGACAACAGGAATCATTAGAAGTAGCTGGAAATGACAACTTCTTATTTTTCATTTCCTTGTTTACAGATGGGAAGCACTGGCTCCAGTACCCTGAAGAAGACAATTATTAACAGCCAAGTCCAAATGACTGTGTCCAAAGGCCCCTAATATCTTCCTAAACTTTTAGAAAGTGGTAACCATCTTCTTGACTCACTAATGTAAAAAGTTGGGTCTCTTTCTAGATGAATTAAACTTTCCCAATTGAAAGAAGAACAGAAAAGATACACAAAGTTTTACAGAGAACATGTTCTAGGATTATTTGATAACCAATAGTTAACAAGATCTCCATATCATAAATCAAACTGATTAGCTCTGAAGTCAACCTGTGTAGTCCTGAGGAAATCAGGCACGGAATACAAAATACACATTTTGTATACTTACTGTCTAGAGTTTGCTGAGTTCGAACACCACCATGTCCATTCTGCATCAGAAGGAAAAGAGGACAAGTAAAAATTAGCTTTAAAACTATAGGAGCAGCGTAAGGAATATCAAGAATAATTAATTTAATAATAATTAATTAGCTATATATTTAAAAGAGGAGAATGGAGGGCAGAGTTTCCTTGAATGTGAATAATAATTACTGTAACAGCACAGATTCTATAAAAATGAACACTGCATTAAGATTGTAAGGTGCCAATATAAATAACTTTTAAGAATTCACTGACTAGTACCCTAAAATTTTTTATGATCCAGGAAAGACTCAGGAAGTAAAATGCTAGGAAATAAAAAAACAGAACGTATTAACTACAAAGAACAAAAATTTAACCAGTAGGCAGACAGTATATTCCAAGCTTGTGTCAGAATTCTAATGGCAAAATATACAATTATTCCAATGACTAAGGCTGTCAGCAATCTAATAAACTCAAAACTGCTCTATGTGAGTATCAAGCTGGGAGATGTTTCCAGAGTTCAAAAGAGACAACCTTAAGGTAAGGATTGTGATTGATTGCAAAGGAAAACAAATTACAGATAAGAACTGAATTAGTCTCCAAAGAAACTGTAAAATTGTAAACAACAACAAATACTTACGCTAAACAGTTACATTATCATAAGGAAAGAAAAATGCCTTCCTCTTCCCCTTCCCCACCCAAGTTTATTTATTCAGAGTAACCGGAACTATTTCCTGGAGTAAGAAACCAATTAAACTAATAACCTAGCATACCCAGTTAAAATATTACCAAGGGAAATGTTACAATAATTCTGTTGATGATTAACTAAAGCAATTTTTCTTTTTTAAAGTGAAAATAAAGGATGAAGAAAAGAATTATAGGAAAAAATTAAAACCTTATAAAACTAAATTATAATCTATTTTCAGGATGAGAAGATTCATACTAGTTTTCTAGTCCCCTCCACATTTAAGAATGAAAATCTTTAATTTTATTTTTAATACAATAATCTGTAATCCTTAATTCACCTTTGTTTTCTACATAACTTGCTTCTAAGTCTCATGTTCTCTTCATTCCCCCACAGCAAGAAATGTGGAGAAAGTAAAGATTATTTATTTTCCAGAAGGAACAATGGATAAATAGGCACATAGACTTCTATTGTTAAGTACACGATCTTAGTCAGTCAATAAACATTTATTAAATGCCTACTATGTTCCAGGCACTTTGGATATACAAAAGGGGCAAAAAAATCAGTCCTTGCCCACAAGGAGCTAAAAATCAAATAGAAGTCAAGCACAGTATACTTTCTGAATGTCTTAACCCTACTCCTACATTACAAACTCCAGAATAGGATCTTAACTATATTGCATTCCTCTTTCTGAGAGGGAAAGCTCAGTGTCACACAGGAGCAAAATAAATCACCTATATTTAATATCACAAGTCAAATCATTTAACAAACTCTACTCTAGAAAAAAAAAAATCAACCTCGGAGCAGCTGCTTCCATGTCAGAAGTATCTCTAGTAAACTGTGAGTATCCCTCCTCAAATAAGCAACCAGTTTAATTTAAACACTTGTTAAGCATAGGATTGTGGACATATTTAATTATGTTCTCCATTAGACATCTGAAGGAAATCCCAAAATCATCATCCATGACTTTGGAAAAAACTGTTTTAAAGTGCTTAAAGGGGGACTCTCGAGTCCAAAAGAATATTCATGCATCAGAGGAAAACTTGATTTAGGTAGTATTCTGGGCATGTCTGAGTTTCTGATTATTTCAAAAATAAAATAAAAAAGCTTAGAGATACAAAGAAGAATTGATGAGAGAGGAGAGACAGAAAGGCAGAAGAATTCCTAATCTTCTTAGAGAAAAAAAAGTTTATTACTACATGGTCACTCTCAGTATGTATTACCAGATTTCTTAAACTACATTTCAAAGATATAATGGCAAATAAGCACATGCAACCATTATTTACTAATCTTTTCTCACTAAGGTACTGTGTTTATATTCTTCCATCCATAATAAAATTCAACTATCAAGTTTATATTACAAGAAACAAAGTAATAGTTTGAAAACCATTAAACTTGTATATTTAAGCTAGGGAATGCCAGGGAAGACTATGTGCAATATGTTAAGGAAATACAAAGATGAAACAGGGTATCATCCGTGCCCTCAAGTCATTTACCATCTAATGACTCAAATGGCAAAGCAAAAGAGATGTACCTAAGTCAAAAGTATATATCTAAATAAAATTCTATGAGGAGTTTGGGGAAAAAATTATTTGCAACAGCATAATATACCAGAGAAGGCTTAATGGAGGATGTCATATCAGATGTAATCCTTAAGTAGGTAGGGATTTCAACCAGTGAAAACGAAGGATGGAAGAAGTAGATTTCATTTCAACCTGGAGGGTTCAGTATAAGAAAGGAAATGTAGGAAGGAAAG
The DNA here is from genome assembly GCA_028658325.1 of Potorous gilbertii. Taxonomy (NCBI): domain Eukaryota; kingdom Metazoa; phylum Chordata; class Mammalia; order Diprotodontia; family Potoroidae; genus Potorous; species Potorous gilbertii. Next base: position 122,008,500 of record CM053772.1, on the reverse strand, counting down.
AATAATTTAATTTAGCGGAAGTACAAAATAAATCAAATACACACAGCAAGAACTAAGATAAGTAAGGTCAAGTTAGAGCTAGATATTGGGGTGGGGGAGGGACCCTGAATTTAAGAATAAGGAGTTTATAATTTGCAAAGCAATGGGGAGTGATTAAAGGCTTTTGAGTCAAAGGGCAGGCGTAATCAGAATGATATACTAGAAAGATTAAGTGGGCACAGGAGCAAAATATAAAAGGGAAGAGACAAGAGGAAGGAAGGAATACTAGGTAAGAGGCTATTATAGGAAATCAGTCAAGAAAGTCTTAAGTAGAGAAAAATATGAGAAGGATATATAAATTTTTTAAGTTAAATTTATTATTTTGTATATAATATTACATACATTTAATATTAAAATTTATAAAAACTTGAAATTTATTTAAAAAAACATGATAGAATGCAGAAATTGAATGGCTGTGGGGGGTTAGAGAGAGGGGAAAAAGAAAAGATGACTAAAATTCCAGCCTGAATGACTGGGAAAACGGTAACACTGCCATGAAAAACAGGGATACCAGGAAGAGAAACAGGTTTAGGGAAGGTGGTAAGTTCAACTGGACAAACATGAGTTTAAAATGCCAGCAGGACATACAGAGATGTGGAGAAGATAGGTGAAGACACAGGAACACTGTTTAAGGGAAAGGCTGAATAAAGCAGAGTCCTGGAATACAACAACAGAGTGAATGCCTATCAAATGGGCTCCTATAATCTTAATAAGGGCCTCTCCAATAAAAGGCCCAATCATGTGATCTAAAGCACAAGTAAAGAAACATGGTATCAATAAACCCAAAAGTCCACATATAGAAAAGATTATTTGAATAAAATGTTAGGGAAAAAAGAGGCCCAAATTCACATGTAAAATTATAATTCAATTCCACAAACATTTATTAAAACATCTACTATGTATAAGACATAGGGATACAAAGACAAAAACAAAAAACATCTCCAACATCCAAGGACCTTATATTTTATGGAGGGATACAGTACGTAAACAAATAAATCTAGAATGGTAGGCTACAATCACTCTCACCCTAATTCATTTTCTCACTGTATATAATGTGAGCACGCACGCATACACATGCGCGTGCACACAGACAAAACATCTGCTATTACGAAGGAGGCTTAAAGAGGATAAAGGGATGGAGTAAAAGCTTGGCGTCTAATTAGGTAGGTACTACAGTAGTTTAGGTGAGAGGTGACACAGTCCCAAATAAGGAGGATGGTTAAATGAATGGCAAGAAGGAGACAGATGTAAGAGAGATAAAGTAAGGTAGAAGTAAAATGGGAAAGACCTGTTACTGAAAAGGAGGTGGATCAAAGGGGAAGGAGGAAATGGAATAGCCATGGATGACTCCGTGACTAAAAGTATGTAGGAGCCCTCATCAAAAATGAGGAAGTTTGTAGGACAGTCATATTTATGAGCTCCATTTTGGATTCAGTGTCAGATGACTAAGGAACAAGCATGTAGAGATGTTCAATGGGCTATGAAAGCTAAAAAGACACTTACTGTGACAGCAATAGAAGTTGTTTCAGATGGAGCCATGGAGCTTTGGTATGCTATCCTGCTATGCACAGAATTCTGGTCGTAGGAGGAAGATGTTGTTACGGGACTAGTGCTCTGAGATGAGTTGGTCAAACTGGAAGAGGTGATGACGGAGGTTGTATAGGTCGACTCCTGTACTGTATTGGATATTGGCAAAGAGGTATTCAAAGGATCACTGGAAAAAGTAAAAGTTATTTATCATCTCAGTAAATAAATGTCATTTCAGATTCCTTCATGAAATACCACCACCTTATTACTTTAATTCGTTAGCGACATTTTAAAATCAATTAAATATTGTGCTAAAATCAATTAAATAACTACAGTATTATACTTAAATACAGATAAATTATCATGGTTCTTTCTAAAGCCATTTTACCTCAAATATTTTTCAGTTCTTGGGAGTGGGGAAAAGCAACTAGATTTAATCTGCTTGGGAAGTTAAAATGACTCGGTGATCTCTTAATAAGGTAGAATCTATATGGGTTTCCTTTCACTGCACATCCCTGAACAAGTTTCTTAATAATTTGTTCTAGTTTCCCAGTTAGAAAGAGGGCATAAGCTAACTTTGATCTCTGTCACCTGGGGAATAGAGTGGGTGTTAATTTAAAAAGTACTAAACACATACCAAATATAATTGTTTTTCAAAATAGTCCAATAAAAAAGAGGCTTGACAAATCAGTCATAACCATCCCTCAGAACTGCACATTAAGGTACAGAGCTCCCCCATTATTGCTAATTGATCAAATTGTAACTGTATGATCAACTGTCAAGGATAACAGAGAAGGCATTCCTTTATGAGGTAGGTGGTTAGACTACAAGACTTAAGTGTTTTCACTTCAGGAGACAAGAGATGAACTCAAAATTATGATTCAATATTGAAATATTCAAAAAGGCTTAAATAAAACTCTGAAAAGAGGAGGAAAAAACCCTAAGGACAACATGGCACAGAACTATGGCACTACAGCAACAAAAGGAAAAGGTTCAATTCAGCCGTACCTCACCAAGGCCAGAACACACAGCTGGCCAAACTGATGGTGTGGTAAGCTCTGCTGTACCCTCTGTATTTGGTTCTTATTCTTATAACAGGGTGCTAACACATCGGTCCCGTCAGTCTCACATCATACCAAGTGTTCTGTCAGTAGTATGATAAAAAGCTAAACTATGACAAGGAAAAGAATCTTTGGTTCACTCGGAGCTGACTCTTTTCTCTCATAGATACTCTCGTAACTTCTCTAGTGACCTATCATCACTGCCACTGTCTGTCACCACCATCTGTGCTGCCATGCAAGTTTCTTCTTGTTTTCTCCAATTCTTCTTGGATCTTCATCACACACGTTCATTTTTCTAATTGTGGAGTGTAAAATTATAGAGGGAGTGTGGCACGATGGACAAAGAGCAATTATCAAAATCAGGAAGTCATGGGTGGAAGCCCCACCTCTTACTCATTCTGGTTGGACAACCCCAGGCAGGTTATTTAACCTCTCAATAAAAAGCTGAGGAGCAGATGCTGATCTGATTGAGGGAGGGAAGTTACCACACAAGGAGTTCCTTACACCAATAAAATCAAAGGACTGATTACAAAAAAAAACTAGTTCCCCTTTAACTTGTATTCTCTAAAAAGGCAGCCCCTTTCAGGAAACTTCCTTTTTTCACTCTAATACTACTCAAGTTGCTTTTACCTTCCTTTAGAAACCAAAGGCATAATAATAAATGACAGAGATATTTGGTTCTGACTTTAGCACAACTAATAACCATTTAGTGAAATTCTCCATGAAAAACTCATGGGAGAGAGTTTTAAATACACAGGGCATGTTGTGAGAATGAAAAACAGTGTTTATTCCCATCATTTTGGTAAGATTTCTATAGCAAATGACTCCCAAAGATGGAGTACAAATAAATACATACAAATGTGTCCCCTTATCTACTACTGCCAACCTGCTACCATGGAACTTATTTCTCTTCTCTTCAAAGGAAAAAAGATCACCATCTCATCTTTGATGAATTGTTGAAAGATTAAACTATATTTTTTTGAGGACCCTAACTTTCCACCATCCTTATATGGAATTCCTTCTGTAAGATGCATCATTTCTACCTTCTACATGACTGCTGCCACAAAACACCTATTTCTTCATGTTCTCTTGAAATAGGATGCATGAATCCAGTAAGCAGACTTGGCTAAAATGTTCATGTTTCCATTCCAAAGCAAGCGTATCTTGAAAAAAAAAGCAAGCATTCCTTCTTCACTTTGTCTTGAACTTACATGTATGTATGTATGTATGTGTATATATATATTTAATCAGAGAAATTTTGCGATTGTGGAAAAAAAACTGGTCAAATACATGCCTAAAAAAAGGCTGGTTAAAGAAATTTGGGGAAGTAGGAGATATTGCTGAGCAAAATGAAATTAACTTTATTCCTCTTCCCTGCCAAGAACCTGTTCTCTTTCATATAGCAGCCAAACGTGCCTGCTTAATCTCCAAGTCCCATGGTCAAGAGGCAACTTCTCCAACTCCCAATTCATAAAACTGTCTCCTTTCCATGAGTCACTAGGACGCAATTGTGTTTGTACCTTACAGAAACTGAAAATAACATTCAACAGCCTAAAACATAGAAAAGAGTAATTTTATACCTTACAGATTTTGGATATAAGCTGATTTGGGCCTGATTACTAGTTTCACTACTCAATGCTGATCCAAATTCAGGGAGAGAAGCTTCCGATCCAAATTCCAGAGCTCCAAACTGAACATTTAACCCTGGAACATCTGCTGATCCTGGCATTTCCACTGCAGATGCAGGGATCTGTAAGGGGAAAACATGTTTTTCACATTCAGAGCTGAGCAGAATTTTTAGTCTAAAGAGCTCCTAAATATCAAGGAGTCCTTAAATGTCACTGGATGCTGGTGAGGAAGTCTAAGGTATGAAAGGGGGAAACGGAGTTAGGGAGAGGGAAGAAAAAGGCACAGTATGGGGATTCTCAGTGACAGCACTGCCACAAAGTTAACTGCCCTTCCTTTAGTTGCACATAAGTTTGCACTGAAGTTCTCAGAAAGGAACTATTTCCTATGGTTAACATAAATAAATCCACCTCAGTCAACAGATAAGGGTAAGTAAATAGATGTTAAGCTAGCTCTTATGTAAAAAGTCTCTAGTATTTAGTAGCTGTCACCTTCCATTTTTACCTTCCCTCTATATTATTAGTCCAACTGAAAACAAATGTATTTTTATATGGTACAATGATATGTGTATAAAATAAATTAAACAATAAACTATTTATAAATGAGAAATGTTCAATTATTTTTTTTTCCATTTTATAGTTTGCCTCTGGTAAACATAACTTGTGGTTAGACTCCTCACCTTGGAAGATGGTGGTACTCTCCGTTTTGGGGGTTTGATCTGTTTTGGCTGAGTTTGCTGGGCAGACACTGCTTGGTTTTCTGCGGACAAGCTGGGTAGTTGCAGCATTTTGTTCACAGCGGTGGCATTTTCTCTGGAGTTTTCTCGGAGTTTTACCTGGGATGAGAAGTTCTCCATCCCAGGAGGAGGAACAGGGATGGGCTGGGCCTGGTGCTGCTGTCGTTGGCTCAACTGGCTCAGAACTGGGGATGGCTCAGGCTGAGATTTGAAGTCTATCAAACAAATATCCAGAAAGAAAAAAGTCCAGCATATAATCAGCATTCAGTTACTCAAAAACAGCTCATTTATTTGCGTTATTCTTTCTGCCACTATCATGTATAATTCCATCCCACCCTCTAAATTCAGTCAATCCAGTAGTTAATTTATGATTTTATATCTGTCTACCTAATTTTCACACAAATGACATGACTATAACATGCACTTCCATGGCAAGGTTTTCTTCCATATATGGTACAGAAAAGGTTCATGTTAAAGAATAATCAATCACTTCAAAAGAATATTGGAAGACTTGTGTGAAGAGATTTACCTTCAACGATAGTGACATAAGTGAAAATATTAAATAGCCACAAAATTTAGGTTAAATTCAATGAGTGGTATTGACATCACTAACTTCATTATTTAAAAAAAAAAATAAAGACAATCTTCAGTGAAATTATTTAAAATTACTCTGATGTTTTGATGGCACTTCCTATGATGCCAGTGCTTGAAATTGCAATTGAGATCATTAAATAAAACTTTTAATACATAGTACAGTTTAAATGCTACCTCGGTCAAAAAAACAAAAGGTTCCAGTAGAATAGGGCTAAGCTCTTCAGATGACTGTCTCTCCTATAACATACAACCAAAAACACCAAAATGAGCTGTCTGAGTAACGATGTTTATGACCAGCCATAGCCCAGGGCTTACAATACTTTGCCAAAATTATCAACATGCTGAGTTTGAGATACCAGTGGGTATTGTAGTAACAGACACTGTAACTATTATTGTTCATTGCATAATGACTACGACATTGTATTCTGTGACTCTCCCTTCTGTATGTAAAAGGATGTGTTTGCTTAGAATTTTTAAACTATAAAGTAATCCTTCCTCATGATGGGAAATATAAATGAATTATTATTCCTTGTTATGTATCTCCATACACACATTTATATATACTATAGCTATAATAAGAAGTAAGGCCTTTCTCTCCGTGGCATTAAAAAAAAAAGAATACTTTGCCAACACAATTATTTTTAAAAGTTCTGGCAATAACTGAATTCCCTTTTAATTTATATTTATAATATTTGTATTGCTATGTATTGTATCTTCTATGTAATATTATTTCCATAGTATTTGTGTAATTCAATGTAATTCAGCAAATGGTAAGTATATCATGCTTTTCCTCACTGAAAGACAGGGGTTGAGCTGGTTGACTGTCTGCAATAGAAAATTCATGCACTTACCAAACTGGTTCATTACAGAGGACTGGGGAACTGGGGGTTTCAGATCCCAAGTTGAAGTGGTTGTAGGAGGACTACTGCTGTTCTGCTGTGAACTCTGCTTGCTGAACTGGCCCAAACTTGGAGATTTCAATTGGTCTAAGATCTGGGAACCAGCAGGGTTTGCCATCTTTGAGGACCCAAGCTCTCCAAACCCAGAACCAAGAACTGAAGACTGTATAAAAGAGGAAGAAAAAAGGACTTTCTCAAGAAGGAAGAATTTCTATGTGAGATGCAAAATAGTCAAGTTTTCATCAATATTTCAAAACCTGAAATTCAATTCATCATTATTTTTGAACCCAGCTTGAAAAAAAATCCATATTCTGGACATTCCAATAAAATGTGACAACTAACCAAAACTCTCTTTATCTGACAAATTCTGATTTAAAAAAAGGTGTTCTATATTCCACAAATAATTCAAAGGGCATGGCAAGAAGAGTGAGTATAAAACTCAACAGTCAAAATGTCACTTTTGAAAAACTTGGTGAACAAGTACCACACATACAGTATTTGAGATATACTTTATTCAAGTATTGAAACATATCATCATCTGGAACAATCCATGAGTGCCAGCCATCTTAAAAGAACATCACACAAAAATATCAGGTTAACTGAAGAGTTCTCAAAAGGGGACCAGGAAACAAACTACTAAGCCACATCAAAGTAGACAACATGACTCAATGAGTCAAGTAATATTATTAGGTGATGTGTTCTGAACCAAATACTGCTAGGTGTACAGAGACACACAAACTCTGTAACTACAACTCAAAGATATCCAATAGTGTTATAACTGACTTACTTCTACAAATATGTCCTTTCTTAAGTAAATCTAACTTGAGTACAGCAATTATTTACTTTTTACCTGATTGTTCAAAGAAACCTATAATCACTGAATGTTATTTTAAAAATTCTGCTCAAGGTATCTAATTATGCATAAAGACAGAACTCAGCAAACTTGTACACCAAATGGCTTTTGTTTTTCTTCAGGTTCCTGAGGGTTTAATCTGGACAGCGACTAAAACTAAAAGCAGAATGGAGACAAATTAAGATGGAAAAGAGAACGGGTAAGAAATGGTCTAAATAATTCCCAACACTGGGGTTTTCCTTATTCAGATCATTCTCAGGCACAACTGATGTAGATTTTCTAAGAAATATTACCTGAACAAAAATGAGGTATAGTGATAGATCCCAATTAAAAAGTCTTCAAATGTACACAGCGGTCTGACAAAACAGACAATTCAAATTCTTAAACACAGTAAGCCATAAAGATACAAATGTGGCACCTGCTCTGGCAAAAGTACTGAACTTGGCAGTACATAAAGGATAAAGTAGTCAGTGTCTAGATAATAGTACATATGACACCTCTACTGAAATAAAGTCTTATTAACCTTAAGTTGGACAACATTTACCTATTTCCCAATGATCCCACACCCAAATACAATTCTGTTTCTAAACCAGTATTTATGCTAACCTCTCCCTACCTCTCCTAGTATGGCTTAGTAAAGTGCTAAGCTTGGAAAGGAAGATCTGAGTTCAAACCCTGCACTTCTCTGTGTCACTTCATCTCAGGACCTCATTTTCCTTGTCTAAGAAAATTAAATACACATGCCTCACAGGATTTCCATAGAGATCAAAAAAAGACACATATACACACAATTTTGCCAACTCAAAAGCATCATGTAAATGTCAGTTACTATCCATATGCCAATTCCTCTTTTTCCACTGCTTAACTCAAGTCCCTAATGATCTGAGAAAACAGCCCTAGATAATTTACAACTCATTTTATATCTATCACCAGTAATGCAAAAGTAGCACTTTTATTAACTGTTAATTTTGTTGTCACATTATTTCCCAAGTGTGAGTCTGGTCTTCCTGGTGAGTTATATAAGGCTGAGGACAATGCTAGCCCCTCAGCTCTCCCTTTCAATTCTTCAAGCCATTGGGTTGATTGAATACAGGCTTTTAGGTTAAGTAACAAAACTAAAGCTCAATGAACAAGTTAAGGAACTACAGGACTTCTCATTCATCTGCTATGTTTTATTTCCAGATTTTTTGTAATTTAGCATTGGAATTATATACGTTTTCATTTTCTAATACTTGAAGAAAGGAAGAAAGTGAAATAACTAACAGAGACAAAAGCTGCATGGTATCTTAATCGTTTCAGACCTAAAGAAAGACACCACCATGACTTTGGCACCACTGTGTTAGCTCTATGACACCAGCAGCTTCACATCAGGGCAAAATAATCTGTGTAAAAATCTGTAAGTTGAGCTACATAATCTGCACATAGCTATACGACACAAAAGGATCACAACAAACTGGTTAGTATTGGAAAAATTTCAAAATGGGAGTTAGAAAGGACTGTAGATGTAAATTAGTCGAATATGTTCATTCTCCAGATGAGATAACTTAAACAATCAAAAGATCACAATGTTAGATAGTTGTTAGCAGGGTTGAAATTGGAAACTAGGTCTATTGACTTCTGCAAATATTCTTTCTATGACCACTCCCCTTAAGTTCAAATAAAAATATCCTGCTGCACTCCTTTTTGCTTAAGTTTTTCAATGTGTTCTGTCCATTATAGACATTTAAATCTTTATTTCTGAAATATCAAAATCCATATTGGGCAAAACTTAATATTATTAACACCTAACCAACCACAACCAACCACCACCACATCAACAATTTCTGTTATATTCTTCTCAAGTATCAAAAGGAATAATCATACGTGTCTATTTGCTGTTAGCATGGAAAATAAAAACACCAATAACAGTGTTTTAAGACTAGAGATGGGTACGGCTCTAATTCACAATAACACAAACTCCACAAAAATTTTTATTTTAATTTCATCAACAAAACTTGGAACTTTAATAAATGTTCTGAGAGAATGCAACTGTTTTATTAAACTATATCTTCTCATTAGTCCAAAAAACTCAGAGATAGATGGATTTCAACATGTAATAATCAGATATGTGCTTGGAAACTATCACATCACTGTTTCCTGGACTACTAAAAAACTCTGTTTTCTAAATATGACTGGCAAGACTCTGAATTAAATCCCAGAATATGGATGATTACAGATAAAATGTTACACATTCCTTGAAATTCCACACTGTAATAAAAATCAGTTACCAGACTCTGTGGAGAATAAGAGTTGACAGTACTCGAGTTGCTAGTTCCTGATGCCATCTGAGTGTTGTGTTGAGAATTTGTGAAGACCAGGGCTTGGCCAAAGCCCTGCTGTTGAGGAGGTTCAAATGAGGTGACTTCTGGGACTTGGGGGGAAGTAGAAGGCTTCTGGAGCAAGGCTACCAAGTCAATGCTAAGCAGACAAAAGATAATTATCAAAGTCAAATGCTTATCTTAGCAGAAAAGGTGTTGAGAAGCAAAATAAAAAATGAAAACAAAAAAATCTATAAGCAAAGGAGTGCATTTTTGGGAAACAAGGGAAAAAAAAATAGGAGGAATGATACAAAATCCAATTGTGGGATTAGAGGGGACTTCAGAAGTCAATACCTGAACCAAAAATCCCTTTAAAAAATAACTGGGAAAGAACTACATGAACCAGTGCTGAGTGAAGTGAGCAGAACCAGAACATTGTGAAGTAACAGCCACACTGTGTGATGACCAACTTTATGATAGACTTAGCTCTTCTCAGCAATGCAAGGATCTAAGACAACTCCAAATGATGGAAAATGTTATCTATATTCAGAGAAAGAATTATGGAGTCTGAATGCAGATTGAAGCACTCTATTTTCTCTTTTTCTACTTGCTTTTTCTTTCTTGTGGTTTTCTCCTTGTGTTCTGATTCTTCTTTTACAACATGACTAACGTGGAAATATGTTTAATATGATATATGTATTGCTGAAAACTAAAAATAAATTAATATAAAAGAAATACAACTAACCATGGTAATCACAGTCTTTGTATAAAGACTTCCAGTAGGTAGAGAACCTACCTACTGCCACTTGAAGCAGCCCATTCTGCTTTAGGGCAATTTCATTTTCAAGAAGACTTTTCATACTCTTAACTCAAGCCTAAATTTGCCTCCTTCACTCATGATTCTTAAACTTCCACCGTACTCCAAGCTGAACAAATCTAATTCCTTTTTCCAAAGGAAGTGCCCTTCCAATGTTGTCCTGCTTCAGGACAAACACTCCCAGTTTCTGCAACCAATTATCGTTCATATCCTGAAGCCTCCAAAATGCTTCTCTTTCAAGTACTAAGTCTTTCTTTAAAATATTTATTTGAGGCTCAGATGCAATCCAGCTCAGACTCTGTCTAGCTGGGATTCTATCTGGCCCACTTGTGAATACAAGCGTCACAAATGCTTAAGCTCCTTAGGAGCCAATCCAATTTGGTGAATCTTTAGTAAATTTTGTTTTCTTTGCCTTTTAACAAGGCTTGAGTCGAATTCATTCGAGCATGACCCGGGACTGTCAGTATTTTAGGGTCCACGATCACCCCTCAACCTCTTCATTTATGGTTCCCTGATCCGGAAAAGCTGCTAATCTCAAATTCTTCTGCTAAAACTGGAAGAGTGCGAGCCATCAACTTCCAGATGACAGCCCAGGGTCTATACCAACTTCCGACTGAATCCAAGGTCTCCAGCCCACTGGACTTGGCACTAGCCAGGTTCTGAAGTCTGACCCCTTGAACAAGACCCAGCAAGGCAGGGACACCTCTATGCCCCCTGCCAGCAGGAGAGACCTTCGCCCTTTACCCCAAAAGAATTTGGGTTCAATCTGTTGGAGGGGGGAATAATGGGGTTCAGACTGGGAACTTCCTTGAGCTCCCCTGCAATCTCCTCACTTAACCTGGCTTTTCATACTCAAATTGAGCTCTCCAGGTATCTCCACAGAACCTGGCTTTTCATACTCAAATCTGTGGCCATTGCCTATTACCTCTTGATTGTCCCACCTGCTTCCCACCTAGGCACCCCCTACTCTGATACTCCTGATTGCCTCCAGCTGTTTCCAGCCTTTGACCTTCCTTGGATTCCCTCTTGGACTTCAGACCCTTCCTAAACCCCTCCTCCCATCACCCTGGACTACCAGACCACCCCCAGATCCCTCCTACACTCTTTTCTGTATTTAAGTTCCATCTTGCCTCCATGAAGGCACTCTGATGCAATCCAGCTCAGACTCTGTCTAGCTGGGGTTCTATCTGGCCCACTGGTGAATATAAGCGTCACAAATGCTTAGGCCCCTTAAGAGGCAACCCAATTTGGTGAATCTTTAATAAACTTTGTTTTCTTTGGCTTTAAAAAAATAATAATAAAATAAAATAAAATATTTATTTGACCAGAACATTAATTAAAGCCAAGCCTAGAATTTCAGTCTATTAAGATAATCTGCTTGTTTTAGCCATACTTCTAAGTTGTGTGATAAACACCATAGGTAGAATACCTCACTTATAAAACAAATATTATTTATTATATTTCTTAGGTCCAAAAAACTCAGAAACATTTTCCACATGGATTGGTCAGATATGTGCTTGGAAAAGAGTACATCATTGTTCTTTGGACTTTCCAATAAGGCTTCCCCTCCAAAATTTGGTCAATTGAACACATTTCTTGAAAATAATTTGCGTTTCAGAAAAAAGGAACAATCTCATAAATTTAAATAAAATTTTGTTGTCACCTTAAATAAGAAATTTATTTTCACATCTACAATTAATAAACATGAAAAAAGAATTACATGCATTCAAAATCCTCAAATAGTACTTTCAAAAATGTATAAAACAAAACAGATTTAGGTATTTTCAGAATTACAAATTTGCATAAAAAATTTAGTATTTTTTAAAATGGTCTTAAAATTAATTTTTTCAATTTTCCTCAGTACCCAAAGAACTGAGTAAAAAACTTCTGAGAAATGATTTCTTTAAATGCTTCATTTCTAATCTGTTAATACGCATCAAGTACCACACCTCTCCCACTAACTGCTTTTTTTTAGTTTGTGGAGGCTTTTCGTATTATTCTGAGCATAGGATACATTTGAACTTACTTTACATCACCTTCAGTGAATTCTAAGAAATGAGATGGAGAACTGGGAAGACATTTGGAATTAGTTCTTGTTAATTTTGGAGACTTTACCCTGTTAAATGTGTGTGATACATATTTTCAACCAACTCTCACTAGACTTTAACTTAATATGAGGAATAAAATTATATGGAAGAGAGACTCTAGGAACTCTACAAGGAAAAAGGAGGCCAGGTATAAGCCACAACTCACAAAGACTTAAATGATGATACAATGAACTGCAATTAATTGAATAATTTAAATTAAATGAGTCAAAACTAAAAAAAGCTCAAGTTCAAAATGTAATTATTATTAGACTCTTAGGATTTCAATTTTTTTCCGTTTATAATTAAATCAACTCTTAAAGTTATTTTGCTGAGCAGAGTACTATAAAACTTATATACTTTTATGATTAATGCAACAAGAATGTCAATATTATTAAAATGACCTTATTTAATAATACTCCCTTCTAATTCAGAGTCTTTCATGTGTGCGGAAATAAAGAATCTCAGAATTGCTAAGAATATCTCTCACAGAGTCCCTTACATTATCTATAAATGGTCTTTAGAATAAGTTTCTATTAACTTGGCTGAAAACAAAACAGTTCCATATATTTAATCCCAATCTTTTTACTACTTAGATTAATAGTATATCACGCTGTCTAATAACAGAAAAACAATGGTTACTATTTCCCCAAAAGCTCAAGCTTAAAGTTTTCCCCTTTGACTCCCCTGAGCTAAACAGGGAAAACCACTGCCAATAAGTCAACATACTTAAAATGATGTCTATTATTTGTGTGAAGACCACAGTTAGAAACCTCATTCTGGGGGGAAAAAAATTAAGCTTAGTCATTTATAAGAATGAAAAATATTTCCTTATCCAAAAAAGAAAATTTTTCTTCCCCTTTTATTTGTGGTACATGATTTAGGTTACCTAATCTAAAATAACCTTGTTCTAATAGCTGTTAAGGAAAGGAGATTTTACCTTTGTCCAGGTGTGACGTGATTTTCAGCTGGAACAGAAGAAGCAGTGAATACCTTCGTTTCAGAAAGCTGTGTGGAAATGAGAAACTTAATTCTAGGTGTTAGGCATAGCATAAAACAATGTGCACATCAAATCCCGGGCAATCACAAGCTATTAAATCAAGCTTCTCATGGTAGCTAAGTCAGTGGTAGTTTATAGGAAAGGTGAAGATCTTTAAGTATCAAAGGCATTTGGGTTTGATCTCCAAAGTAACAAGGAACCCCAGTAAAGGATGGAATCAAACTTCAGATAGGGAAACCAATTAGGAAAATATTGCAGTGATCCAGATGAGAAGGGATAAGGACCTGGTGGGTAGAAAGAAGACAAATGAAAGAAATGCTATGGATGCTGAAGAACCAGGATGTAGAAACAATGGCTACGGAGAAAACAGGGGAAGGAGAGTAGAAGGCTGAGAATGAGCTCTCAACAGAAGTACAGTAAGTTGTTTTGGACAAGCTGAATTTAAGATGTACTTCTGATAAGCATCTACTGAAAGCCAAGAACTGAAGTTATTGAAATAACTGAGAAGTGAGCCTAGGACAAAGCTCTGAGGACATACAAAGATGAGTGGAATATCAATAAAGACTAAGCAAATGGAAAGTGACAAATGGCCTCCTCCCCTCCCCAAACCCACCATGGCAGGAGACAATCCAAGAGAAAACAGGATCACAAAAACTTAGGAGAGAGCATCCACAAGGAGAAAGACTACAATGAGACCAAGAAAGGACAAATGGAGGAAAAGTCAGTGATTTGACTATCAAATCAATCGTACTAGAGACATCAGTTTCAATTGAATGAGAGGTCAGAAACTAGCTTGCAAGGACCTGAAAAATCAATAAGAGGAGTCAGAAAGTACTGAGTTTATCAAACTGTTCTAAGTTTGTTAAGTGTGAACAGAAGAGATCTAGGTTAGTATTTCAAGGACGTGGGAGGTTCAAGAGTTTTTTTTTTTTTAATTGGTTTTATTTAAGGGCAGGGAAACAGTGACTTTCCCACAGTTACATTTTTAGGTCACAGACAAAAGGCCTTAGCACAGGGGAGGGAACTGTGTAGCCTTGAGACCACTTGTGGCCCTCTAGGTCCTCAAGTGTAGCTCTCTGACTGAATCTAAACTTTACAGAATCAATCCCCTTAAATGAAAGAATTTGTTCTGTAAAACTTGGACTCAAGTCAAAAGGCCGCACCAAGGACCTAGAAGGCAAGTGGCCTCAAGGCTGCAGGTCACTGATCCCTGGGCCAACACATAGGGAGTTAGCTTGGCAGGGAAGGGACAGAATGATTTCAGAGGTAGTAAACTGTTAGAAAAGATGTGGAGGGAGAAAATCAAGGGAACAAGTAGAGGGGGCTGGAACAGTTAAGAAGACTATCTAACTCTTAAAGATTTGGGAGTAAAGGAGAAGGATGTCAAGGTATTTGAGATGCAGAGGAAGTTCATGGTGAATGGCCTGTATTTTCCACAATAATATGTGAGAGGTCTTCCACTGAGATGTAAGATGGAGGGTGGGGCATGTGAGCATGGGAAAATGAAGGAAAGAAGGGAGGTCTCAGAACAGCTGCTGTGAGGTAAAGAATCAGTACCTTGCTGCAGGGAAGGAAGACATGTTGAGAGTGGTTCACTATAGCTAAGAATGAGCAGGAAGAAGATGAAGTCAGAGCAAGGGTGACAGCTTAGCAATTACTGTGGGTTTGAAGAACTGGGGGTCACAGTAATGACCAAGAATAGGTTTAAAAGGAATGGGGCATAGGAAGAGATAGAACAATAGGCAGCTGACATCAGATTTGACTGAAGTACCACACTGAAACCATGTGAGTGGATGAAGTTACCAGGAGAGAAAAGATAAAACAATACCACAGATGGGCACCTCAGGGCGGGATTCCAAAGGTCTTGTCTATGATGATAAAATAAAAAGGCCACATGGAGCCTGAAATTTTTGCAATTTTAACAAAACTGCAAATGTGAAATTGCAATTTTAACAAAACTGCAAATGTGAAATTAATTCTTCTTGTTCTTGTATGGTCATAGTTTTTTACTGTGATTTTTAAAAGATCACGTCACCCAGCGCCATTCAGTTTAAACAGCAGAATGGGGATGATGACAAGTGGAACAAGTTAGTTCCTTGTGGTTCAAAAAGAAAGAGCACTGAATCTGGAGCTAGAGGACCTGGATTTGAATCTCAGTTGCACTGCATGTGTTGCACAGGACAAGCCATCACCTCTTTTCCTCAAAAGTGAAATGGGAGCAAAGAATGAAGACACTTATGAGAAATCTTTAAGACAAAGTAAAGTACATTTTCTGACATATAATTAATCTTATTTTTCTACAACTAAAAAAACCTTTTAATAAGCAAAATGTGTTCCATTTGGTGCAATCATCGTGCTACATAACTTTGTACTGAGTTCACAAGATTTTGAACAGTTTCTACAATGTATCAAGAAAGCACACTTACATTGGATAGCTGTGATAAAGAACAATTCGTTTTTCAAAATCTGGCCTTCATTATACGCCACACATTCTCAAGTTCTAAAATGATATCAGTACGTGTTTGTTCCCTTCTCGCTCTTTCCCAAAATGGCATTGTATAAGGGTAATAATACAGTGTGCCATCTTCCTTTGGGAAGTTTTATAATTTCAGAACATTTTTGCTTCAAAATAGAGCAATATGTTCATCAGGACTCATAATTGCCTCAATGGAAGCAACACTTCCAGGCCCAATGGAAGTAAAACACAGCCAACATTTCTGTAACTGTCATCTGCTTCTAAGGAACATGCCCATATTTTACAGGCTTACCAGAACTTGTAATAATAGTTTTAAATGAAAAGGTGAGTTTTATCGGTAAGAATCTTTACTAGTTTGGTCTTTATAGAGATAATTAAGAGTTGTATTTTAAACTGATCTACTTGCCATTATTTCAAATTCAAGAAGGCCTTATTGTACCACACTGGGATCAATAATCCCACCCGGCTGGAAGCTGCCCCTGCCCCCAACTTCCCCTATTCTGAGGCCTGCAACGCTTCCAGATGATAGTGTTTAAGTTTTTGGATTGTTTCTCAGGTTCAGCTACACTTGCTCTCGGGATTCAACGTGATCAATCTCATTTTATTGCTAGAACCACGTTTTGACTTGCTTTGGACCTTCACTCACCCACTGCCACTTCAATGTTCTCACAGTCAGAGTGTGCCCTTTCAGGAGTTCTACCTCTTGCATGTTGACTTGGAGCACTAGCCATTCTTAAAACACCAAAGAGTTAAAAACAACACAAGAAATGTGTGTATGGCCCCAAATCTAGCAGTTAACTCACAAAGAACTAACTAAAGATGGGGCAAACCAGCTAAATCTAGTTTTATTTTATCAGAGATGATGTTCTGAATTAGCCTGTCAGTAGGAACACATGTGCATGATGCTACAAAATGGAAACTTTTTAAACTGTTGTTGATTCCAAAACTAATTTTCATATACCACACCTCAAAAGACTCTATAGACTCTAAATCTACAATCCAATAAAAATACTTTTTGTTTTTCTTTCATACCTATGTATTCTATTTGAAAAATATGTCCTAATTCCAAAGACAATAAATCTAATGCTGCTTTTTTGGGGTACAATTTTGTACAACTTTATTATGAGATTTTGAAGGGAACATATCACTTAGTAATATCTCACCAGTAATTCCTTCTCAACAATCACTAAGTAGGGGTCATCGAGCCACTGACTAAAGATTTCAAGTGAAATGGAAGTCACTATCAAGTATTAGTCTAAGTATTTCCCTAAGTATTAGTCTTCAACTGCCAATTACCAAAACCCTTCCAATTATTTTGAAAATATTTAGTACTGACTTATCTATGTGCATAGTATTTCTGCTATACAAGCTCTAAGTTCCTTAAGGGTAGGGGATCATTTTTTTTCTCTTGGTATCCTCAGGCCCTAGCACAGAACTTGGCACATAACAAGCTGTCAAACATATGCTTGTTGAATTGAACTCAACCAAGAGGGAGTCCATTTGATATTTTTTTAAACTCTAATTTTAAGGAAAGTTATGTAATATTCAAGCAGAAATCTGTCTCTTTGTACCTTATGCTCACTGCTTCTAGTTCATTTGTATGGGGTCCAACATATAAAGTCTACGTCCTCTTCCCGATGATAGCTCTTCAAATCGTAAAGATGCTGATCATATCCTCTTCTCAGACTTCCTTTATCCAAGCTAAACAATTGTAGTTCTTTCACCTAACCCAAATATAACACAGCTTACAATCCATTTATGGACTGTACACTATCCATTTATGATGTCCTCTTTATAATCAAACAGAACACACTTACGAAGCATCTACTATGTGTAAGAAATAGTAATAGTTGCTATGGGGGAGGCACAAACAGAACCATGACTTATACATGATGAGAGGTAAGACAGAAAAATGAAAGAGTAAAAAATGAAACAAGGAAGTAGTCATACATGATTATTAATTACTAAATGAAAAGTACAGGCAAAAAATGCTACATGAATTAAGGGAGGAACTTATCAGTATAGGCTAGAATGGTCTGGTAAGGCACATAGAATCTGAGTAAGGAAGGAGATGAGATCTGACGATCTAATCTAATTGTTTTACTTTGGAGAAAGAAAAGGAGACCCAGAAGGAAAATGGCTTGTCCAAGATCATATAGGTAAATATGAACACGGTTTTTGCCTCCATACCTTGCAGACCTTCTGAAGAAATGTTCTGTATCCTCCTTAGTTTTGGAGGATGTACAGAATTTGAAATGAGGAGATACATGAGGGGTTTTCTAGTTAGGAGATAGGCAAGAAAAACAACAACAGAAGTATGGAGACATGAGTACAAGAAATATGTTGAAGGCAAAGTAAAGAGATGGAGCTGGCTATGGCAAATGCTTTGGTAAAGTGAGTAATCAAGGAACAGGGCTGAAAATATACACTGTAGCCAGGCTGAACAGGGTATGAAGGCCAAACTGAGTAATCTGGAAGCAGAAATTCTTTAAGCTTACCTCTGACACTTGGAATCCTTAAATTCTGTTCAAAATCTAATGCAAACACATAGCTTGGCCTACCCTGCTTAGTATCTTCCTCTTCTAGAGGGCCTTATATGTCTTGCATGCATCTATACATATGAATGTTACACAGTCCTCATCCCCAACAGATAGAATAAAACCTTCCTGAGGAAAAAAGAACTCTCTCTTTTATCCGTGTATCTTTAACGTTTAGCAAAATGGCTTACAAAGACATTGGAATAGGCACTTAATACTTATTGACTAATATGATTATTTTATCCAATCTACAACACATACTTACATCTTCATTCCAGTCTTCTGTTGTCCACTCTTCCATAGAGTTCTTCCATGCCCCTGCTGTGATAGGACAAAAAAAAAAATTAAAATTCAGAATATACTTTTATTTCAGATGTTTCCTGGTTCCACTCTAAACTCCATTTCATATGAAGCAAAGGGATGTTTTAGATCATTGTCAATTCAGTTTCAGAGTTATTGTGCAGGGGGGAAAGTTACTGTATTTGTAAGTATACTGTTGGTAGGTTTGAAAAATGGACTAACCATTTTGGGGAAAAAAATTGGCTTTAACCAAGAAATTTATCAAATTACTATTCATAGATGCCAAATACTGGGACTGATGGGTTATAAAAGCAGAAAGGACCAATTTATATGTACATATCAATGGCAACATTTTTTTTGGAATGCAAAAACTTTGAAACAAATGGTGGACATTATGTTGTATGAATGTACTAGAATATTATGTAT
The DNA here is from genome assembly GCA_028658325.1 of Potorous gilbertii. NCBI lineage: Eukaryota > Metazoa > Chordata > Mammalia > Diprotodontia > Potoroidae > Potorous > Potorous gilbertii. Next base: position 121,989,228 of record CM053772.1, on the reverse strand, counting down.
CATTAAAAAAAACAACAAAAGAAGAGAAATTCAAGGGAAGCTTGTAAGGTTTCTCAAAACTGTAATAGTACTTGAATGGAACAGACTAGACAAGATTTTCTTTTTAATCACTAAACTCATGACCCTAAAACATAAATTACACAGGAAAAATCTCAATGTGTGACCAGAATAACTAGGAAAAACCACAAAGAAGTCAGATAGAAATCATTCAGTTAAAAAGCATTTACTAACTACCTAAGTGCTGGTATATAAAGAAAGGCAAAGAACAGTCACTGACTAGTAGAAACTCACAGTCTAATGTAAAAAACCATACACAAACTATGTACAGGGGGAAAACATAAATAATAAACAGAAGGAAGGCACTAGAATTAAAAGGGATTGGGAAATGTCTTTGTAGAAAGTGAGATTTGAGAGTGGAAGGAATTCAGGAGACAGAGATGGTAAGGGTAAATTTCCTAGGTAGGAATTCTGTCCAGGAGGAGAGCTGGGAAAATGCCAAGAGATAGAGTCTGAGGAACAGCAAACAGATAGTGTCACTGGATTACACAGTACATAAGGATGGAGTAAAGTATAATAAGACTAGAAAGGTGGGGGGAAGGGACAGCCTGTGAAGAGCTTTGAATGCCAGAGGATTTTATAATTCATCCTCTACATGATGGGGAGCCACTGAGGTTTACTGGGTAGGAGAGTGAGATGGTCAGATCTGCTATGCAAGAAGATCACTTGATAGGTGAATGGAAAATGGACTGAGGTGGGGAGACCTGAAGCAAGGAGACCAACCGTAGACTACTGCAACAGTCTAGGCATGAGGTGATAGGTGTATTTAAGAGATAGTATTATGTAAAATGAACAAGCCTTGGCAAAAGATTAGATTATGGGAGATGAAAGACAGTGAGAAGGATGATACCTAGAGTGCAAGTCTGAGGGACTAGGAGGATAGTGATGCCCTCAAAAGTAATACAGTTGGGAAGGGGATTCAGGTTTGACCTTGATGAGTTTAAGATGCCTACAAGAACATGTAATCTAAAATATGTTATTAAGCATGTACTCATTTCATGCCAGATAATATGTGCTAAACACTAGGGATATAAAGGCAGCAAAAACACAAGCCCTGACCTCAAGAAGAGCACAGTCAAAAGAGAGAGAGACAAGCAAACAACCACATCTCAGAGGAAAGGCATTAAAATGGCAAGGAATGGGAAAGGTCTTTGTAGACAGCAGGATCTGAACGGAGTCTTTCCAATTAGATATTTTACATTTTCTTCTATTGTTTCATTCTTTAGATTCTATTTGACTGATTCTTGAGGTCTCATAGAATCATTGGTTTCTACTTGCCCAATTCTAATTTTTATCAAATTGTTTTCTTCAGTTAATTTCTGCTTCTTTTCTATCTGTCCAATTGTTTCTTTTTAGGAGTTAGTTTCTCCAGTTAGTTTTTGTACTTCCTTTTCCATTTGTCCAATTTTCCCAATTAAGTTTTTGTGCTTCCTTTTCCATTTGTCCAGTTTTCCTTTTAAATTCTTCTGTGATTTCTTTTTTCATTTTTTAAAAATCACTGATCAGTTTTTCTTCGATTTTTCTAATTTGGCTTTTAAAATCCTTCTTCAGCTCTTCCAAGAATGCCTGTAACCAGTTCATACTCCCTCTATGAAGTTTCAGATGGGAGTACAGTCTCAATACTGACCTCTTTGGTATTCATGGTTTGGTCCTTATCCCCACAGAGAGATTCTATGGTCTTGTCTTTTCTGCTTTGCTTCTTCCTCATGATGATGATGACCATCCTTTTCTTGGCTTTTACAGTAGATCTCCCCTTCTAGGCAAGGGGCTCTGTCCCAGTTTTTGTGCCTTGAACTTGAGGCTTTGTGTGTTGCAGCCTCTGGTTCTTTCAGCTAGAAGCTAAAATGTGCTGCTTACCTGGTGCTGAGCTGGCTGGTGTGAGAAAGCAGAGGCCAGGTGAAGTTTTTCTGGGTTTCCCCGGAGTTGCCCTGGAGCTAGGTGTGTTAAGTGTGGGAGAAGGGTGGTCTGAAAGCAGCAGGTTTCCTCTGCTGAACTACAACATAGAAAAGCTCAGTGGTAGGTGATCCAGTCTGTGCTACTGTCTTCCCAATTCCCCTGGGGTGCTGAGGTGGAGCTATCTGAGACAGCTATGGTCCTGTACTGGTCCCCTTAAGCCACAGCAAGAGCTTCCTCAGCAATTTTCCTAGCCTCACGTGCTAAGAGACTGTTTGCCCCTTCGGCTGATCCTACTGTTCAAGGATTTTTCTGGGGAAATATGGATCTTTCAAGGTCAACACGGGGAGGGGGAGAGCATTTACTGATTTCTCTGTCATCCTAGTTCCCAGAAGTTCAATTAGGTGATGTACAAACATTTAATCTGTGAGCTGATAGTCTCAGGAGCAACCGCTGCAAATTCCTGGGGCTCTGCAGCTCTCACTCACTCAATTCAGTTGGACTCTGATCCTGGTGCCTGAGATTCCGCAGTGCAGCCACTGGCTCAGACTGCCCAGGGCTCCACCCTGCCACGCTGGGATGTACTGCCTGTGCGCTCCTCCTGCCCTGCATCCTTCCCATCAACTTTCTAGTCTGTCCTGGGCTGTCAATCTGCCACAGTCTGTCTCCTATTGGATCCTGCTCCTCCGAAATCCAGTCAGATTCTCTTTTAGAGGTATCTGAAGGAGTCTGTCTAAGAACTTAGGTGAATTGTTGCTCTCACTCCACCATCTTGGCTTGGCTCTGCCCGTCTGAACTGAGTCATGAAAGAAGCCAGGAAGTGGAGGTAAGGAATGAACCTTCCAATCCAGAAGGCAGCCAATCACAGCAGAAAGGACAGTGACATTGGCTCACAGAGCGGCAAAGGGAACATAAAGTCTTAGAAAATGGGTAAGGTAGAAAAGTGCCAAAAGTCAAACAAGATTTTTTTATTTGATCTTGGAGATAATGGGGAGCCAAAGGATTTGAGTAGGATGGTAACATGGTCAGTCCTTTGCTAAAGGACTTGCATCAGGTTGTTAGCAGTGTCATCAGAGAAAAGGGACCATGCACTAGTGAAGTTGTCAATATAGTAACAGTAAGAGTTAACAAAACACTGAACATGCAGGATGAGTGTAAGTGAAGAGTAGAATTGGGAGGATGAGAGAGTATTCAGTAATAGGGAAGATGGGGAGGCTTGGGAGGAAAAACGATGAGTTCTGTCTCGAACATCTTGATTTTTAGATTTTTAGGGAAAATTCAGTTTAACTTCAGTGATATCCAATAGACAGGTGCAGGAAGCAGTTGAAGCTAGAAAAACAGCTCTAAGAATCATCTACATAAGACAACTGAATCCAAGAAAGTTGATGAAATAATGAAATGAGGAAGAATATTAGGACAAAAGAGAATGGACAAGGACAGACTCCAGCTGGTGGGTGTGACCTAAAGGAAGATCCATTAAAAGATATTGATGCCTCAATAAATTCAAAATGAACTTGAATCTGAATGGGAGAGTAAAGAATATATAATTTTTTAAAAGTTAGAAAACTAAATCAGATATTGTTAAGGTGAATTCATAACCAAGAAAGAGACAAAACTAATTTTAAAAAGACAAACTAGATAATTTTGATTATATGAACAAGCTTTTACAACTAGGATAAGAGGGGAAGAGGTCAATCAGAAAAAAAAACTTTGTATCCAATATCTATCTCTAAGTATTTGCCATACAAAATACATACATGACAGAAATAAGTAAAATGCAAGATATTTAGATGGTCAAATTGTAAACTAATAAAAACCATATAAAAATGGTGCTACAAATCAGCAATAAGAGAAGTGCAAATAAAACAACCCTAAAGACAACAAACACAGCACTCAGAGATAACAAAAAAGGAACAAAGTTGGAGGAATTATGGGGAAAAGGGCACACTAATGCACTGTTGGAGCTATTAAGTGGTACAACCATTATGGAAAGGCATGTTGAGCTGTGCAAAAGAATGCTTAAATGACCAATCTTGCTAATCCAAAGATTTCAGGGGTAATACAAATACGGCAGGGATGCCAATGACTAAAAGAAAGCCCTATATAAATAAAAAAAAAACATGTACAGCATATATTTGTCCTAGCCAAGAAACAGAAACAACAAAGTACATACCTATCATTTGGGGAACGGTCAAACAAATTGGGTGCAAAAGTAATGGAATACTACTGTGATAGAATAAAAGATTAATATGTTGAATACAGAAAAGCATAGTTATTTTTTCATATTTAAGTGAGTGTTCTCAAACTTTTTGGCCTCATGATCGATGTACACTTTTAAAAGTTACTGAGAATCCCTCCACTGAAAGAGTTTCTGTTTATATGGGATATAACTATCAATATTTAACATTAGAGCTTAGAACAGTTTTGACATCTCGGACCAACTATTAAAAGGGTCTGGGAATATAAGGGGTCCTCAGAACACACCTTGAGAATAGTTGGATTAACTGAAATAATGAGAAAAACAATATACATAATGACTACAACAATGTAAATGGAGAGAACAAGCAAAAAAACAACAGAAATGGAAATGCTACAAAATGTCAAAGCCTTACCCCAAGGAAGAGATGAGGAAGAGATTTCTTCCCTGATTCTTTGCAGAGGTAAAGGGTCGTGGGGGATATAAAACAGCATATTATGAAAACATTTTTTGATATGTTGGTTACCTTTGCTCAATGTTTTTTTTTAATCGTAACTGGGAATTTTATCATAACTCTCCAGGAGAGAACAAGAAGATCAATACAATGGTAATACAGGTAATGTAAAAAAATGATAAAAGAACAAGAAATTTATTTTTAAAAATTGATGCACAGAAAAGAGAACAAGGAGAAAACTGAAACAACGCAATAAATACACAGTATAAATGAAAGTAATCACAAGGCATCTGAACTCACATTAAGAACAATAAACAAATAATTAGTCCCAGGAAAGATGATAAAATATTCTTTCTCTACTCTCTATAGAGAGATGGGAAAATATAGGTAATGAATATTTCATCGAGTCCCACATTCAGTGCCACCTAATTTTGTTCTTTTTCTTTATACCTAAGATAATTCTACATTTGGGGGAAAGGAACAAAAGGGACACAAGTTACTAAATGTAAAAAGGAAAGGTACATAATTAGTGCTATTTAAAGTTACAATGCTTCTATTAATCTGTCTCTCCACAAATGAAGCCTGAGAGTTTAGATAAAAAATTGTCCCATACTAGGTCTAAAGTTTACAGATAGCAAGACAAAAGACATCAAAAAAAACCAGCATGACAAAAAGGCAAGAAAATTCTTCAGTCATCTTCAAATATAAAAATTCTGAGTATAGTGATGGAACCCAATTTAAATCTAATAACAGAATTTCTTATATTTATTCAATAAAAAACAAAATTGTTCCTGAGTTTTTTCTTTACTGACTGATTCACCTATGAAGACTACCTATGACACCAGTATGATAAATATATCAGCATATTGAGAAGCACTATCTTCTGAGGCTGGTACTACAAGTAATACTATTTTCATGAAATTTAGTCTAAAAGACATAAAATTGTACAATAGAGATGTAATGCTACAGAACTAGTAAAAACACTGAATTTAGAAATGGAATGCCAGTCCTTAAGTTCCGAATTGTTTTTTGCCCTGTATCACACAGTCTTCTATAAGACTTGTCATTGGCTAATATGACAGAAAATAAAAATGACAAACCTGGAGGGCATATGAGAAAAGTGGAGCACAAATGCACAATTGGTGGAGCTGTGAAATAGTACGACCACTTTAGAGAAAAATTTGGGGATCCATTCAAAGAGCCATAAGCTATGCATATTCGTTGACCCAGAATTACCACCACAAGTGACTGTATCCCAAAGGGAAGGGGAGAAGAGAACCTATTTGTACAAAAGTATTTATAGTTACTCTTTTTTTGTAGTGGCAAAGAATTGGAAATTGAGGGAATGCCCATCAACTGGGGAATGGAAGAACAAGCTGTGATATATGAATGTGATGGAATACTATTGTGCTATAAGAAATGATTAACAGGAAGACTTAAGAGAGGCCTGGAAAGACTTATATGAACTGATGCTGAGTGAAAGGAGCAGAACCAGGAGAACTTTGTACACAGTTGCAGCCACATTGTTCGATGACTTAACTTTGTTTAACTTAGCTTTTCTCAGTAATGCAAGGATCTAAGACAAAGATTAATGACAGAAAATGTTATCCACATCCAGAGAAAGAACTGGAGTCTGAATGCAGATGGAAGCATTATTTGCTCTCCCTTTCTTTTGTTGTTTTGTTTCTTCTTTCTCATAGTTCCTCTCATTAGTTTCAACTCTTTTTTACATCATGATGAATGTGAAAACATGTTTAAAACGAATGTGCAAGTAGAGTGTATATCAGATTACATGCTGTCTTGGAGAGGAGGGATGATAGGGTGGGGGAGAAAATTAAAAATTCAAAATCTTATGGAAGTGAACATCAAAAAACTACAAATAAATTATTTAAATTTTTTTTTAAATAAAGGGATGATACAGAAAAAAAAGAAAGCTACTCTCAGCAATACAAAGATCCAAGACAATTCTGAAGGACTTATCATGAAAAATACTCTCCATCTCCAGAGAGAAAGAACTGATGGAATTTGAATGCTGATCAAAGAGAGTACTATTTTTTACTTTTTGTATTCTTTGTGGGGAAGGGTTACACATTTCCTTTTCAACATGAATATGGAATTTCATTTTGCATGACTACATCAAATTGCTTGCTTTCTTAATGTTAAGGGTGGAGAGGTAGAGAATTTGGAACTCAAAATTTAAAAATTAATGTTGAAAATGGAATTAACATGTGGAAAAGACATTTTAAAAAGACTTTTCATTCTATTTGCATCTTTTTCTCTCCTTAGAGAATAAGGGATAGGATTTGAAGGGCAGAATACTTTGTAGTTCTAAATCTATGATTCTAAATTGTGTACTTCTCCTTTAGAATCACGAGATACTCATCTTCAGTGGTGCTGAGTTAGTAATGACAGTATGGTAAATATTTGTTTTTCTCTGATATATTAACTACAAATTTTACTTTTTACATTAGGTAAAGACATAACCACATAACATTTTTACAAAGGGTTATTTTACCTATATTAGGAAGAAAAGGAGGATCTAAGAAAAGATACCACTTGGAAGTAGGAGTTACTGAAGAAAGAAAGGTGGTTTACTAGGAAATCAGTAAATAAACTAATTGGCAAAATTAATAGCATTAGTAAAGTAGAAGGATACAAAATAAACTCATAATAAAACCATAAGATATCAAGAAATCTACAAGATGAATTAAGTACCTGGAAGTAAATCAACCAAAGCATGCTCAAAGCATGAGTCTTTAAAGAAACAAGAGATTCTCCTCTCAATAGTAGAAGGAGCTGAAAAGTACCATAATCTAGTGGTAGTACAACTATTCCAGCAAAGATTAAATCAAAGTAGATTGAGAAATGATCAAGAAAATCCATGATCTTGAGAGAAAACAGACAACATCAAGGAAAAGCAATATGTTACAAATGAAAGGAGGAGGGAGGGGGTAGAACTTACTGTTTCACATAATCAGGTTATATAAACTCACAACAATATTAACATGAAGGAAGGGATGAGGGAAGCAGGCTACACATGAACTTTACTTTCACTTGAAAAAGATATGGATATGCATCAAGTTTGGTGCAGTAATACATTCAATTAAATAAAGACTAGGGTATGGACAGAGAAAAGGGAAAGAAGGATTCAGATGGAAACTAGATTCTGGGAAGGATCCATCATAAAACACTCTGGAGTGTGGTATTTGAAGGGAGAAAAAGAAAAGGTAAGAATTTGTGAATGGTTTGGGGGCGGGGGTTGGAGAAGAGGAGAAAAAGAGAAGTGGAATAGAAGCAGATTACATACAATAAAAATCACTAGTGTTCAACACATTCAGCTCTCTGTGAAAGTCCTTTGGAAAGAGAAGGCAAAAATATAAAAGGATAAGGAGGAGAAAAACACACAATTAATAATCACAATCACATAGGAGAGTACAAGCATGTAGAAGCACAAACTTAAAATATGGGGCAGAAAAACGTGCAATGTTACAGGATATAAAATGAATTCACATAAATTATCAGCATTTCTATATATTACCAAAAAAGTCTAGCAGGAAAGAGATAGAAAGAGAAATTCCACTTACAATAACTATAGATAATATAAAATATTTGGGAGTCTACTTGCCAAGACAAACGTGGGAACTCTAATGAATACAATCTTCCTACAAATAAAGTTAGATCTAAACAATTGGAAAAATATCAATTGCTTGTGTATAGGCTAAGCTAATCAAAAATGACAATTTTATCAAAATTAATTTACTTATTCAGTGCCATACAAGCAAACTACCAAAAATTATTTTAGAGAGCTAGAAAAAAATAATAAAACTCATCTGGAAGAACAAAAAGTCAAGAATATCAAGGGAATTAATGAAAAAAAATGCAAAGGAAGGTAGCCTACACATACCAGATCTAAAACTATATTACAAAGTGCCAATCATCAAAACTACTTGATACTGGCTAAGAAAGAGTGGTGTTATTGGTGGAATAGGTAGGTACACAAGACACAGTATTAAATAACCACAGCAATCTACTGTTGGGATAAGAAGTATACCTGTCAGATCTACAGAGAAGGGAAGAATTTATAACCAAGTAAGAGATAGAGACTATTATGAATCACAAAATGGATAAAATTTGATTATGTTACATTAGAAAGGTTTTGCACAAACAAAACCAACAAGTCAAAATTAGAAGGAAAACTGGAAAAACATTTTTACTGTCAATATTTTTGATAAAGACCTCATTTCTAAAATATATAAAGAATACAAGTCATTCCCCTAATTGATAAGTGGTCAAAGGATATCAACAGGCAGTTTTCTGAGGAAGAAATTAAAGCTATCTATAGACATATGAAAAAATGCCCTCAATCACCTTTGATTAGAGAAACGCAAATTAAAACAAGTCTGAGGTACCACCTCATACCTAGCTGGCTCATATAATGGAACAGGAAAATGTCAAATGCTGGAGAAGATGTACAAATATTAGAACAAAAATGTATTGTTGGTGGAGTTGTGAATTGATCCAACCGTTCAGGAGAGCAATTTGGAACTATGCCTAAAGTGCTACAAAAATGTGCATACCCTTTGACCCAGCAACAGCACTTCCAGGATTGTATCCCAAAGAGATCATAAAAATGAGAAAGGGTCCCACATGTAAAAAAATATTTATAGCAGCTCTCTTTGTGATGGTCAAGAACTGGAAATTGAGGGGATGCCCATCAACTGGGGAATGACTGAATAAATTATGGTATATGAATGTAATGTAGCACTATTGTGTTATAACAAATGATGGACAGGAAGACTTCAGAGAGGCCTGTCAAGACTTGATGTGAGTGAAAGGAGAAGAACCAGAAGAACTTTGTGCACAGCAATGACCACTGTGTGCGAGAGTTTTTCTGGCAGACTTGGAACTTCGCTGAAATGCAAGGACTTAAAAAAAATTCCCAATGGTCTTTTAAGGCAAAATGCCTTCCATATCCAGAGAAATTCAATTCACAATGGAATTCAATGACAGAACATAGCACATCATTTTTGTGTGGGTGTGTGTGCACACATCGCTTTTTTGGTTGGTTAGATGATTTCTCCCACTCACTTTAGTTCTTCAACACAGCATAACTATAGTGAAAATGCATTTAATAGAAATGTATATGTAGAACCTATACAAAATTTCAGAGAGGGAGGGGAAAATAATAATCTAAGTTATACGGCAATTACTGTAGAATACTGAAAATAAATAAAATTAATTAATTAATTAAAAAAACATGCTGTATGTAATAGAGATCTCCTGGATTCACATATTGTCTTTTTTTATTCTGCTTTGTATTTGAAAATTGTCTGGAGTGTTTGTCAATGTCAGAATTTTTAAAAGAAAAGAAAATGAATGAGTAAATAAAAGCTTTGTCACATAAATGTAATGGAATATTATTGTGCTGTAAAAAATAACAAATATGATGAAAAAAAGAAGATGCAGAGTCACAGTAAATGGTAACTACTGAATCAGGAAACTACTGAAAGGGAATTTTGTAGAATTGCAAATGAAATAAGCAAATTAATTCTATCTTTTTAAATTGATCCTCTTTACAATTTATTTCATCCAGTAACTACCTGAGTCATGATGTCAGAAACTGAGCTGTCCAGTAATAAGTTAACTTTAGAAATTCAGTTGTCTTATAAATCACTGTTCTATTTTTGTCAACGAAATCTGTTATCCTTGAAGGATGTCTGGTTTATTATCCAAAGAAATCTGGTTCACTATCTCTAACCTTGTCTCAAACAATTAACATTTCTTAATCACAGAAAGGAGGGACAGGGTTATTACTAGCCCCTCATTCCCAATTTTCAACCAATCATAACCTGTTCCTATTCAACATTTTGCACTTCCCTAAAATCTATAAAAAAATGTAGCTATCCCTCACCTCACAGTCTTACCTTTGCTGGGGAAGCTGAGATCCTATTGGCAAATTTGTGCTTTACTGACAAATTGATCATGCTCTGAATTCTGTGCCTTAGTCTATCTTAATTTAAATGTTACACAAAGAACAAATATGGCACCAAATAAGAGATATGAGAAAACACTTCCACTATATTCCTTTCCACACATGGTAGGTCCTTGGGTATAGTATACTGTGTGTATTGTCTGACTCATTTTGATGTACAGAATGGTTTTTCTCATTTTTTTCATTTTGCAAATTTTTAAAAATATTAAAAAATAGTTATTTTAAAGACAGAGTATAATTTGGGAAAAAAAAAAACTTAGAGGTATATTCAATGCTACATAGCTAGAAAGGCCACAACGAATATTACCTAATTTACTTGTTCAGTGTTGTACCAATCAAACTACAAAGGGAATACATTACAGAGCTAGAAAATAGAAATATAAAATTCACTAAGAGGAGTAAAAAAAATCTAGAAACAATGAAAAAGAAGTAGGAACTAAGAGGGGAGCAATGAGTACTACCAAATCTCAAAATCTATTATAAAACAAAATCAACACCAACTACTAGTTAAAAAAACAGAAGCAGACCTGTGGAACAGACTAGACAAAGAAGAAACAGAAACAGTGAATCAATCATTCAGCATCCAATAAATCACAAATCATATCTGGAAAACTTTCTATCTGACAAAAACTGCTAAGAAAACCCGAAAAAAATCTGACAGAAATTAGATGCAGATGAACATGTTACACCACATATAATAATAAATTTAAAAGTGAATGAGACTGAATATTATAACATAAAAAAATTAGGCATAAGAAACAGATTATACATCTTTCACAGTTGTAGTTAAGGGTTGAATTTCAAAATTAAAACCCACCTTCTCTCCCTCTAACCCTCCCCATCAAATGAAAAAGAAAACCTAAAGTTTGAATTCCTAACTAAAGAGATAAATGCAATATATATAAAAAAAGGAAACAATTTCAATTACTACTACAACGCATTTGCACAAAATTAACTCAGATAGGATAAAAAGGGGAAAGTGGTCAACAACAAAAAAAACAAAACAACAACAAACCCTGAGCGAAGAGAGCAAATGTCTCTGTATACTTATACGTGTGTATGTATATCAAATCAAGAAGCGTTTATGAGGCATTTACTATGTTCCAGACACTGTGCTAAGTACTGGGGGTCTCAATGAGTTCCCAGTTTAATGAGGAAAGAGACAATTAGAAAGCAACTATGTACAAGTAAGATACATATAGGATAACTTGTAAATAACCACAGAGAGTAGATATTAAAATTAAGGGGGAAGAAGGAAAGGATTCTTGCAAAAGTTGGGACTTTTAAGTAAAACCTGAAGGAAGTCAGGAGAAAGAGATGAGGACTGAGAAGAGTTAAAGGCATGGGAAACAGCCAATGAAAAATTCAGTCAGGAGTTAGAGTCCCTTGTGCTAGAAAGCCAACATCACTGAATCACAGATGGGTATAAGGTGTATGAAGTACGGAAAAGGGCCAGGTTACAAAGAGCTTTAAAAGAGAGGATTTTATATTTAGTCCTGGAGACAAAAAGGAGTGGACTGATAATAACGAGTTGACTGAATAGGTGGACAACAAAGTCAAAGATCTGGAAGATCAATTTGACAGATGAGTGGAGGAAATGGAGTAAGGAAGATGAGAAGGGAAGGGAGAACAAGCAGGAGACTACTGCAATTGTCTAGGTATGAGATGGTAAGCTTATCAGCAGTGTAAGAGGAGAGAAGGGAGAGTGTATAAGCCATGTTACAAAGATAAAACTGACAGGATTTGGCAACAAACTTCATGTGGGGTGTAAAAGAGTGAGTAAAAGTTAGTGGTACTTGTGATGTTAAGATGGAAGTTCAAAAGAAGTCAGAGTTTGGGGGGAAAACAATGAGTTCAGTTAAGACTTTGAGTTTATGATGTCAATGAGATACACTTTTGAGACATCCAACAGGCAGTTGGAAAATCAAAGCTGGAGGTCAGAGGAGAGGATTAGGACTGGACAAATAGATCTGAAAACTACCTGATAAATATGTGATCAAAGAAGGCAAAAAAAGGGACACAACCATTAACAGTATTAGACCTATTAACTTAGTATGCTCTTAAGTTTCCTGGGACCTTTTCTTTTTCTCTTTTTACATTCTCTCACACGGTGACCTCACCAGTAATCATGGTTTTAACAATTAACTCTAAGCAGATGAACATCAGATCTACATAGTTATTCCCAATTTCTTTCCTGAATTCCTGTCTCCAATCAATTGCCTGACAGATATTTCAAGTCTAATTTCCAGTAGCTCAAATTCAACATGGCCCCAAACTGAATTAATTCCTTCAGAGAATACAATCAGCCTCCACTCGCCATAAACTGAATGTCATCTTTGAACCCTCTCTTTCATCACGCACATTTAATAAACTGAGCCATACTCTTTTATTTCTATCTCTAGCATACATTGTCTCCTTTACACTCACAAAGCCATGCTGTTTGGGGAATCTCTTCACCTCTTTCCTTAATTACTGAGAAGTCTCTAATTTGTCCGTTTCAAGTTTATCCCTCGTCCAACCTATCCTCCTCATTGCTGCCCAAGTGATTCATATAAAGCATAGGTCTGATCCTAATACTTCCCTATTTAATACATTCCAATGGCTCTCAACGATCTTAGGATAGGATTCAATATCTTATTTGACATTTAAAATTCTTCTTATGACTTTCCTCCCAACTACAATGGCCTGCTTAATGTTCAGCACACAAGATCTCTCTAGGTCCATGCCGGGAACACTCTTGATATGCCTTTGAAATCCTCTATTTCCTTTAAAATTCAGGTCACATACCATTTTTAATATGAAGTCTTTTCTGATCTTTCCTTCCAAAGCTAATCTGTATTCATTTAAAATTTTTCATTCTTTTTTTTTGTTCAAAATAACTAATGTGATAATATCTTACATGATCACACATGTATTGCCTCTAGCAGACTGCTTGCTGTATCAAGGAGGCGGAAGGAAAGGAGAGAATTTGGAAAACTAAAAACTTTTTAAAAAACGTTAAAATAAGTTTTAGAAATGTAATTTGGGGGAAAATGAAGTATTTTTTAATAAGTATTGAGTACATACATATATATTCACATGTTCTCTCTCCCAATTAGAATGTAATCCCCTTAAGGGCAAGGCCTGTTTTACGTAGGCATTTGTATTCCTGGAACTTTTAGTGGACAGTCCTTAAAAAATATTGAATTAAAAGCATGAATAAAGTAACAAGAGAAATGGAAATCAAAACCTGACTTTTCAGCCACCTGAATTCACCCAATACTTTAGCAAAGATGATAAAAGATGAGAATAGTCAACACAAACAGAACTGTGGAGAGTTGGGATACTAACAACCTGTTGGGGGAGCTGGGAATTGGTCCAACCATTCTGAAAAGCAATTTGGAATTATACCAAAAAAAGAATAAAAAAATCTGCACTCAGACTCTGGAATCTCACTCCTAGGTATACATCTGCAAAAATAAAATGAAAGGCCAAACATTTATCAGCATTTTTTTTTTGTATTAAAGCTGGAAACAAGGCAAATGCACTGACTGGGCAACTGCTAAACAGTTCTGGTACATACAGTAATATAAAAATGATGAATATGAATAACAGAGAGAAACATGGGAACTTCTATGACAGGATACAAAGAGATATAAGCAGAACAAGGAAAGTATATACGCAAGAAAAACAATGTAAATAAAGAAAATAAAATTATCAAAACAGAAATGGAATGCAGTGATGTCAGTGATAAGTTTGATCCCAAAGAAGAAATCTGAGAAGGCACCTTTCACTCCTCTTTGGACATGGAATGTTAAAAGCTTTTAATATGTTGGTTAATTTGGCTGAATGGTTTTCCTTCTCTTTTGTACTTTGTTATAGGAACAGCTTTTTGCAATAGCAAAAAAGCATAAAGTCGAGAATGTATTTGATTAAAAAAAGTCAATTAAAAATATTTTTTGAAGACAAAGCATTTTTTGGGGGAAAAAAGCATTATTTTAGCTATATTCAGGAAAAGACAAGGACCAAAGCCAGAATCCTGCTTGGAAGTAGAAGGGATAAATAACATTAGATGAAAAAAGAATGCAAACCTTTTCAATTCTAATTTTGTTTCTCTTTCTTTAGCAAGAGGAAGATCTTTGGACTGTAAAGGATAGGAGAAAAAATATGGATATGTTGAAAGCTGAGATAAGTGAGGAGCTACTAAAACACTGCGTAGCTGCCCTTAAGTTCAAATCGTAGAATGATGAAAAGAGCTGGTGCGTGCAACTGTCAGAGCAAGCTACTCTGTACAAGTAACCTTGCGCTACTGTTTCCACATCAGTAAAATTAGCAAACTGGATTAAATGACCCGTACAGGGCCTTACAGCCAGAAATCTATTGCCTCTAAGTAAACTTTATGCATCTTTAAATTTTTTTGATTTGTCCTAATATCTCTTAACTAAAATTGGGTAACATCTCAAATTAAATAGGAAGGGGGAAGATATTTAAAAAACTGCCCAAGGCCACAAATTAAGAAGAACAACAAAGACTTTTTAGAAAGCACTATCTCTTCACTTTTTTCACACAATCAAACCAACAGTTCTAACTTGGAAACCAGCAATTCTTGAAGTGTAGTTGATAGATTCCTAGAGATTCCCAGATCTTTTTTAAGGAGTCTGCAAGGTCAAAACTGTTTTCATAATAATATTAAGGTATTATGTAAAAAATAATGCTGACCTTCTTGCTCACTTTTTTAATTTAGAAAAGTTATTTTACATAAAAGCTTGCTTATTGTTATTTTTATTTAACTGTTAAATATTTTTTAAAAATTTATGTTTTAATATAATGGAAATACTGTTAGATATATATATAACTCACAAAACTAAAAAGGTTTGAATTCTGACTTAGAGAATTCATTTGAAAAAATTTTTATTTATGGAATATTATAAATAGATTTCCCAAAGAAAAGGAGATTTAAATCGCTATGATTCACTGTGACTTTCCTTTCCAAAGACTGTATATATTTCTAACATCCAATAATTTGTAAGAGATCTTACCTAGGAAATAAGCACTTAATTACACTTTAGGTCCAACACTGTTACAAAAATTCAATGAAGCACATGGAAAAAAATTGCATAATTTTATTTGGTGTGAAAAAAAAATCCCCCCAAACATGTAAAATAATTATAATACAAAGAAAATTAAAATAATCAACTTGATCCTAGATAAATTTTTAACTATCATAAAGTATAAATCATTCTGTTCATTTTACATTAATTCCACTAATATGTGGATTCTTTCTTTTTATCAAGTGGTTATGTAATAGAGTTAATAGATTTGTACTCTAGAATTTTGTTCTGGCATTGATAAAGTAAATGTAGTCCAAATTTTTTATGAGGACAATACGTGAAAATAAAATAAAATGCCAAATTTTGGTTTTCTACCTTTGAGTTCAATATAATTTTTGCTTGGAAGGTTTTGAGCAAGATTATGCCTGCTCTATGCTGGTTCTGTGGACTGATTTGAGATGATATGAAATCTCTGCATTACACTCTACTTACCAAATTTATATTATAGAGAATATATCAAATACTTAAGATTTAAATTTCTTGACTTTTAATTTGATCATCTTAATTCTAGAAAATTACATTTTTTGTAATCTACCAACCAAGGCCTTTGGGAGAAAAATAATTCTGAACTGTAGAGAATTTTGTAAATTTTAGTTTTTGTTAAGCTATTAATTAAGTACCAACATCTCTATTTTCAACCTTATATCCATGTATTCCTAGGAAGACAACACAATTATAACCATGGCTAGAAAAAACCAGCAGTTCATAGTTTGTATGGTCTCCTTAGGAGTTAAGGGCAAAACTGTACTCTGGAAGATTATCATCTGGTATTTGATAAAGAGTAATTAGTTCCAAATAAAATGAAATGCACTATAGGCTACAGACCATCTGAATATTATCAGCTGCTTGGGGGCAAAATTTAGCAAAATCAGAGTACCTGCAACAGTCCATTTTTTCATGATGATCAACAAAATTAAGTTCTAAGTTGTTTGCATTTTGTTTCAGATTTCAAAAACCACTGCCAAAGATCTGTCTGGTTTCTTTAGTTCTGTGACCATACATGAAAACTGATTTCCATCACTGTAAAAATAATTCATCTCAAATACTTTCAAAAGGCCTGACTGGAGCATTTTACTACAGCTTAGTTCTTTTTGGAGAATCCTACCAGTTCCATCATCTGTATCATTCTGGCCAGCTTCCCAAACTTCTGGTTTTGTCCCAAAGCCATCAGTGGCTGAAGAATCTGTATAGTCTGCAGGGTTAAATGTCCTAGGATTGGAAAAGAATTGCAAAGGATAACATTCCAACACCATGTTAAAGTGTGGCTACTTTGCCACAGGAAAAACCCCTTTCTTTTTACTTCTAATAGTAGCCCTCTCAGAAAAACAAACAAAACCACGTCCATTCAGTTTGGTAGCATTGAATTTTGTTAATACACAATTACACTAAATTTAACTTGACATCTTTAAACTGCCTAAATGAAACTGCTGTATTTGAACTATTCTCCTGTATCAAATCTTTTCATGGAAATGAAATATAAGCTGAATATTCACAATCACAGAAAGCAACTATGGCAGAAATAAACCAGCAAAAGCAAGATGGGTAAAGAAAATAAGACGTGAAACTGGTCAGACTAGAAAACTGATACTTACCCCATACCTTGGGATGAGAAACGCCCTGCCCCTCTCCCTCTCCCTCGTCCAAATCCTACGAAAGAAAACAAGAAATTTTGGGTAAAAATTATCTTCTGCACACAGTATTTTAATTCCCTTTCCAACAATTTCCTTAACTTTCAGTATTTTCTACTTTCTCCAAAAATACTCTGTTCTTTATTTGTATCAGATAAAGTCCAATAACTAAGTATCTCTGCCCTATTAGCTACCTGCCACTTTCTAATCTGGAAGCCAATGTTGTGACAAACTCAATGATGAGATAAACTCTGTTAATCTTATCTTTGAAGTGTTTAACAGGTTATTTGTGTTAAATACCTACATGATAGTGGTGGAAATAAAGGAGTTAAAAATCAATCTGTTCAATCAGTGAGGTCAACTTGAGTGAGGCTGGCTTCAGAAAATAGGGCATAGATTTGTAGGGCTGTATTAATACCCAGCTACAATAGCTCATAGTAAAGCATTATTAATGTGGCACTGAAGTGTTAGGACTTTGGTTTCTAAGAGATAAGAATAAACTTACAGACAAGGAAAAGTGGTAGAAAAGCCAAAGAAATATCTGGGGAGGATAAGGACTTAAGCTTATTTGAGTAACAGTGGACCTCTCCAACTTTGTTTCTCCCTTTGTCATGAAACCATGCAATTAATACACAAACAGTAGACAAAGTAGGTTCCAAAAGTTGATTTTTAAATCATTTGTCTAGAAAACCAAATATTTTTGATAGGAAAATGTCTTAAAATAATGATTAGATCTCCAGTATAGTCTAGTAATACATAATGGTACCTTTTTAAAAAATGCATGAAATTCAATAATTTACAAGATTTCAGCGACAAAATTTTTACTGTCTAACATGAGTTCTTCCATATTTTCAGTTAAAGCCCCAACACAAAAACAGGACCTAACTCTCATCTATGACTCCCTTCCTCTCCTCACCCCAAATACCACCACCCACAAAATCCTTTCCTAGGAGACACAGGTGTAGTATTTTCCCTAGCTCCAAACTACTGGTAGGAAAAAGGCAGATATAAAATGGGGATGGGAAGTAGGGGAGAGAGGTCTTCAGCACAGGATAAATGAGGTAAATCTTGTCTCCTTATCATCCATTAACTATCATCAAACAACCACCAGGAGGCAAGATAGGAGGGAAGATGGAAACTCTAATGAGAGGGAGAACAGGTGCCAGGGGAGGTCAGTAGCAGCAGATTTTGCAGCAACATTATTAACCAGTGTGTTGAGAGGATAAAGTCATTTCATATGAAAGGGATGTCCTAAAGCTAGATGTTTTTAAGAAAAGTATCGCCGCAGGATCTGATGTAATCAGTACATATTAAGAGAAAAACAGCATTTAAACAGTGATACAAAACTCAAATAGAAATCAATCTCAGATGACTTTAGGCTGACTAGGTAACCACAAATTAACTTTCTTCACTGTAATGATTATTTATTCTGTTACATATTTCCCAATTATATTTTAATCTAGTTCAACTGCCTCAGGTTTGACCTCTGATTTAAAGGATGTCACCATTGATAAAGTGCCTCTTGCATAAAGTACTTTTCACTAAGTATCCTCCACAACAGCAGCAAGTTAGACCTGTTTTATACTTTATCTGATATTAATCAAAAGGTCTAACAAAGTTCCCAGTTATACCTTATGTAACTGATATATACAGGAAACATTTTGTTGGAGGAAAGATATTGACAAGATATTTTTCATAGTTGCAAATACATTAGAGAGAGAGAGACAGAGGAGAGAAATGAATGGGATACATAGGGAATATATTGATCAGTATAAATTTTAACAAGATACATAATGCGAAGGAATAAAAGGTCAAGAATATCAAGGGAATCTGAAAAAAATGGGAATAGGATCAAGCAATACTATATCTCAAACAAGGCTACAAAGCTATAATTGTTATCTGGTCCTCTCAATGGTCCTGTGATATAGGACTTTCTCTGCATTTTATGGATAAGGAAACTGAGAGCAAGTGACTTGCCCAGGGTCATACAGCTAGTAAGTAGTATTTTAGGAGATGAGGCTAACTCTGGTCTTCCTAAAACTAATTCCATTGCTCTATTCTCTACCTACCTGAGAATCCTAAGATTATCAGGGCTTCCAGAAATAAGATGGTAGTTCTTCTGTACTCTGACTTGGTTGAAAGCAGCTATAGTATTTATATTTGATTTTAGAAGCCAAGTTTAAGAAAGACTAAATTATAAAGCTTCCAGAGAGAAGCAACCCAGAATGGTCAAAGGCCTTACATCAGTATCACATGACCCATGACTGAAAACTAGGAGTGTTTGGTCTGTAGTACTAGCTGTCCTCAAGTACTGAAGGTCTGTCCCTTGAGAAAGTGGTTATACTTGTTCTGTTTGGTCCCAAAGTACAGAAACAGAAAAATGAGAAAATTCAAAGAAGCAAATTTAAGCTTGATATGAGAAAAATGTTCCTAACAATTAGAGTTGTCCAAAAGTAGAAGAGAGTACCTCAGGAAGCAGTGGGTTCCCCATCATATGAAAATTTCTAGGATGTTCATGATTGTTGCTTTCCTAAGTTATACTAGATGCCCCACCGAGGTCTCCTCCAATTCTAAAAGACTCAATAGCATAACATAGGGTTTAACTTTTTCATTTACATTCGGAAAGCAAAACCTGCGAACATATGTAGGATTAACAATTCCACAATACCAAAAATGTAGTTACTACTGAAGAATAGTTTTCCAAAAGGAAGAACAATATCTCCATATCATTGTTATAACCCAAATTCATCCCTCTCTGTATCTTTACTCACATCCCCTTCCACTAATACCAGTGTCTTTAAATTACTGAAGGTCAACCTCCTGAGTAGTAAGAGTAAAAAGCAAGTATCAAATTTCTTGATCTGTTTGTTTAGCAAAGAGCTCTTTTTAAAAAGGAATTTATATATATATATTATATATATATATATAATATATATATATATATATATATATGAGTCAGCTAGATGAATGAATTAATTATTCTAATAACACTGAACTGAATAAAAATAAGATGAATCATCCATAGAATAACGTGTTCACAATTCTTTCAAAAGAAAAGAATAAAATTTATGTCACAGAAAGTGCTTATATCCTGACCCAGAAATTTCAATAATTGTACAACCCAACAAAATCAGTGACAAAATGAAAGGTTAATAGAAGCATTTTTTGTAGCAAAAAAAAAAAACCAAAACAAAGGAGTTATCTATCATCTAGAGAATGGCTAAATAGATTTTAGTACATGAATGTAATAGAATGTTACCATGCTGAAGAAAAAATATGATGAACACAGAGGATCATAAAATACTTACACAAACTAATGAAGTAAGGTACACAAAATCAGGAAAATATACACAACGAATAAAACAAAGTAAATGCAAAAACAGCAACAAAACAAATGAAAATAAATGCTACATGTACATGGAAAAATTTACATGAAATAATGAAAATGGAAATAAGCAGAGCCAGGAAAAAATATATGTGATAATAACAACAATGTAAATAGAAAGAACTACCACCAGAAAATAAGTGAAACTGAATATTGCTATATTACAAAGAAAAAAGTTATGAGAAGACATTTCACTACATTCTTTTGCAGAGCTACAAAGTCCAAGAGTGTGTGTGTTGTCAATTTTTAAAATATGTATCAACTGCTTTGCTTAAATTTTTTCCTCTTCTTTTCGTTAAAAAAAATTACTTGTTATAAGGGAGTTCTCAGGCAGAAAGTTGTGGAAAATTCAAGGGACAGAAAGCAATCAATAAGAAACTATTAAAAAAGAAGTCTGGAGTCTATAAAGACCAAGTTGAGACCTAACAGATTTGAGAACGTAGAGGCAATGCATCTTCTCTGAAGAGATTGGTGGAAAGGGGACATGAACAGATTCTCAGTGACTTTCAGTTAAGAATTTAGATCTAGATGTGAGTTGAAACTGGCTAGACTACTTACTATACCTATTTGACTTTGGGCAAACCATTTAACTTCTTTGGGCCTGAGTTTCACCTACAAAAATGAGGTAGCTGGATTAGTTCTAACACCCTTTTCCGGTTTTAAATATATGATCTTATTTTTTAATGCAAAACGTGCTAAAATGAAGTTTAAATCAATGATTCATAAATTATATAATTTAAAAATCTCTCCTACATAACTCCTTAGGATCTTCTCATAACTGAGAATGAATGAACCAGTAAGTAATCAGATAGAAACAATGGTAAAATACTACAAGTCGACCAAGATAACTTTCATCAATCTTTTCAAAATGGACTAATTCTAAAAAAAATAATGCTACCCAAGAAATGTATTATGAAAAGGACAAAGAGAAATATAGAACAAATTCACTTCAGTAGTTGCAACATCATGGGAAGGGTGCTAGTTTTGTAGATTCAGCTATACATACAGTTCTTAAAAATATACAGTTACAACAGTAGATCAATATGCTATGTATAAGAACACTTTAATAATGTACACTGCTTGGAAATCAATTTCACATATTATTTATAAAGGAAAAGAGAAAACCAGAAAAGGTTAAAGAATCATCTCAGGACTGTAAAATGTCTAAGAAGCAATGGGATGTCATCAGATTAGGTACCAAGAAGCTTTCTTGGTCCCCAGTCCACAATAATCTTTATTTGTGAGGAATATTTCTCATTTCCATGTCAGAGGAAAGACAAATATACTAATCAAGAGATTACGTTTCATTTTTACTAAAGGATTCACCAAATTCCCTTAAATATCAAGTCAATTGAATCAATCAACACCCATTTTTCCCACAGTATCAGTCACTAGAAAAAGATATGGGGAAACAAAAACAAATATGAAATAGTTCCTAGGCTCAAAGATCTTACACTCCTGACAAAGAAGACAGCACATACATACAGAAATACATGCACAAGATACAAAATGAATATAAGCTAGTTTATGGAGGGGGGCTGCTATCCACTGGTAGAATCAGAAAGTGCTTCCAGTAGAAATTTGAAAGAAATTAAGGAATTCCAAGAGGTAGATAAAGGAGAAAGAATATTACAGAAATAAGGTAGTCAATGTAAGGAACAGAGATGGGTAACAAGGTAATTGGGAAAAGGAGGAAATGGAGATAAGTTTAGAAACAGGGAAGCATAACAGTAACAACTGTTGGGCTGAGGAGTGGAGGGCCTGAAACAGAGTGATACTTATGACAGTGAAAAGAAATGCATGGATTCTAGAGAAATTTCGGGACAAAAAATTGTGATTATTTGGCAAATTCTTGGATGTACTGAGTGAGTAGTGGAATGTGAAAATAAGGCTGCAA
The DNA here is from genome assembly GCA_028658325.1 of Potorous gilbertii. Lineage (NCBI taxonomy): Eukaryota > Metazoa > Chordata > Mammalia > Diprotodontia > Potoroidae > Potorous > Potorous gilbertii. The sequence goes on along the minus strand of CM053772.1, from coordinate 121,966,635 downwards.
AACTGGGTAACTGAAAGAATTGTTGGCAACTTGAAAAGAGATTTGGGGGGAAAGTTGGGGTGGAGTTAATGGATTCAGTACTGGACATGTTGAGTTTAAAATGCCAATGAGATATTCAGTCCCAAAATGCCCAAAAGGTAGTTGGCAAAGCAGGAATAAAGTGCAGATGATCCAACAGAGGAGACAGAAGAAACATCAGAAGGGCTAACTCTAGATCACCAGACTGAAATAAAAGAGGAACTGGGGAAATAATAATATGAAGGGGTTGTGAGATGAGAAGAAGGGACTCAGTGAATGACTGTGATTTTCTTACGATGAAATTATGAGGCTATATACAAATACAGAAAGCATATCTTAAATATCCTATATTTAAGATCCTATTTTACATTTATAACAGCCTATTTTATGGTAGTAAGGATATCAAAGTAAAGATATCTCTGGATCAGGGAACTACTAAATAAATTGTGATATTTAAATGTAACAGGATTTCCCTGGTCAATAATAAAACAACAAAATAAATACAGAGAAGTACAGGATATGTTACATGCATCTATACAAATGCACACACACACACACACACACACACACACACAGCACAGCATGTAATGTCAGACTTTTTGATAAACTGATGAGTTTTCCTGAATTCCATCCTGCATCCCCTTAAATTCTTTATTTTAAGGCACTGTTTTCTAGGATAGGCTTACAAGAGGGCAATAGAAACAAGTGATGTACAAACAAAATATGTTATTAACAATTTATTTTTAAAAAACACCTTTATTTCTCTGAATAAAAATACTTTCTTAGAGAAAAAACTTGAGGAAAACATCTGCTCTATATAATGGATACCACACATTTTCAATGTTCTCTCATTATGTATACATCATACAAAAGATATTACTGTCTACATACTGTTTTGGAATTCCTCATTCATAATGAAAAATTGAAGTTAAAGGGACTCTGATGTTGTAACTCACATCCAACAGATGAGCAAAAATTACAAAAAAGAAAACTGCTCATATAATACTTTAACCTGGGTTACTAGGTTGTATATCACTACTAGATCTAAGCCCTAAAGAAAGCAAAGGAGAACAAAGGGCTCTAAATGTACAAAGGTAATTTATGGTCATTTCTTTTATAGTAGCAAAGAATTTGGTTGAAGATATTATGGTGTATGAACGTAATGGAAAATTATTTTTAAAGAAATGACCAAAATGATGTTTCAGAGAAACAGTAAGAACTGATAAAGAATGAAATGAACAGAACAAGAACAATTTGTATAGTAAAAACACTAAAAATAGCCTTCAAAGACTGATTGCTGGTAGACAGAGACTTCTGCCAGTCTCCTTTGAAAGAGAATGACATATCTATGGTGAAGAATGTGACTTATCTTTTTGAAAAGAGCAAAGGTGGGAATGGTTGTGATTAACTGTGCATATTGGTATATCAGTCACAAGTATTTTTTTTTTCAAATGGGGGGGGGGGTAGAAGTGGGAGAAAAAGAAAAGAAATATTTAACTGTAAAAAATAAAAACAAAATTTGTCCAGTATCACCACTGGGGTCAACTTGCTTTTGGTTGGGAGTTTGTTGCAAGGCTAATAAAGTCTTGTTCAACTTTAAAGTGAATTTAAATTAGATGATTTCCAATAACTGTTTCACTCCTAAAATGACAGAATCAAGCACTTAGAGTGAAAATACTGTGAAATAAAAACCTTCCTAATACAATGCTCCTGATGAGTTTTCACTGCTAGGGAAAAAAATCCTATGTAGTATAATTAGTGAACGCTGAAGGGTCCCACAATAAAAGTATAATTGTGAATGAGTAGAGGGTTCAAATTCCTACCACAGGAGTTCTAGGCTGCAGTAGTATCTACTACACAGGACCCTAAGCAGAGGTTACAAAGATTTCAGGGGATCCACAACTTTTTTAAATTAAAAAAAAAATTTTAACTTAAATACACAGTAAGAAAAGAAAAAGAAACATAAATATTAAAACAAATGCAAAATAATAAAAAAAAAAGGAATTGCCATAAGGACATAAAAGGATCCAAAATATATAACAATAAATTTCTATTTCAAGAAAGCCTATATAAGAAATACTATCAGAACTATCTATCTTTTCTTTGCTTCCTTTCCCAGTAAGTTTTCTTTTGTTCTCTGTTGTGCACTTTTAACATTGCTCTTTTTTTTCCTCCTTCCTCCCCCTTCTCCCCAAGAAGGCTACAATTAAGTGCAGATACACACAAATATATACATACATACACATACACATATACTTAGATATCTATAATCACACTCATACATGGACATATACATTCATATGCATCTATATAAGACCACATTAGACTTATCTGTCCTGTTTCTCTGAGGGTGGATAACCAAACCCATTCTTAACGAAAGCAGGGCTCCAGAACTACCAGCCCTACTCCACTACCCAATTCCTCTGTGTCAGTTCTTCCTCTCACACCTCATTTGCATAATTATTCTTTTTCTCTTTTCCTAAAGGGTTTTACTTTTTAAGAACCTTATCATACTCAGGACCACCCTGATTCTTCTTTTAAACTACCCAATTACTAATAACAATCTTAGACATGTTTTACATTTCCTCATATAAAAAATAAACAGTTTGTCCTTATTAAGTCACTTGTAATTAGTCTTTGATATATGCCTTACATTTCTCTTGGATCTTATATGTCAAATCTTCTGTTAAGTTCAGGTCAGTGTTTTTTTTTTAACAAAATCCTGAAAGCCTGGCAATTTATTAAATGTCCATTTCTTTTCATTCAGGATTATGCTTGACTTTGAATTCATGAAGATTTAAAAAGCACCGTGGTAATAATATCAACACATATCTAAAAACCATTACTCTGAGAGTGGTCCATGACACACACAAGGAAGGTTAAAAACCCCTAGTCCACTGGGCTAAGAAGCACACAAGCTTTCCCCGTCCTAACTGAAGAAAACGCTTTCAAACAGATTTAGAAATCACACTCAGACGGATTCTACTTTGAAAATCCGGGGGTGGGGGAAGGGGGGGAACGGAGTCAAAGCAACTCATTTTTCTCATCTCAGGAAAGCACAGGGAGAAAGAGACATCTGTGGACACTAGAGAGAGATTCCAGCAACTAGCAGGCCTGGAGGATCATTCCAGCTAAGGGAGACATTGGTTTACCAGGGCAAAGAAGGAGTTACTGTCAAATTGAGAAGGGAACACATGAGCCTAGAGGGGTCCTCCAAGGTAAAGAGTGGATGCTGCCCCTAGGCCAAGTACTGAGCCAGAAATAAGTTCACAATTATTGCTCCAATCTCAAGAGCACAACCAAGTCTCTGTTCTAGCCTCCAGCCCAATCTGAAGCCTGCAGCAGAACAACCAGAGTAGGAATCATGCACCCAAGGAGAGCCTCTGGTTCCAGCACTCTGAATCAGCAGGGTCTCTTCAATACCCAACAGGGGTCAAATTCAGCAACAGTAGTCTACTGAAACTACAAAGGGAACTGAAATGGCCATTGCTCAGACCCAAACCAAGAGTAACAGCAGAGGAAGGGTGAAGGAGTCCCCAGACTTTGTCACAACCGACACAACTTATGAAGCAATGAAAGTATGCAGGTTCCCAGGCTTTCTCTGAGACCCTGAAAGAACAACACTCAATATCTCCCAAAAAACAACAGCAGAAACATCCATTACTTTCAATAAAGTCTAAAGTCAGGAAGGAGACTAGAAGCAGGACAAAACAAGAAAAGAACTGTACCATAAAAGCAAGTATACTAAAGTGACTAAAACATGCACACCTTCTGAAGTTCCCACACACATTTGTAAAGAGCTGGAAACAACAAATATTCAACAACTGAGCATGAACGTAATGGTATTGGTCGGTTGTTGTTCTTCGTCTTCAAAGGGGACCAAAATGACATCACCATGAGAAAGGGAAATTTCATTGTGTCTGACTGCGACTGCAATCAGACCGGTATGAGCTCAGAATGCTCTACCACAGGTTGGACACATGTAACAGTCTGTGTGAACATTTAGGGTAGATCTCCCAAATTTGTGCATCCTGCACTTACTTTGTGCTGTCTCAATTCTGCTTTGCTCATAAAGCACAGCACCCTTTCTGAAGTGGGCACACCATGCTGAGCAGTCCTGTGACAGTGTCTCCCATGTTGCACAGTCAAACCCAAAGTTCTTGAGACAGACCCTAAAAGTGTCCTTGTATCACTTCTTCTGGTCACCATGTGATCGCCTGTCTCACGTTGAGTTCTCCACAAAATAAGTCTTTTTGGTAAAAGAGTCCATTTTGCATTTGAACAACGTGCCTAGCCCAACAGAGTTGTGCTCTCTGAAGCAGAGTCTGAACACTTGGCAGTTCAGCTCAATCAAGGACTTCAGTGTCTAGTACCTTATCCTGCCAGGTGATCCTCAGAATCTTCCTAAGATAGTTCAAATGGAAGTGATTCAGTTTCCTGGCATGGCGCTGGTAGACTATCCATGCTTCACAAGCGCATAACAATGAGGTCAGCACAATGGCTCTGTAGACCTTCAGTTTGGTAGTTGAGTCTAGTAACTCTTTTCTCCCAAACTTTTCTTTGGAGCCTTTCAAACACTGAGCTGGCTCTGGCAACGCGTGCATCAAGCTCACTGTCAACGTGTATATCCCAGGAACATATACTACCAAAGTAAGTGAACTTATCCACAAAATTCAAAACTTCTCCACTTGCTGTAACTGATGTTCCACATATGGATGGTATGGTGGTGGCTGATGGATCACCTGTGTTTTCCTGCTGTTAATTATTGGGCCAAAATTAGCACAGGTAGAAGAGAATTGATCCATATTTTGTTGTAGCTCTGTTTCAGAGGTTGCATTGAGTGCACAATCATCTGCCATCAGCAAATCACATACCAACACCCCCTTCATTTTGGTCTTGGCTTGGAGCCTTTTCAAACTGAGGAACTTACCATCAGTACAGTAGTTGACCTTGATGTCATGTTCACCCTCATTGAAAGCATTTGTCAACATGGCTGAAAACATCATGTTTTTTAGCATGGGAGCAAGCACACAGCCCTGTTTCACTTCAGTGGCGACTGCGAAGGCACGAGAGCATTGTCCATTATCCAGAACCCAGGCAAACATGCCACCATGAAACTGATGTACAATATTGATGAACTTCTCTGGGCAACCAAATTTTTTGACATAATTTTCCATAAGCCCTCATGACTAACAGTATCAAAGGCCTTGGTCAGATCTACAAATGTGTACAGATCTCTGTTCTGTTCCTGGCATTTCTCCTGGAGTTGTTGGGCAACAAACACTATATCAACTGCTCCTTGGCCCTTTCTGAAGCCATACTGGCTCTCAGGTGAAGGACCACCCCATTAAGGAGGACTCTAGCAAGAATTCTGCCAGCAATGACTAAGAGAAAGATCCCTCTGTGATTGTCACAGGACAATCTACTCCCTTGTCCTTACAGAGATGGATAACAGAGGCATCCTTGAACTCCTGGGGGATAACCTCCTCTTGCCATATAACCTGGAAAATTTCAGTCAGCTTTTGTGTGACTTTTGTGGTATATAACTGTGCTTAAATAAATAATTAATATGATGAATTCAGAGAAGTATGAAAAGATCTACACAAACTGATATAGAATGCAGTAAGCAGAGAGAACAAATGCATTAAATAAAGCAATGTAAACAGAAACAAAAACACAAATCAAAAACTGAATATTAAAGAACAAGTATGTACTGAAAGGAAAGATGTGAGTTAATGCTCCTAATTCACCATTTCTCAGAAGAGGAAGGTCTACTTGTGCTTCACATTACATATTTTTGGACATTTTTGTTGTACTGATCAGTAATATTGATTTTTCTCCTTGCTCTTTGTTCTCTCTTTTTCTTTGAAAAGCAGTATTTTTTCAATTACTTGGCCCCTGGAGAGGTAGAAGGATATTTAGGTAAATTATCGTTATATTAAAAAACAAAAGACATTTTAAAAAGTTTTTTTTTAAGTTTATTGTGGTGTAAGGAATACAAGACAAACCCAGAAGAGAATGACTTTAAAAACAAAAGCAAAGCCTCAAAGGAAAACAGAGATAGGCCATAAACTCAACTAGAAGTTCTGGAAGAGAGACTAATGAAACGAGAGTACTCACAGAAAAAATTGGAAAAGAAATGAGAGCTATGAAAGACTGGAAAGAATTATGTTTGGCACAAGATGTATAAAATTTTGTCCAAGTAACAAATTCCAGAAAAATGAATATTGACCAAACATCATAATGATGGTGATGATACCAGCTAACATCTATACAGTGCTTACATGGTACCAGGTACTACACTAAGCATTTTACAATTATTATGCCACCTGAGATAAAAGTGATATTATCATCCATTTTATATATGCAGAAACCAAGGAAAACAGCAATGAACTGACTTGCCCAGGGTCACCTAAGCTAGTAAGTGTCTGAGGTAAGATTTAAACTTAGGTCTTCTTGACTCTAGGCATGGTGTTCTATCCACGGTACCATGTAGCTACCCCTGAAGATAAATAAATACTCCTTGACATATTAAATATCTCAATAGACTCAAAGTAAAAAAGACTTAAAAAAGAAGGAAATTTAAACTATCTTATAGCAATTAACTGACCTCACAACAGATTAAGAGATGAATCACTGGTCTACCTAGAAGTCATCACCAAAAATAGAGCGTAGAATTTATGGATCAAGAACTCTTAAAGCAACTCAGACCTCTCAAAAACAAAGGGCTAATAAAAAATAGAAAGAATCCATTGATCACTTCCTGAAAGAAACCTCAAAATGAAAATTCCCAGGAACATGATGGATAAAAATGAGAAGTTACTAAATAAAAGAAACAAAAATACTTCAAAAAGCAAGCAAGCAAGAATTCAAATTCTGAGGAACCAGAGTTAGGGTTACATATGATTTACCAGCCACAACTATAAAGAAAAAAATAATCTGGAATACAATATTCCAGAAGGCAAAATTCTTACAACCAAGAATTAACTTAACCAGCAAAACAGAGTATAATCCTACAGAAGAATGGATCTTTAATAAAAGAGGACTTCCAATCATTTCTGATGAATAGATCACAGTTGCATAAAAATCTGAAGCACTAACACAAAGAGAAACAGGAAAAAGTAAAAGTGAACAATCATAAGGGATAAAATAAAAATTAGATGTTTACATCCTAACAGAGGGAAGATGTCACGCATGTAACACTATGAACTGTTATTATCAGGGATCATGTTTAATTAAACAATAGGTCTGAGAGTGGTTCTATAATGTTTTAAAGATCTTTAAAAAAAGGGAAAGGAAATGTATGAGAAAAAAAGAGAACAGGGGAGATTATTTCACACAACTGAGGTGAGAAATCTATTTAAACAAGGAAAAAGGTGTGCAGGAAAAAGGTGTGCTGTCATCTAAACAGGTAAAAAAAGAAAAGAATACACACACATACACATGAAGAGAAATACATTTCATTCGAAAGGGAAACACTCAGGGAGAAAGGAGAAAAAGAAGGAATGTCGATTAAGGGAGGGGTTATTCCTGGGCAAAACAGATTCTAAATAAGAATACAAAGAAATTCATAATTTTGAGACTGCAAAGAACTGGGAATTGACAAAATACCCCCAAACTGAGGAAAAGCTGAAAAAGTTACAGCATATAAATATGATGAAATATTGTGTCATAAGAAATGATGAAGGGAAAAATTTCAAAGAAACCTGAGAAGACTCATATTAAATGATGCAGAGTAAAATGAACAGGATTAGTAGACAATATAATTATTAGCAAGACTAGTATAACAATATCATAATGAAAAATAGCTTTCAAAAATTTAGGACCTCTGTTCAGTATAATGATCAAACATAATCCTAAAAGGTAAATGATGAAACATGACATTCAATATCCTCAGAGAAGTAAAAGACTCAGAGCTCAGAATGTTCCAAATATTTTGCAGGGGAAAAGGAGAAAGTCTAGAACAACATGGCCAACAACAAAAAAAATTCTTTTGCTTGATTACACTTTTCTTAGTAGGAATTTCATTTTTCTTTCTTTTTCAAATAGATGTGGGGGGGAGGGGGAGGGTGTCTGGAAGGAGAAATGGTGCATTTTTCCTGCCTGGGAAAAAAAAGCATCATTAAAAAAAGTAAAACAACAAAAATAATGGAAAAGGGAAAAGATACTAAGAGGCAGGGGTGAGGAGACAATTCGTTACTGGCATGGGGAAGAGCCGATGAAAGACACAGATGAGAGACGGGAGTGTTACGTGTGAGAATCAACAAGTTCAGTTTGGTTGAACCTGGTTCTGAAGGAGAATCGTGGATAATCAGCTTGAAAAAGTCAAAAAGGAGTTTGTAGTTAAGGACTTTATAAGATGGCCTCAAAAGCACATACTTCAAAATGGGACAGTCTGTAATTCTGTTCATGATATGTACCAAGAAAACAAATGCTAAGTAACATATGAGCAAAATTTGAAACTCTTTCAACATAATATAGTCATTTCTGGTCATGTGAACAAGATAGTAAATTAAACATTTTCTCCAATCCCTATAACCTCTCAAATCTCTTTGAAACAGAAACTATGTGCAAAAGATAAAGCAACTTGAGTTTCATGGTCTAGGATAGTCAGAATCCAAAAAAATAAAAAATAAGCAAACAAACCCTCAAAAACAAGGACATGGTAAAACTTACATCTAAACTCATCCCTACTCTCCAGTTTTCCTGCCTTCCCTTTCCCTCTTTCCAATGCATGGAGACCCCGGCGTGTGTTCCAGCCTCCATAACCAGCTTGACCACAATTCTTTAAAAGCATGAGTCTCCTGGGGGCTACAACCCAGAAAAGTGCTGGAAAGCTCTGAACTGCTGGTACCAGGCCAAAGGACTGAGGAACAAAGAGAAAGAGACAAATTGCCAGCTCAGGATAGCAAGTAAGTGAGGGGCAGTGCAGCACTCCATCAAAGCAAAGAGAAAAGAGTACAACTCCTAGCTGAAGAGAGTTGTGACAACTCAAAAGTCAGTTGGGGCAAAGACCTAGGAAGAGTGAACTGTGAATCGTCCACTTTCAAAGGCTGTGAGACCTAGTTTCAAATGAAACCACTAAGGGAAGGGAGTCAGGAAATTAGTGATGATGAAAATGAGGAGAGAAACAAATATAATTCACGATGAAGGAAACTCAAAAGATCTTGAACATAAATATGTAAATTAACAGGAAAACAGTAACAGAAGGAAATACTGCCTCCAGATCTAATAAATGAGTTCAAGCAAGCAAAAGGAAAACAATGCAACATTTAATGAAACAGAGGATCCTGTGGAATGTGAGAACATGGAACCACAATATGCTGTCTGAATGGTTCAAAAGAGAAATGAAAATTATGAGAGCAGAATTAGGCCTGCACAGCAAAAATGAGTAGAAAATAAAAATATGAATCTGCAAAAGCAAGACTAAAAAACAAACAAAAGAGAGAACAATAGACTGGGAACACAAACACATAGAAGTGAAGGACAACTTACAAGAGAAACAAAAACTAGTAACATTACAATAAGATATGGTCATTATATGCTAGCAAAACAAACTAAACTCAATGAAGACAGGATGCAGAGAGATAACCTATGTAACATAATGTAAAGAACACAACAGTAGGAAAAAGCCCCCAAACCAAACGCCATAATGAAGGAAATAACAACTATCCAGTACTTCTAAACATAGAAAATGAAATTCTAATTAAAAGAATTCACAGATAAGCCTTAACAGAATATAGTCTTTATAATTTAGGTATTACTCTTTTTAACACCTGCTACCTACCTTACTTCTACCTCCAGAGCATATTTGGTATTCACAGTTCTTAGTTCAGGTTCCGATCACCTCCCAACTAGATTTTTTTTTTAATAGTCTTCTAACTAGTCTCTCTGTCTCAATTATCTCCTTCTTGAATCTTTGCACCACAAAGCTGCTAAAATAATTTTCCTCAAGAGTAGGTCTACCCATATCTCTATCCTACTCCCCCATTACCCTTAGGATCTAATACAGGACATCATAATCTATCTCCAATTTATGGTTCTAGTCTTATTCCATAACTCATATACTCTATATAGTTCAGCTAAACTAACTTTACTGTTCTCCTCATCTCCTATCTTTAACCCTTTGTACTGATACCCATACCTGGAATACTCTCTCCCCTCAATTTAGCCTCTCAAATCCCTAGTTTAAGACTCACCTCAAGCATCACAACTGACATGAAACAGTTCCTGATCAACAAAGTTGCTAGACTTGCCACTCTCCCCGAAAATTAGTGTTCATTTTTTATATACTTATAAATGTCTCTGAAAGAATGTAAGCTGCTTGAAGGACATGAAGAGGTCATTTTTATCTTTGTATTTCCAGTGATTAGGCACAGTTCCTTGAAAAGAAGGCTCATAAGAAAAACTTTCTGATAAAACTTATGGAAGTAATTGTTGAAAACTGAAAACAAATTAATTAAAAAATTTTTAAAAAATACTTTTTGAGTAATCTGTTCAGCACTAAACCTAAAAAAGGCATGTCATTTCTTTTCCTTTCATAATATGTTTTTACTCCAACTGTTCGCCAACCCAAGGGGAAAAAAAACAAAACTGCTTCTGCATTCATAAGGTTATCTTCCAAAAGGGAATAAGTAACATTCTAGGGAACAAAAAATCATTCTCTTCTAAGAAATAGTTTAGAGATAGCCAAGTGCCTAATTAATCTTACTTGTAAGAAGAATCCCATGTCAACTTAAATATATTAACATCAGCTCTGTATTCCCTTTGTATTACATTTGGTGAACCTTAACATTTAAACCTCTAATTCCAAAAGGGGATTAAATGTTTCTGATAATCAGGACACAACTAAAAGATTTCTTCAAAACACTAAGAAACAGAAAGAGACCCAAAGAATGCAAATAGCCAAATACTCTTTAATGAGATCCCTCAGACAAAAGACAAAGCAATCATAACCTCTTTTCACATTGTCTTCTACTTTTCAGGTCTTACCTCTAATGCGGCCACGCTTGCCACGATCTGAAGGCCTGTCCCCTGGATTGCAGTCAACTCCATTCTCTTCACCTCTAACTATGGAAGAAGAATACCATAGAATTCTACTTCTTGTCATGTCATCTCATATGAACTTAATGTAATGATATTGAAACACTTAAGGAGGACAGAGAATCTACAAGAAGTTTAGTGTAGACAAAAGATTCTGTTACTAAAAAAAATTTAAGAAACAACGCAAAAACCCAAAGCTCAAAATATCAAAAGCTAAACATTCCTGCTTCCTCACCAAATCAAGTTTCAGGAATGAGAAAAAAGTGTCATAAATTAATCATTTTGATTCATTTACTTTTGGCTCTTGTCCAATCCAAAGTCCCTTCCTTTTCCTGTGAAATGAATGTGTTCTTTGGAAACTGTCTAACATAAAAAAAATTATCCAATATAACAAATTACCACTGTGTGTAATTATTTAATATAAAGCAGCCAGATGAAGCTGAGGCAGCATAAAAGTTAAAGAGTATCAAATAGAGTCTTCAGATCCATGGTTCTGGTAGAAATTTCAACCTTGAAAAAAATAATAATAATATGAGAGAAATAAGCTTTCTGCGGAAACTGATGAATTCTGAGCAAAAGAAAAATTCTCCCAAATACTATTCCTAATTTCATAACATTCACTACTAGATGAGATAAAGACTTTAAAGTAACAGATTTTGGCCTTAAAATTTTATTAATTATGCTTTATGTACACACACATACATATATATAAACTGTGACCTATCTGTGTAACTGTTATCAAACTTAGGTAACTTTTTTATTAAAGTGTAATAAAATATGCTCAGATGTTAAAAAAAATCCAATGTAATAATATTCAGTTCCAAAAAGAAAAGGGATAAAAGAATAAATCTACCTCTCTAATGAGAAAATATATCCTTCAAGATACTTTGGAACAAAAATAAACACAGTTCTCAGAAACAAAAGCCCAAAGAAAAGGATAAGGCAGAGTTGATGCTGGCCACAAGTTGGTGGATCAATATTCATGTTATATTTTAACAGACCACCTACTTCAGCTCCCAAAAACTGGGAATGCTATTGGCTAGGTGAGTAAAGGGAGATTTGCACTTACAATCTCTGGCACGACTGCCGCCTCTTCCCCGCCGGTTGTTGCTTCCACGTACACGACTTGTCTCTTTATCATTTCTCTTTTCTCTATTCTCTTTGTTTTCTGAACTCTCTTTTCCAATACTCTTCTTTTTACCACCTACAGTCTCCCATGAAGTCTAGTTGCAGAGAAGAAAACAGTTGAATGTTCAAAACAAAACCAAGGCACATTAAAAGTATCTTCCACACTTGTTAATTTCCCCACAAAGGTAGCAATAATAATAAGCAATCAAAACTTTTGGTTGAATATGCAACATAACAATTCATCTCTTTCTAAAATTTCTCATATCTTGGATGTTCTTTTCCTAACCAGGAGTTTCTTTTTTATACTGACATCTAAGATACAAAAGACCACTTACTTATACCTAGCTAAGAAGTGGGTCCCTGTTCAGATAGACAACGTGATATAGAACAAAAAAATTACGAGGCTACCACTGTTTTAACTTTAGACAAATCAATTAAGTTAAGCAATATTACCTTCAAATTAAATTACTGGTCTGAAAAATGTGAATAGTACCTGCCTTGCTGAACATCTGAAATCCAGATGAAATACAGCATTACAGAAATATACTTACTATTAATGCTACAAGATAGCACAGACAAGAAGAAAAGGAAGAGAGGAAACAAAATTGCTTTTTGCAAATGATAAGGTAGTATACTTAGAGAAGCCTACAGTTAACTAAAAATAAATTGGAACAATTAACAAAATTCATCTAAAGGAACAAAAAGTCACAAATTTCAAGAGAAATAATGGGAAAAAGCAGACTGGAAAGGTGAATAGCAACACTACACCTCAAACTATACTATTCATCAAAATACTTTGGTACTGGCTAAAAAACAGTGTTTAGTAGAAAAAAGTACACAACATATAAAAGGAAATCTAGTAGTCTAATGTTCAATACACTCAGACTCCAGATATTGGGGTAAGAAATCACTACCTGACAAAAATTTTCAAGAAACTGAATAGCAGTCTCTGAATAATTTACACCCATATCTCACATTATATGCCAAGACAGGATCCAAATGGGTCACATCATAAAGGATAAGGGTAGATTACCAAACAAGAAAAAGCGTCACAGAAGACAAAATGGAAAATTCTGATCATGTAAAATAAAAAGGTTTTGTACATAACTAAGATTTTAAAACCACAGCTAAGATCAGAAAGGAAACTGTTAAAGGAAGGGAAAGGATCTTTGCAGCACATTTCTCTAATAAAGGTCTCAATTCCAAAATACAGAAATAAATGATTCAAATTTAGAAGAATAAGAACCATTCCCCAAACAATAAATGATCAGAGGATTTGAACAGGCAAGGGAAGGGAAAATGATCAAAACCACTAAAACCAATAAAATGAAAATAGCTCTGAGTTTCCACCTTAAATACATTAGCTAGAAAAGCTGACATTTGAAGAGGGTTCCAGGAAACCAGGTACATTAATGTTCCACTGGTGGATCTCTAAATTGCTCTAGTCACTCTGGAAAACAATTTGGAGCTAAGGTCCAAAGTTAATATAGCACGCATACTTGCTGCACTAATGAATGATATGACTACTAGGCCTATATATAGCCCAAAGAAATCAAAGCAAGAGGAAAAAGTCCTTTATGCACAAAAATATTTCTATATTTTAATTATAAAATTAAACACAGTCGCTGAGAATTGGAAACCAAAGGTCTGGAGATCCACTGGACAATGGCTAAGCAATTATGATACAGGAATGCAATGTTATACTGTTATACTATTGTGCTATAAGAAATAATGAAACAGAGTTTCGGAAAAACCTGGCAAGACTTTCATGAACTGAAGTGAACAGAACAATTTATACTATAACAGCAAAAGATAAAAAAATATCTAGGAGATTTTGTAATACGATCAATGTTATACTTAATATTGATGACGAGGCATATTACCCATTTCCTGGCAGAGGTGTAAAAGGATATATGTAAAATGAATTGATTCTTATTTGATAAAGTGTTCTACAAGCATTGTTTTTTGGAATAGCTTAACTGTGAATTTGCTTTATATTTCATATAAGCTTTGGGAAGAATTTGGTCCCCAGTATGTAAAAAATTTATAAATGTGTGCATAGCTGGTTTCTAAATAGAACTTTACCTCAATGTCACAAAGAAAATTGAAAGGTGGTATAGCTACCTTCAAGTATGTAAGAAGGGCAATTAGATCTTACTAGTGGGACCCAGGGGCATATTTAAGAATAGGAGGAGCCAGATTTAGGTTCTGATTGAAAAAGAGTCAGTGAAGACTTTCCGGTACTTGACAATAAGCAGTGGTTAGGTTAGTTGACGATAGCAGGTAGTTAGGCGTAGTTTCTATCTTCCAGAAATTACATGACCTTGAAGAAACTTGAAACTGAAGTCCCCCTCCTTGGAGGGCCACCTCAGCACACTGCACGCCAAATGAGGTTACAGGCACTGTGTTAGCTTTACATTGGTTGTTTTACTACTTCCTTCCTTATTTCTAAGGTAAATTAGATTTACCTTAGATTGTGAGCCTGCCTCCCAGCCAATGGGAGTAAGGGCCACCAGGGAGGGTGGAGGATTTTCGTTAGGACTGTATCTTTGTTCTTGCCTTCTGCAAGCGCCTCACTCCCCTGATAACTTAGCAGAGGGGAGATGCCCTTTCTCGAGACATTGTAATAAAATCTTGCTGCTTTGCTTCTACCTTGAAACGTCTCTGACTTCCATTTGAGTCGGTGGTCTCTGACCCAGAGAGTTCTATGTAAAGGAAAGCTTTCTAAGAATTAGAGCTATTTAACTATGTATTGGGCTTCCTCAGGGAAGTTAGGGGGAAGAAAGTAAGTAACAAATGAAATATGCACGCACTATGTATTATACTGCCAGACGCTGCTAAGCACTATGCAAACATCTCATTTTATTCTCGATAGCCTTGTGAAGTAGGTACTGTAGTGATCCTCATTTTACCTATGAAGCAGATGAAAATTAAGTGACTTGTCCAGGATCATGCACCTATTTGACTGCCTGAGCCAGTGTTAGAAATGCTTTTACTTGAAATTAAAGATACACTAGGAAAAACTCCCTCACCTAAACCACAATATTTGATGATTCCTACACACTCAACTTTGTAGTCAACTACATGTATTCACATTCCTATTTCTACCTTTCACAGTACAATCTAACAGAATGTATCTAACATAAACCTCCTGTACTTTCAGCTGTCCAAGGGGCGATCACACAGGTGCACACATTAGAACCTGCTGTCCATACACAGTTTATTACTTTTTTTACACCTTCGTTCTGATTCAACTGAAAAAAGGGAATTAAAATTCAGTTATAACCTTATCATAACACATAATCATATAAATAGGACAACAATGAAATAAATTCCTGGACCCTCAAATATTTTCCATAACTATCAGAAAAGAGGCAAAAAAAAATTGAGGTTAAGGATACAGGGACTCTGAAGAAAAAAAAATAAGTTTCCAAAATTAGGACTCCTCAATATCACAGAAGACATTACTTTGAAGTATTTCATCTCCTATAGTGGAAAATAAGGAGAAATAAGGTGAAAAGGTACAACTTATTTAGGAAAAGAAAAAATTACTGAGGCGGGGAGTATCTGATAGGACTTGAATTATTTATAGTAACCCAGAAGTCATCTTAAAAAAAAAAAAAACCCAGGAAATACAAGTTGGTTGAAGTCAACGAAATATATTCAACAAACTTTACGGCACTTGAACTTAAAATAATTAAAATTTCACTACCAAAAAAACCAACTACAAATACTCTGTAAGCATTACCTACCGTGTCTGAATTCCCTTCCAGCAATATGTTGATGGCTCTGTTCACATCACCGTTGCAATCATGCAGGGCCACTATGGATTCATCCTGGTTTTTCCCTGTTACTTCCATAAGCTATGGAAAAAGCACAAATTAGTTAATAAACAATAGCATTTTAACTAAATAAGTAATTAACATTTAATAATGGCATTTCAAGAGCTCAAGTGATTCTCAATTTCTAGATTCATTTGTGTACTTTCTGACAACTGATCATAAAGTGACAAAAAATCATTTTAAATTGAACTTTAAGTCTACATGTGCCCTTTCACTCTCTCAGTCAAGTTTGAGTCACTTACTATGAAGATGTAGCCTTCCAAGATTTCATTTAGAACAAGTGTACCTTTTTATTTTGTTCCAACAACCCCATGTGCTTGTAGCTTTAGGTCCTCCAAAAATAGACCAGTTCTCCACCCAAATCTGATAATGTCATCTCCACAATAAAGCCCTCAGCTAGGGTCCATTTCTTGATGCATTATTTTATCTCATTAAGCTACCACATCCAATGTTTCCATTAGTAAATTTAAAAAAATAAAGTAAAAAAAATAAAAGTCCTCAATCCACAGTTTCATAGTCCAGAGTAATAAATTCCACAATTAACAAGGTGCATTACTTTTCAAAGGTTACTAAAAACTTGAGTTGCATTAAATTCATCAATTAAATACTAAAAGGGGTATAAGTTTATATATTAAGGAATCACTACTATGTCATGGCTTTCTGAGTCTCATTCCATTCCCTGGCACTAGTCCCATAGCCTTGACTTTTTAGAACACACTAGCCAAGCTGTTAAGTGAACAATCTTTCCAAAAGTTGTAATCTATTTCTGTGAGGTTTCATAAAGGGAGTTCTGTTGCAGGAATATCAGTGACAAAATCCTTGTGAACCCCTTCTCAATTCAATTTCATTATTTTTATCTATGTTCTTCATTACTTTGTGTCCCTCAAATTAACTGCTTGACATGTGATTTTTAAAGTTATAATTTGTGGGTCAGTAGACTCTTCTTGGTACCCTAAGATGATGTATTCAACTAAAAAGGTAACATTTTGATCAAAGTACTAACATTCCAACGGGAGGTAAAGAAATACCAGACGGTCTTTTGGTATAAATTGAGCTTGGTTATAGTGTATGATCTTTGTGATATATTGCTGTAATCTCCTTGCTAGTATTTTAGCTAATATTTTTGCTTAGTTAGGAAAACTGGTTTCTAGTTTTCTTTCTCTGTTCTCACAGTTTAGGTATCATCAGCACCATATTTGTGTAGTAAAAGGAATTTGGTAGGACTTCTTTGCTTATTTTTCCATATAATTTATATAGGATTTATTTATACCAGGAATTCAGGGTTAGTTTAGTATTAGGAAAACTATCACTTTTCCTGACCATATCAATATCAAAAACAAAAATCATACGATTATCTCAACAGATGCAGAAAAAACTTTGTCAAAATTTAACACTTACTCCTACCAAAAAACACTAGAAAGCACAGGAATAAATGGAGTTTTCCTTAAAATAATTAATATCTAAAACTATGAGCAAACGTTATCTATCTTAGGGATAAACTAGAAGCCCAATGAGATCAGAGGAGATGATATGGGCAAAGATACCCACATTCAGCACTATTATTCAATATTGTACTGTAAATGCTAGTTACAGCAATAAGATGTGTATACACACGTACACATAAATGTATACATACATATATACACACACATACACACATATACAACACACATATATAAAGATAAGAAAAAGAAATCAAAGGAAAAAGAATAGGCAATGAGGAAATAAAATTATCACTCTTTACAGATGATATGTGTTATACTTGGAAAATCCTAGAGATTAAACTAAAAACTAGTTGAAATACTTAACAACTTAGCAAAATTGCAGAATACAAAATAAACCTATACAAATCATCAGCATTTCTATGTACTACCAATAAAATTAAACAACAAGAGATAGAGAAATTCCATGTAAAATAGCTGTCGACAATATCAACTACTTCCGAGTTTACTTGCCAAGACAAATCCAAGAACTACATAGGAACATAATTACAAAACACATTTCACACAAATAAAGTCAGTTTTTACAACTGGAAAAATACTAATTGCTTATAGTAGAATGAGCCAATATAATAAAAGTGACAACTCTACCTAAATTATTTACTTATTCAGTGCTAAAATCAGAAAATTCTGTTATTGAGCTAGAAAAAAATAATAAAATTCATCTCAAAGAACAAAAGGTCAAGAACATGAAGAGACTCAAAGGAAAAAAAGGTGAGAGAAGGCCTAGCAGTTTCAGACCTCAAAGGAGTAATCAGCAAAATAATCTGCTACTGGCTGAGAAGTAGTGGTGGACTAGTGGAACAGATTAGGTACACAGTACATAGTAGTAAATGACCACAGGACATAGTAGTAAGTAACCTAGTGTTTGACAAACACAAAGATCCAAACTTTTGGGACAGAACCCACTGACAAAAATTGCTGAGAAAACTGGAAAGCAGTTTGGCAAAAACTAGCTATAGACCAACATCTCACACCACGTATTCAAGATAAAGTCAAAACATGTACATGATTTAGACATAAAGAGAGATACCAATAAGCAAATCAGGGGAACAAGGAACAGCCTATCAAATCTATAAAAAAATAAAATGGAAAAACTTTACAAAATATATTTAAAAAGAAATATAAGCATCAACTTTTTAAAAACTTTTTTTAGACAGAAATAAGTAAACATTTGTAGAGATAACCTGTGTGCCTGGTTAGGATAATTGAAAAGGTTAAAAATTTCAAGGTTCCCAAATTAAGATGGAAATTTAAAACAATCAACCGATTACTTCATAGAACTAGATAATGTAACAATGTTATATGGAGAAAAAGAGCAAGAATATCAAAGGAAATAGGTGGGAGAAAGCTGATGTACTGTGACTCAACCCTGCCAGATTTCATAATATATTACATAAAATTACAAACTTTCTGCTTCCTTAACAGATAAATGGTTAAAGGATACAAATTTCAAAATCTCAAAAGATTTGTGAGCAATTGACCTTATGAAAGAATTAATGAGAAGAAAATGAAAACTATTTTAAAGTTTTAGCCTCACACCTAGCAGAATGAAAATACTAAAACTATAAGCTGATGTTTTGATCACAACTCAAAAATTAATTAAATTCTACAGAACTCTTAAGTTTTTGTAAAGACAGTATGTCAATGATGGTGGGATAATGGAAACAAAGTTACATTAATGTACCATGAGAAGTTATTATGAATTAGTGAAAGCATGCTAGAAAACATTTCTGAATTTTGCAAAGAAAGTGATCAAATTTTCTACATTCCTTGACACAGATTACACTGCTAAGTATATTCTCCAAAGAGATCAATGACAAAAACAAAGCTAATATATACAAAAAATATTTATAGCAGCACTTTTTATAATATCAAAGGACTGAAAACAGAGTAGATCCCCCTCAAGTGGGGAATGGCAAAACAAAATTGTGGCATATCAATGCAAAGGAATATTGATATGATGTTAGAGAGAACGAATGATGAATACAAAGAATCATAGCAGGTTTACAGGAACCCAAACAAATGAAGTATTGCAGACTCAATAAAATAATATACATAGTGACTGTAATACAAACGGAAAAAACAGTTACAAAAAACCCAAAACTAAATGATGCAAAAATATGATGAACAAGCTTGGTTCCAAAGAAAAAAAATAATAAAATACTTTCCTTCTGCTCCTTTCAGGGACTGGGAAATGTGGACATTATAAACATCACCAGATTTTTTTTTATATTAATCAGTTTTTCTTAACATTTTTCTATTCCTCTTTATCTCTAAAGAAAGTCTTTCAAATCAAGGTCAGTTTTCAAATCTAGTTAAATGTAAAACCAAAAAACTTAGGAAAAAAAATTAACAGTAAAAAATCCATCATCTTTTTTTTTTTAAGCTGTTATTAGTTTAAAAGTGCCAATGAAACAATAAAGTACCTAGAAACAGAACCAAATATATTCAAGGGTTTAAGTGATAAAAAACAAGATCATAAAATATTAGTAAAGAGTCATTATTCAATGAAATATTTTAGGAAAATTAGATGACATGACAAAATATTAAGCTTCAATCCCCACCTTATACTACACATTTACAGTATATTTAAGAACAAGAGACAAATCAAATCACTGAAAAAAAGGTTTTTTTAACCTAACAAACTTACTCGTCAACCAAATGCTTTTGCCACATGATCAGCAAGACTATCCTGTTTCCTAGCATATAATTTCTTAGTGATGTTCTTCAAAGATATTTTTGGTCAAATGGTGGAGCCTGCTTACACTCAGATCATACGTCACTGCTCTGCATGTGCTGATGCCTCACTGCTAAACAGCAACACTCTAAAATGCTAACATTAAAAAGACAGGCCAGCCTTTGCTTTTATGAAAAATCTGAGGTCAATTAAAGAGCTCTGCAATTTCCCAAATTTAAAATAGCCATCTCTCCTCTTCCAGTTCCACTACAAGTCTATTTTATCACCCATCTGTACTTTCTGCCTCAGATACACAAATGGTTGAATGAGCATTAAAGGGTGTATCCATTCAGATTCATGTTTTATCTATGCAATGGACAGGTGTGTTCAGCCACATGGTCTTTTTTGTGAGGATGATGAGATCAAACCTCTTTAGGTATACATCTCTGAGGAGGCCTTGCAATGTTATGGAACCTGAAGCACAAAGGCATGAAAAAAGGACAACTGGAGAACCTCACCATTCACAGAGAATCTCTGTGCTGGTGCATCCTCCTAACACAGTGGCAAATACTTTCAGTAAGCATATACCCTGTTTTGTGGCTAACTTGATACTTGTTTACAGAAGGTCAATGAACAGTTAATTCTGCTGTTACATCTTCCAAGATATCCTTGATTTTAATGTATGAAAGGGAAACATCTTTAACAGAGTCTATCAGTACTTTCCTGGTAAATAAGTATTTTGTAATCAATAAACAATAGGCACAATGAAATACAATTTTCCTGACATCTTTTATTTAATTATGAAATAGTAAACATTTGGTCCATTGCTAAGTCACTTAATGGAATCTACTTGTTTTCTATAAACACTCTTATTAAGATTCTCTGATTTTTTGTATAAATAATTTTAAAGGTTTTGTACAGAGGGAACAATGACAACATAGGTTGGTACTTCTTGATGATCATTTGGTTGCCTCAGAGAAGACAACAAAGCAATGGAAACAAATCAGACTTAGGTTTTTTTAAGTGACAAATTAATAATATTATTAGAAATGACAGATGCAAGTACCTGCAAATAAAGATTTTCCGCAAAAAAAATGCTCTCCCTCCTTCCATTGAGAAGGCAAGAAACACAATACTCATTACACATAGGAAGTCATGCAAAACATATTTCCACATTAGCCATGTTTTCCCCACCTGTCCAAAAAGAAAAAGGAAAAGAAAGATGTACTCTGGAAATGGATAGCCTTTTTTACCTTGATTACTTTGGAATTGTAGTGGATCACTAGATTAATGAGTTAGTCTTTTCACAGTTGATTATCGATTCAGAATTGCCACTATTGCTATGTAAACTGTTCCCCTGTTTCGGCTCACTTCACTTTTTATTAGTTCATACAAGTCTTCCCAGATTTTTGGTTAAAACCATCCCCCTTCATCATTTCTTATGGTACAGCAGGATTCCATTACGTTAGTAACATAACTTGTTCAGTCATTCCCCCACTAATGAGCATTCCTTAGGTTTGTAATTCTTTGCATCAAAAAGTTGCTATAATATTTTTGTATAGGTGGGTTTTTCTTTTTTCCCTTCGGAGTATAAACACAATATAGTATTGCTGGGTCAAAGGGTACAAAGAGTTTTATAGCCCTATGGAAAATTTCAAATTCCTCTCCACATCTATAAAAATAGCAAAAAAAAAAAAAAAAACAAACCAAAAAAAAACCCTCTTTCTTTAGCTCTTCTAGGAATTCTTGTTGGGCTTGTATTTTCAGGTCATTATCTTCTTTGTGTCATGAACTTCCTGTCACCATTACAGCTTTTTAAACCCAGGTTCTTTTTGTGCTGTTGGCTCATTTTTCCAGTCTATTTCTTGAATTTGGACTTTATGTGAGTAGGGCTCTGCTCACCTGGAGGTGGGGAGTTGGGATATGGGGGAGAGAATGACTGAGTTTAGCTTCTTTCTTCAATGTTCTGTTGATTTCAAAGAGTCTTCTGGAGGTATGTAAGTTGTTGGTGCTTCCTATGTGGTATGATCCAGGAAGAGTTACATTCACTGTCCTCATGCTCTGTGGCCTGCTCCTTACATAGGTAGGACCCCTGGTCCCCAAGGAATGTGACCACTCCGCTCCCTTGTGCAACTGAGATCTAGAACCGAGTAATGGGCAACAGAGCTGCTGGATATCACCTTTCCTGCTCTCAATGCTAGCACAAAGGTCCCCTAAGATCTCTTTCTGGCGAGGTGTTCATTCCCCTTACCATCCCATGGCACTGAGCCACTCAACTCTGCTGCTACTATTACTGTCACAACTCAGTGCTGCTTCTGTTGTGGTATGCTCCTGATCAGCCCCACCCCAGTACTAGCAGACTACTCTAGCTTCCTTAGCTTAAAAATTACTTACTTTGACTTGTTCTTGGCTTTCCCACTCAGAATTTCATTTGGCATGTTTTTTAGGTTACTGTGGAAGAGGTTTGGGGGGAGCTGCAGCAGAGCTGCTAAGCTCTAACTTTGCCATCTTGACTATGCCCCTCGGAGATGAACAATTTTTGAGAGGAAATAACAGTTAACTATAATCACCTTAAAAATGTTCAAAGTCACTACCAATCAGAAAAATGCAAATTTGAGCAATACTGAGGTATCCTCTTATACCCAACAAACTAAAGGTGCTTAAGGATGCAAATACTCACTGTAAAGGGGGTTGAGGAAAGGTACACATGCTGAGGGAGCTATGAATTTATTCAACCACTTCAAAAAGCAATTTGGAATTATGTAATAGATAGTTAAGTGACTCAGGGATCTAATCCTACTATTAAGACAAGATATCAATGAAGTTATTGACAGCAAGAAAAATGCCCATATGTGCAAAATATCTGTAGCAACTGTTTGTGTTAACAAAAATTTTAAAACAAAATATATGCCCAATGACATGGGAATGGATAAGGAAATTATGGTTTATGAATATAAAGGAAAACTTTTAACAAGGTAACAACTGTAACAATGTAAACATAAATATTATTTATAAATAACAGTCTACATTGAGTTGTAATAAAACAGGTTAAATGAAAATCAATGTTAACACCACACTGCTTAAATTAAGATATAGTCTTCCTTTTATTTTACTCATTTACTACATAGGCTAAGTTTCTGAAGTCAACATCAGAGTATAATGATTGAATTTAGAGGTTTTATCAAGTTCTTTGCACAACTTTTCTACCCTCCTCATCACCTGATGAAACACTGGTAAGTAACATGCAATTATCTGCATTAGAGCCCTTTTATAAATACTTTTTCAAATAAGGTAATAAAAAAATCCCAGGCAAAGAATTTCTGCATGATAAAATCAATTCCACCTGCTCCTTTGTTTTTATAAGGAAACAACTTCCATTGAGCTAAGACTTTTTTTACTCTTCTGGGACTTTCTGAGTGGTGATGTAAGTTTTCAATCTCATCTCTTAGGATCAACTTTTAGTTAATTTCCCAAGTCTTCTCCAATACCTGGGTAATATATGGGGAGCTAATGGAGCTTGGTGAACAGAGGTACAATAACATGGCAGATGTATGCTTCTAGATGATTAATATATGGATAGATTGAAGTGGGGAGAGACTCAAGGCTGGGAAACCAACAAGCACAGCAGGCTATTACAGCAATCTAAGTTTCAGGTTATGAGGGCCTGGATGAGGGTGACGGCAGCTTCCGAGGAGAGAAGGGGATATATACAAAAGATGTTACAAAGGTAGAAGTGACAGTATTGGGAGATACATTGGCTGTGGAAGTAAGAGTATGGTGAGTGAGGGGTAGAGGATGGCATCTAAATTGTGAGCCTGAGTGACTTGAACTGGAAAGGAGCATTGGCTATGCTGTGAGAAGACTCAAGTTTCAATCCCAGCTCTGCCATTTCCTGGCTAAGTGCTTCCAGACAAGGCCATTGGCTTCTCTGGATCTAGGTTTTCTTACTAGTAAAATGAGTGAGCTGGAACAGATTTCTTAATTTTCCTTTCAGCACTAATGCTTTGATTCCATTACTCACAATAATAATAACAAATGATCCTTTAAGGTTTATGAATGCTATCATTTGATTCCTAAAATTACACTGTGAATGAGTAGAGAGACAACAAAGTATAGCAGAACCCGGAATCATGAGACCTGGGTTCTCAAACTGACTACAATACTTACTAGATGCTATAAGATTATAAGCAAAACCTTTCTCTCAGTTTCTGTGTTCAAAAACACAACCTAAAATTAAATGTTGCAAAACTTAGAAGTAGCAAGAACAAGTCAAATTGACAAGTTACTTTCTCTTCAGTTAGGAATTTATTGTAACAATGAGAGTAATTTATTTCTTATGTGGCAATTAAGTTTGAAACTGTGCTGATACTCTACACAATTGTGCAATGATCAACTATGATGCTCTTCTCAGCAATACAAGGTTCCAAGACAATTCAAGGACTCACAGTGGGAAATGCTACCCACATCCAGAGAAAGAACTGATGTCTGAATGCATACCAAAGATTTTTTTCTCGTGATGTCCCCCTTTTGTTCTGATTCTTCTTTCATGTCATGACTAATGTGGAAATATGATTTATATGATTGTACATGTATAACCTATACCAGACTGGTTGCTGTCATGAGGAAGGGAGGGAAGGATAAAAATTTAAACTCAAAATCTTATAAAGGTGAATGTTGAAAACTATCTTTAATATGTAATCTTTAAGAATGTAATGGGAAAAATTAGAAAACTACCAAGTTGGGAGGGGGCAGGAAAGAAAGAGTACCCTCGACAGGCAGTCAGGGAATATTTAGCTAACTGAATATTCAGCAATGTTTAAAAGCAATGAGAATATCAACTCCAAGACATCTTGGGACACCTAAAAAATATCATTTCCCATATTTAAAAATTAGATGATGTGAACCTTTTTACAAGTGACACTTTTTCAAAATTTCAATGAATTAGCTAATGCTAATCCTACATTCATTTTACAGTATAATTGAAAACCCTAGAAAATAAACATTAAAACTAGAATGAGAACTTGTCTGACAATAATGTACCTGTTTAACTTTGTCTTCAAAGTCTGCATCATTCTTATCATAGATCATTTGAGCAAGGCGAATCTGTTCAGCTGTTGCCTAAAAAGTACAAAGAATTAATTCTGTAATACAAACACAATCAAAATGCTAAAATTTGCATTAATATCCAAGAACCCAAAATACTATGTTAATCTGAGTTACTTAGTAAATAACCACCTTTTGCAACTTCTACCATCAATTATTTTAAGGTGTGCGTGTTCATCCTTCCTTGCTGAAGAAGACCATGCCATCAGAGAAATAATGACAAGACTTGCACTTGATTTTGTTTTGAGGGAGGGAGGGTTGTGCAGATCACCAATCTCACTTCTCCTCCAGAGCCTTCTGAATCCAGTGACTAGATATTCATCAGGATGACTGGAGATGACCCAGGATGAGGCAATTGGGATTAAGTGACTTGCCCAAAGTCACACAGCTAGTGAGTGTCAAGTGTCTGAGGTGACATTTGAATTCAGATACACTCCTGACTCCTGCACTGGTGCTCTATCCACTGCACCATCTAGCTGCCCCTATTTTAAGGTAACTTATCAAAATGAAGACAAATATTAAAGTGCTCCATTACTCTAAGTGTCCTAAAACTTGTATTACTTGTATTCCATTTTGTGACCACATGCTTTAACAGCATTAGTTAATCATGGAAGCAAATGACCCCAATGATCAAAAATAAAAATTAAATAAAAAGAGGCAAAAAAAAGTAAGGGGTGGGAGGTGGCAGCAGAAAGTAGAGGTACAGGAAGAAAGGGAAAGCTGGTATGACACAAATGAACTTGTTATAAAACCAAGGCTTAATTAGTGTCACTATTACAAGACCAAAGTAAAACAAAATAAAAACCCACCTACCCCATTACATATATTTAAAAGATAAAACCAATTATCTGACATCTTTTTTTCTTTAAAAGTTCACCAATGTCAAAACCTATAATACAGATCATGTGTGCAATTTGTGAGTGTGCTCACACACAGCTTCCTAAAAGTCTAAGAAAGTTTTAAACTATCAAATGAAACTCTCACTTTCTCAGTTAAGTAATAGAAAGGGTAGGGCTTAGCCTAGAAAAAATTAAACCTTGAGTTCAAATCTTAAATTCCACACTAGCTCTATAATCCTGAGCAATTATTCACCCTCTATGTGCCTCAAATAATTCCCTAAAACACATATATATTCAATCTCAGGTGAGTTTCAATGTTCCGTGGTAGAGGAGAGTTTCCACATGAAAGTTACATATGCTAAGAAAATCAACTTCATGTAATTGTGTAACTAACTGAAATGACTCAACAATCTGTGATTTATAGCATCTACAACACTTAAATTTTTTGCAGCATTTCTTACTTTTTAGGAACATTTCCTCCACAGGTGTTGCTATTAATGACATTTTGCCACTAATCTTACAAAAACTTCTCTTCTAAAAGCATGTAAGGCAAATTCAAACATCTGTCATTAACAATCAAGCATAATGTCCAAAAGCTACAATGTTTACATTGCATAGGCCAAAAAACTCTCTACAATAGGGGTAAATAGTAAGACCTATGAACCTTTTCTCAGAATGTTTTTAAATGAATAAAATAAACATACAGGATTACAACGGAAAGCAATTATGGTGAAATTAAGATGAAATTTTATCCTGATCCAAGTTCATGAACCCCCTGAAACCTATCCAAAGACCCCTGAGGTTGAGGTAGGGGCTCAGGAAAGAGGAATGAGTCTCTAACTACAATGAGAATTCCTAGCTCCAGAGACAGCAAACATATTGGCACAAAGCATTTCCAATGCTATATCAATACTTTAATTCACAGTAACTCCCAAACTGGCCCTCTGACCCCAAAACTTGCTAGTATAAGAGAGGTTCTAGAGATAATATATACTCATCTCACAACAGTTTCCCATCAACAGTTTTCCCAGTTAGCATAATAGCAGCCTTTAGCCACTATTAGTTAGGTGATGTCCTCTAACCATGCATCAAGGATTGCCTGCTATTATTCAAGAAGCCTTAATTGCTCCCCTCCATATTAAGGGTGGTATCTGGAGTCAGCAGACACCCAGAACAGGGAAAATGACAGCCAAGGGGGAAAAAAAGCAGAAGGCTATACTGAAATATATAAAGAGAAAAAGCCGTTAAGATGAGGAAACAGTTTAATTATAATTCTTTCCATTCTAGAAATATTTGCATCTCATCACACAGCAGCTATGTTAGGCCTGTTTCGAAACTTGTCCAATCTAAATACCAATACTGATGCTCATTCTCTTTCTAGTCTTAATATCTGAAGTGGCATACTGGAAAAGGCATCTAATCCTATCTGGAAGTTGAGTGTGAGGCTAAAATTCTTTTTCCAGAAGGCTAATCTCTAACCGATTCAACTTAAAAGGTCTCTCTCTTCTAAAAAACACAACTTCTCTGAAAACCCACTTATTATACGTAAATCCCTATTTAACAGTTTTAATTTTAATTTAATTATTTTAATTAATTGATTTAATTAATTTTAATCATGATTTTTCCCTCCTTTCCTCTTGCTCACAAACTATTTCTAAAATACTAGTATCATTTCTTTTCATTCATACTTCTGTTTCTCTGACATTTATTTCAATTAATAACACTATTAAGTGCCATCTAATAGTATGTAGTTCTTTTTTGTAAATTTTATTTACAATTTACAAAATAAAACAAGTATTTCCATAACACAGTGTAAGAAGAAAAATATGATTGCAAATGAAATTGCAAATTTACTATGCAAAACCTGCTATTTCTTTTAAATATACAAGCAAGTTATAATATACCTCTATACTAGCTGTGGAAAAGAAAAGAAACATGAGATATTACCTCAGAGGACCTTAAAAATCTAGTTCTTAAACATACATATAACTGAAAGTAATATAATAAATAATTAAATGTCAAAATGTTTAATAGATCCTTCAAGGTTCTATCTTCTTAGTGTGGGCATGTTCTAGTTATCCAACTAATAACCTCCATACAACTTGGTTAATATGGTCTTTGAGAGTCACCTAAGCTGAAGATAAGTTTTTATGAACTTAACTAAGCTGGTAAGAGAAAAACCAGGTTAAACAGAAAAGTTCATTTTAACGAACAGAGTAAGATCCTACAATTGAAAGGGAATGGAATTCATCTAGTTAAACCTCCCACCAAGAAAAAAAATCCTTCTCTCAACTATTGTTCATATTATCCAATCTTTGCTTGAATACCTCCAATGTGACAGGGAGACCACTACTTAGGCAGGGTAGCTCAATCTGTGGTAAAATCTTACAAAAGTTCTTGCCTTACATTTAATTGTTTTCCCACTACTGGGTTCCTGGTCTACACTTCTATAAGCTATATAAATTAGATCTTTGACAGTCCTTCAAACATAGGAAGACATTGTGTCTTCCAAGTGTCTACTTTTCTATTAGACCAGAGATTCCCAAATTTACCAAGCCTACTGCCTCCTTTACAGAAAAAAAAAAAATTACTCAGCACTCCCCTGGAAATTTACTTTCTTTAACCCTTTAACAAATTTTCTTTTAGAAATTTGCATCATTTCAAAATAATATAAAATGTTTTTTAATGATGCATCTTAAATTTAATTTATTATAAATTTATGGGTTTTTTCCTGCATTGAAATTTTAATATGACACTGCAACATGTAACCATATAGTATCATATTGTAAACAAGTCACCATATTCCTGCTGATTCATACTGGACTTCCCAACGACTTACAATATGTTCACCTGCCAACACTTTCTTGTGAAGACCTGCCAGCATAGGACCACTGATCAATTATGACTTGCATTTTGTGTGTTTATTTGGAAAATAATGTAATCACTATGACTTTAACTGTTACACAACAGATGAAACATGTCCTACTACCTCCTGACCCAACCCCACCCTCCTTATTCCAGCACCCCCAAAGAGGGTAGTATCGGCCACTTTAGGAAACCAATTTCCAATTAGCCCAATATGTCATGCATGTCAAGATTCCAGATTCTTCATCATCTTTATTTACCTCAGGTTGTCAGTATTCACCTTTAAAAAAATTTTTTTTCTTTCAGTCCATACCTGCAATTTCACTTACCAATAAAAATCAGCTACTCTGCAACTTACAATCATAAAAGAGACATTTGGGGAATGTTACTTGCCCAGAATTGATACAACCAGTATACATCAGAAATAGGTCTTGAATGTAGGCATTTTTAACAACACACGTTGGTAGTGTATAAACAATCTCATCAGAAACTGGTTTGACCAATGCAGAGTACAGCAAGACCATTAAAGTCACTGAGTTTCAACACTGTATTCTACTAATGCTACCCAAATCTGATTAGTCTTTGCAGCAATGAATCATAAAAATTAAACCGAGTTTCTTATGAATGATGCCTATAGGTCTTTTTCCATAGGAAATAACTCCCAGGTTATTTCCAAGGTCTTATGCATCTAACTCTTTGGAAAGGTTTTCCTGAACTCAAAAAAGTTTTAATAAGACTTTGATCCAGACCAGGGATTATCATTAAATTTTGGTATACATTTCCAACCTATCAAAAAAACTTAAAAAAAAAAATCAGTTACCATGCAGTGCAACTGGCAATTCAAGCTCTGTGTTATCTTGCTAAGCATGCCTATTACAGAATTAGCCAATGGCTTACTTAAAGAGGTCTATTCACTCATGTCACTGAAAATGAGAACTCAAAAAGACCTTAGTCTAAAAGGGCCAGGGTCTCCCATTGCATCTTGGTCTTCTCCAGTCATCCTGACAAATATCTATCTGGCCACTGAACCCAGATGGCTCTGGAGAAGAAAGTGAGGCTGGTAACCTTGCACAGCCCTCCCTCACTCAAACCAAAGTCAACTGCAAGTCATATCAGCATCTCCCGGATATTATGGTCCTCTTCGAGAATGAAGGGCAAACATAACACAATATATGGAATGATGGAATGGTACAGAATGAGATCCCAAGAGAGTAGCAACTTGCAAAGTACGTACGCTAGTTAATAGCAAAATCTGTATCTTCCCCTAATTCCTGGTCCAAAATTCACTCTACTATAACTGAAGTTAAGACATCCTATCACAAGTTAGGAAATTGAAGCAGTTGTGTAGTCATGAAGTAGATGATGCAGATTTAGGATAAGGTGGCAGCAGTGAGAATTTTTTTAAAAGACAGATAAGAACTGAAAGGATTTATTGAATGATCAGATAGAAAAGGAAAAAAAGAAAGCTAAGTCAGTGCTGAAGAAGTCCAATGTTTTGCAAATGGAAAAATGACAGTGTTATTCATAGAAATACAGAAGTTAGGAAGTAGGATTATCTATTTGTAAACAAAAGTGGAAAGCAGATTTGAAAATGCTATACTGAGCTAGAGAGGACAGTAGTAGCTTAAGGAAAAATGTACTGCAGGTACTGGGAGTAGGGAACTCAACAAGACATTGGCTGCAGATATGAATCTGAGAATCAACATAATAGTTGGTGATCTCATCTTTTCTTTTTTTTAATTTAAGGCAAAGAACACTGAAAGGAAAGAAGAGCAGTGGCCAAAGACTGAGCCTTGGGATAGTTAGAAAGCAGAAAGGGGAATATGAAACAGCAAGGGAAATAAAATACAGTAAGAATAAATATCAGGAAAACTTAGAAGAAGTTATTGCTTACTTGATCCATTCAATCTTAATATATGTGTGCTTATTTTACCTTGGGCACCAAATGTAATATTACATAACCATAAAGGCAACTTAAGTACTTAAAAGAATAATGAACTGTGCAAAATACTCTACAAGACTGACTAATGAATGGAACATATAAGCAACAAGACCAAACATGTTCAGCTGGGAAGGAGTGGGCAAAAGGAGAAAAGAAAAGAGGTTACTTTTCAAGAAGCTTCCCTAAAGTTCCCAAAGTACATAGAAGAATAAATTATTTAATGGTCTTGGAAGACTATACCCTTGAATACTCATCTAGACTCTGAAATAACAATCTCCTAATATATCTGAAAAATTGAGGGGGTACATGCTCAACTGGAAGAAATACTGGGAGGATTAAATGTTCTAGAAATTATGTAATGAATTATAAATCAAGTATAACTGAAGGAAAAACACTAACAGAAGGAATCTACATAAAAATAAAAGTCCATTAAAAAAAAATAAAAAAAAACAACAAAAAAAAATAAAACAGTCTAGTATAGTACTTAACATGCTAATTCTATCACAACAAATCTCAGTCAATGACTTATACTAGGTAAAATCTAGTAACTGAATTGTCACCAAAGTTCTGTTTAGACTTTTAATATGCTTATCCAAAGTAGGGTACAAAGTAGTGCATTTTGAATATAATATTGATATGGGTTTGGAGCTTAAAATGAAAAAGCTAAATCTCAAAGGGGTTGGAGCTTAGAATGGAAAAGTTAAGTCAAAAATAATGTAAAATGGCTCTATATATGCTCAGGTAAAAAACTAAAAGATATTATCACTTTCATATGAAAGATCTTAAACTATTTACCTCAAAGATAGACATTTCTTTTGAAGTTAAATCCACCTTCTCTAATCCATTGCATTATAGAGGTCAAATAACGTTTTGGAGACCCTAAATATCTCTCTCCCCGTTTCTCACCCCAGTCTCTAACCCAGAACGTTTTTTCGCTACAGAACCCTTCCATGTGAATCCAAAAAGGGGGGGAAAAAAGTAAAAAAAATGCAACAGCACCACGGGAAGAAAAAATTTAAGTTGAAAATAGTTTACAAATGCCTTATTCTTTAAATACACACAAATTATATACAGAAACATTCCAGATTGATTTTAATGTGCTCTGAAATCATTACTAGAAAAAATTCAATAGAGTTTACAAGCCAAGAAAACTTCATTAAATACAAAAAAAAGAGAAATGTTACAAAATACATTTTGTCATCCTTTAGCTGATGATAAATTAGTACAGAATTTCCTGAGGCTTCCTTCTCTTTTATTTTGATGTTAACTATATTATTCACTCACATATTCCTTAGTGATAAAACCATGTTCATATTGAGTTATTCATGGGATAGCTCTTTTATATGGTAAAATTTGGGTCAAACAGATATTCTAAATATCTACATTACAAGATTCATATAAGAAAAAGAGAGCTTAAATACTACTGAGTCCAAATAACTTAATTTCATAGGTGAGGAACCCAAGGCTCCAGGAAGATTAAGTGACTTTGAATGTTCTTTGCTTTGAAGAAATAAAAATAAAGATGAGATCACTATTATATATAAACTGAATGAGGACAGAGAACAGATAATGAAATTATACCCTCCCTCATGGCAGAGGACAAGAACTGCTAATAGAGAATATTATGTAATATATACTATCAGATGAGTTATTATATTGTATATTTTTGCATGTTTTTCTCCGTCACAAGGTAAGCATGAGAGGCTTGAAATGAATGATATAAAAAACAAAAGGCAACAATCAAAATATTTCTTAGAAGGAAAAAAATCAGTCTTATGGATCCCTTTTACAGAATCCCAGAATTCCAGGTTTACAGTGTAAAGGGAACTTGGAGGTCACAGGGCAATATCCTTATTTACACAGGAGCCTGATGAAGTGAAATAATCTACGCCAGGTTACCAAAGCTAAGTAAATGGCAGAATCAAGATTAGAACTCATAACTTCTTCCATGACCTTTTATAATATAAGATGCAGCACTCTTTATCATCTGCAATAAAACAGCTACATAAGTCATTTCAGTCTTGTCTTGACTCTTCTTGACCCCATTAGGGGTTTTCTTGACAAACACTTGAGTGGTTTGCCATTTTCTTTTCCAGCTCATTTTTACAGATGAGGAACTGAAGCAGAGTTAGGTGATTTACCCAAAGTCACACAGCTAGTAAGTGTCCAAGGTCAGATTTGTACTTAGGAAGAGGAGTTTTCCTAGACGACATTAGTAACTCAGGAGACCCTTCTCAGTATTAGGTTGGTTAGAAGAGACAAACAGACAGATAGGTGGCACAGGGTGAGTTGAATATGAAGGGATATCTAAAAAATAAAATTAAGAGGGGAGAGAGGAATAAATTGGGAGGAGAAAGGGAGAGAGCGAATGGGGTAAATTATCTCATATAAAAGAGGCAAGAAAAAGCTTTTATCTATAACGTAGGGGGAAAAGAGGGAGGTGAGAAGGAATGAATGAACCTTAATCTCACCAGATCTGGCTTAAGGAGGGAATAATATACACATCCAATTGGGTATATTACTCTACAGGAAAAGTAGGGGGAAGGGGATAAGAGAGGGAGATGACAGAAGGGAAGGCAGATTGGGAGAGGGGTAGTCAGAAGCAAACACTTTAGAAAAGAGACAAGGTGAAAGGAGAAAATAGAGTAATTGGGGGGCTTGATAGGATGGAGGGAAATATAGTTGGTCTTTCACAACATGACTATTATGGAAATGCTTTGGATAACCACACATGTATAACATATATTGAATTGTTTGCTTTCTCAATGGGGGTAGGTGGGGAGACAAGAAGGGAGAGAACTTGGAACACAAAAGTTTTAAAAACAATGTTAAAAAATTGTTTTTACATGCAACTGGGAAATAGGATATATAGGCAATGGAGTATAGAAATCTATCTTGCCCTTCAAGAAAGTAAAGGGGAATGAGATAATAGGGGGGATGATAAAAGTGAGCACAGACTGGGGAGAGAGGTAATCAGAATGCATGCTATCTTGGGGTGGGGACGGAGGAGAAAGATGGTGAGGAAATTTGGAACTCAAAACCTTGCGGAAATGAATGCTGAAAACTGAAAATAAATTTGAATCTAAAAAAGAAAAAAAAAGATGAGTTTTCCTGACTCAAAGCCCAGTACTCTATCTACTGAGTCACCTATATGTATGCTCCTAAAAGGGCCAGTGGTGTTATAATCTACAAGTTATATTTAGCTTTTTACAGTATAATTTTATATAGATTCCATTCATTCAAATAAAAATTTAGCTTCATTTGGTCCAAGTTAGCTACCTATATACTGTTTACAAAGATTTGTCAAGCAAAATTAACAATATACACAAAATTTTAGGGAGCTTACTAAACTGAGTTATAATAAACAGATGACTTTTGTAGATTGAACATTTGTTGCCAATCACATTCCACTCTTATTGAATAAAAAACAAGTCTAGATTGGAAAACATTGTTACTTGCTCTACTACAGCATTTGAAAATTAATAAATTTTCATCACCTTAAAATGAAACTACTCATCAGAGCTATTTCCTCAGCCGGTCCAAATTATTGGCTTTAACGTATCCTTCACATTTTTTGCTAAATTTTGCTTAGTCTAAGAGTAACAGTTTACAGTCCCTGGGTCAACAGCCAACTGATACAAAAACAGCAGACCAGAAGCCACAAGATATCAAAAAATACGCTTAGGAACATTTCTCCTGGCAGTGTGCCTCTATGTGTTTCAAAGCTATGTTGACTCTTCCTACTGAACTCCTACCACCCTGCTCCCAAAGTTTCCCTAACAGAGAAAGGTTTTATTTTATTTTATTCCACTAAAGATGAATAAAACTTACCTGTACTACTTGTTTCTGTGACTGTGTCATCTGCATGGTTGAAATCTGAGTTTTGTCCCGAGTACCCCGGGAACGTTCACTGCTCACTGAAGTCATCATATACAGTATATACAAAACAACGTATGTACAAAATAGAAAATCTGTAAGAAATCAGAATAATGCATTTCAGATACATCCGAGTAAAGAAAGCTCCCTTATTATGTGGGAAAAAGGCAACAGACAGAAAAATCTAAGATCTATACAAGAAAATATGATTTATTGCTAAGGGAGAGGAAAAACACAATGTAATTAAAGTTGTTTTCTAAAAGTTGCACTTTTTTTAACCAACAGTAAAAAATATTTGCTGGTAGAATATTCATTTTTTTACTCCACTTGCTGGTGTAGGAATAATATTTTCATCAGAACTCTCATTCAAGTGGGAGTTCCTAAATACTAAATAAAATTACAGGCAGTTCCAATTTTTCACAGCTTTATTCAGACCCTACTTTTGTTGACCTTTTTTCCTATTCACTTGACAATTTCCCTGAAACAGATTCCACAAAGGCAATAATGCATATGTGGTCAGGACTTCTCACTTCTACTTTACAACAGAGTCCAAGGCATCTAGACAAAGGAACCACTTATAAATTTGCAAAGGAGGCTTTAAGTAATTATATTTAATCTATCAAATCATGTCAGCACACTCCTGCAGGGAAGGTTAAAACAAATTTTACAAAGAAGGTTAATGACTGTAACAGGAAGGATCTTTATTATGACTTCCTTAAGGAGTTACTTACTAGCCATTCTAGATAGACAGTAACTCTTCAAAACCCTGATGTTATAAAAGTCCAGAAACAGAGTTACTGATGAGTTTGTGCCTATGTAGGCACTAGCAAACAGGTGCCAGAGTATGGAGATGAAACACTGGGCAGAATCTGAGTTACAGAAAACAGAAATCAACTTTCTGACTTCAATTCATGTATAGGAAAATAAGATAGGCAAAGGATAATTAACCTCACAAGCATAAACTTGTAACTAATAGTCTTTCTACAGACAGTTGATTAACTACCACCAGAAAATAGGTGCATGCATCTGAATAAGTCAAATTACTACCCTCAAAAAGATAAAATATGACCTTTAAAAAAACTTAAGCTTGAGTCCTTTTAGATTTTCAAATACAAATACCATTACAAAATCTGTTGCCTGTTTTCCATTAAAATTTCTCTCTGGGAATCATTCTTCTGTCTAAAAGGAAGAAGAAAATCCATGTATTTCTTAAAACCATTAAAAAGATGGAATGGCTGAACAAGTTGTGGTGTATATACATATATGACTGTTTTGGAAACTATTGTTCTATAAGAAACGATGAGCAGGATGCTCTCAGAAAAACCAGCAAAGATTTACACAAACTGATGCAAAGTGAAATGAGTAACACCAGGAGAACATTGTACACAGCAACCACAATACTGTAAGACAATCAGCCGTGAATGACTTGGCTATGCTATTCTCAGCAATACAATGATCCAAAACAACTCTGCAGGACTTAAGATGAAAAATACGATGCATCCCCAAAGAAGGAACTGACAGGGCCTGAATACAAATCAAAGCATACTTTTGAAAACTTATTTTTCTTGAGTTTTTTGAGGGATGGGGGTATCTGTTTTCTTTTAGAATATGACTTAATGTGGAAATGTGTTTTGTATGACTACATGTGTATAATTTATATCAAATTGCTTGGTTTCTCAAAGAGGAGTGGGGACAGTGGAAGGAAGAGAATTTGGAACTCAAAATTTTAAAGATGCATGTTAAAAATTGTTTTTGCATGTAACTGAGGAAAATAAAATACTAAATTGTTTTTAAAAAAGGCAAAAAGAAAAAAGTTCAAAGATGCACAGAACTTTCTATTATTAGACTGGTGGCACCTTAATTATTTGAAGTATTTGTATTTCAAGAAGATATCTACTCCTTACCAACCTGGATTTTCCTCCTGTCTGACTTGCAGGTTACTCAAAACCACTAAGTGACATCAATCTGTTACCATGGGAACAAATTCAGCATCATAATTTAATTGCAGAATCAAGCAAAGAAAGTGGGCTAGATGAATAGAGCCCTTGTTAAAACATACAAGTCAAATGCAAATGGTTGTGTTTTTATCAATTTAGAAGTTCTCACCACCAAAGTAGATCATAACCCATTGCTCTCTGTCATCCAATGCCTGTCCATGTCCTCCCATTGTTCACCAGTCTGGTCCACTTGCCAGAGACCGTCATTACTTTCTTTACATCAATGATACCAATGAATCCACTCTTGTCCTCAATTCTCATCACATAACCAACTAATCTTTTCTCTTCCTATCACACAATTCCTTGGTGACATTTTTTACTCCTTCAATGTTCCTCATTGGTTAAGTGTTGATTATAGAGAATATAAAATTTTAGGCTTGGAAGGAAATTTAGAATGTCCTAGTCCTACCCTTTCCTATGAAAGATGATCAAACAAAAGAAATTAAGTTGTTAGATGACTTGCCCTAGGTCACACAGCTAACTGGTGGCAAAGCTGAGATAAAAACTTGGCTGTCCAATACTTTCAAATATTTTACATAGCGGTTATTAATTATAACTAATTATTTAGGATGCTTTCAGAAAAACCTGGAAAGCCTTACATGAATGGATACAAAGTAAAATGAAATATGGTAACTGATATTTTGTACAATCGTCAACAGCGAATCACTTAACTATTCTCAGCAATACAATGATCTAAGAAATTCTGAAGGACGATGAAAAATGCCATCTACCTCAACAGAAAGAACTGATGGAGTTTGAATGCAGACTGAAGCATATTCTTTTTTACTTTTTTTTAATTTATGTTTTTAAATTCATAAAACAAAACACTTGAAATTTCAAAAGAATCCAATTACACTAAAATACAAAATTAAGGAAAAAAGTCTAAAAACTTCAGGCTAGGAACTCCTGTTCTAAAGTAACATAATTATAATGAACAAGCTGTTTTACTCTAATAATTTAAGGTTCCTACCAAAAAAATCTCTCACAATGTTCAAACATATCCCTGAAAAGGCAGAATAAACATACTCTTGATAATTAGGCAATTAATGAAATCTTATATAACAAATGGCATTTTCCCTAATGACACATGACCCCTGGGATGCACATTCCTTCTGCCCAATTTCAGGGCAACCTGTCCTGTTCACTAGGAGAACTACTATGAAAAAATTTCAAGATGGGAGGAGACACAGCAGGGCCAGAGTCAAGGCTGACTAGATATGCTTTAGTTTGTCGTGCATCAATTTACATCCTACCCCACCTCTCATTTCTGTTTTGTATCTAATGTCTACATTAAGTGGTGTGCTTCATCAAAGGTGGAGAAAAATTTAAGACTTCTAAAAACCAGATTTTTCTTTAAAATTTAACAATATTTTACCTTTAACATACAGAAAAGTTAAAATAAAACATAAAACAGGGGAAAAACTTCCAAGTACATACAAGCCATACTAATGGAATTGCATTTCAACCAAGTTGACTTCAATTTAATACAAGGTACTTGGTTAGACAAGGGATGTGCAAAGATGCCTAAAACAACACCTGCCATCAAGAGTTAAGAAAAAGTTTTCAAATAGGATAAGCAATACTCAAGTAATTATAAAATAATGTGACCAGTGCCTTTAAAAATACAAACAAAATACTATGGCTGTTCAGAGAGGCAGATTTCACCAAAGAAGTATAATTTTAGATAGGCCTTTACAGGAACAAGAGGAGTTTAGAAAGTTACGTGGGTATTCTCCAAGCTTCCTAGGGAACAGTTTGAAATATAGGACATCTGCAATCGTGTAGGATGAAATAAAATTAAAGTAGGCTGGGGGGCAAGATTGTGGGCAACAATGAACTTAAATTCAAAGGGTTTTTGAGCAGGGAAGCAAGTAGATTGGTCTTGCTTTAAGTAGACTAATCCAGTAGTATACAGATAAAGAGGGACAGGGGTTCTAAGTGCAAAAACCAGTTAGGACATTAACGTAGGTTCCAAGAAAGGAAGGCCTTAACAATGTGCTGGCAGTGACAGAACATGTCATTTACTACAGTGTCATGATGCCTCAATAACATGAAAGCCTATGGCTACAATCAACAAACAGGAATTTATTTAAGAGTCTCTATGTGCTAGGCACTGATCTAGGGAATAAGGATACATGTATACTACACAGAAATGGTCACAAGATTTAGAGACAGAAGGGACCTTAGAGGCTACCTGGTGCAATCAGATGCATTCCAGTTATATCTCAATCTGTATCTGAATGTAATATAGGAAGATCCCACTGAAACAAAACTGACTGTTAATATATTTTGACCAAACTGCCCCATAATATATGTCCTTCTGCCAAATGTCCCTAACATTACCCCTGTGGAACTGCCTCTCACAACACTGTTTTGCCTGAAATATTATTTCTACGAAAATCAAGTGACACTACATACAGCATATCCAGAAAAGAGTCCTAATAAAATGACATTTTTCAAAATGTTGTTTAGTGATATTTTGCGTTTTAAAATTTGGTAGAGTAAGGAGGAACTCTTATATCCTAAAAAACATGTGGGAATCAGTTGAGCAATGTTAACTTACAAGGAAATCAGCTAACTAAAAAACACAGCAAAAGTTAGCTTAGCTTTTCCTTTTCCCTCTTTTTCCCCAGTGTCCTCTATTTGCTTCCTCCCTTCCCTTTCCATTATTAGTATATATTTTTCCGGTAGCACACCCCAACCTAACCATACACACATCTTATTTCATACAGGGGAAGGGGATATTACAGAACCATACATTTAGAATCTGAAGGACCCTGGCGGTCAATCTTCTAGTTCCAAAGTTGAGGACTCTGAGGTCCATACAGGATAAGGAATCTGCCTAAGATCAAACCCAGGTGTTATTACTCCAAATCAAACATACTCTGCATGGTATCCCAACGCATACCCAAAGCTGGAAGTGGAAGGCAACACAATTTCAATCCATAGTATTGCCAATAAACTGACATCTAGAGCTACCACACTACAGTCAAACTCACTATGTATGCATTAACTTTGGAAATTTTTTTAAAAAATTACAAGTATGGCCTAGTTGTTCCAAAGAGACATGTCAATGAGCTAGCTAAATGGTAGGAGCTCTGAATCAGTGAAAATGTGTTGAAGAGACTACCATTACTAACATTTATAGATATTTGGGGGATGTTTTAACTGAACTGGAAATATTCAATCCTCCCTGACTGAACTGGAAATATTCAATCCTCCCTGACAACTTCACAAGTATATGCTCCAATTACATGTGCATGAAGCAATAAGAAGTATTTTGTGAAAAATATATATTAAGTATGATATTCACTAACTAAATATGTCTTTTTAACCACAAACTGTAACATACTTAACCTTGTTCATTACTTCTCAAGGTGTTCTGATGAAGAAAAGACTCTAAAAAGCTTAACAATGCATATTCTCTATCTCACTGCCTTTACTTTAATTCCTTACAGCACAGAAACTATCTAGGACAAATGCCAAGAGATGCAGACCAATACTGTGTCAGGGCACAGACTTAAATCCTCTAGGTGTGACCTTGGGATACTTCACCTCTGTGGGACTCAATTTCCTCATCTATAAATGAGGGGAGTATGACTAAATGGCCTCCAAGGTCCCTTTCAATTTTATGTGTGTGATCCTATGAATGAATTTCTATTAACAGCCTCTAGATATTGTCTCTTGAGGAAGAATAAAGACAAAGGGACCAAAAAAAAAAAAAAAAAAGAGGCAACTTCCAATAAGGTATTCAATAGACAAAAATCACCAAATGTCGCACTTGAAAAAATTAAAGGCCAAAAGGGGAAAAAACCAGTCTTTTGTAAAAGCAATTCATGACACTAACAAAACTACACATACACAAACAAAAATTGAAAGGACACAAAGCAAACTGTTATTAACGTTTTGTTAACATTTGCTTTTTCATATTCTTTTAGCAAAATGCAAAAATTTCAGATTTTTTTATTCCTTGTTCAGTTTTATTATTCTTATAATAATTATTTGTTAAAGGTCCAGGATACCACAGTGAAAATGCAGAGCCAGTGAAGAGAAGCAGAATTCCAAAGTTTTGGAACCAATGTTGAGAACTGATTTTGCATGCAACTGGGAAATAATACAGGTAATGGGGTATAGAAATCTATCTTGCCCTACAAGAAAGGAGAGAAAATGGGGATAAGGGAAGGGAGGAATGCAATAGAAGAGAGGGCACATTGGGGGAAGGGGTATTCAGAATGCATGGTATCTTGGGGTGGGGGGAGGAAAGAGATAGGGAGAAATTTTGAAACTCAAAATCTTGTGGAAATGAACTTTAAAAACTAAAATAAATAAATTAAAAAATAAAAAAAATAAATTCTGGGGCCCTGGGGGAATAAAAGAGGAATAGTTCATAAATTTGAAGATTTATATCAGGAAGATGTAATGAGATAGAAGAGTTACACATGCAAATAAAAAACAAGCCAAAGTCACCACACTATAGGATTACAGTATTCTGGGAAACATCTGTAAAGTAAATTTACATATATTATAAATCAATTCCAACTATTTTCACTATAAAACTGGCAATGTGTCACTCTAGAAATGCTTTGGCCTCTAAGTATAATTTTATAAAATAACAATGCAGCAAATATTTAATAATTTATGGGGGGAGAAGTATAACAAAAAATAAACCACTTAGAATGAAAATTGGATTTTTTTAGTTTACCAAATAAACTAAGATATAAAAGGAAAACTTAAAAGAACAGAAACACTGAAAAAGTCATTCAGTTTTTAATTGAATCCTCTTTCCAATATTTTATAGCAAAAGGACATGCAATTCCCTTGGGTACTCAGTCTATTTCTTAGCATTTTCACATTCTCCTTGGCTTTTCATTTTATATAGTTAATATCTTATTGACCATAACTGATTATATTCTCTAGTTATTTCTTAGTCATTTCACTTGCTTCCTTACTTTATCATAAGCTCTCTGAAAAGTGAAGACTTTTATCTTTCATAAATCTCAAATACCAAGTAATTTTGGTTATCCAGTAGGTGTTTAATAAATGTACCAATCAAATGTTCTAAAAACTGCTAGAATAATAAAGGCAATGATCAAAAAATGTAGCAGGAAATGAGTATGAATACATTTTCTTAGACATGACCAAGATAAGCTAAAATTTGCTTTCCAATTTTACAAATTTTAGATTAGGTATACAATACATAAAGCACAGTGATTACAAAAGCATAGTGTTCAATAAAGTCAAAGACCCCAACTACAGGGATAAAAATTCATTTGATTCAACAAAAGATGCTGGGAAAACCATAAAGTAGTTTCCAAGAAATTAAGGTTAGAAGTAGATCTCACAACATGTATCACAATAAACTTCAAATGGGTACTTTAAAATACAAAGTGTCAGATCATAAACTGGAGGAACAAGCAAGAAAGACATCTTTCACAACTATGAAAAGAGTTTATGACCAAACAAATAAAGAAGATGACAAGATACAAAGTGGACAACTGTGATTACATAAAATTAAACGTTTTGCACAAACCAAATCAAAGCAGCTAAAACAGAAGCAAGTTTCTCTGACAGGTCTGTTATTCAAGATACATAAGAAACTGGTCCAAATTTATAAAATAAGAGCTATTCACTAATAGATAAGTGTACAAAGGATATGAATAGACAGTTTTCAAAGAAAGATATCCAAGCTCGTAAACACATGTAAAAATGATCTAATCACCATTAATTAGAGGTATGTTAACTACTTCAACTCTGAGGTTCTATTCTAGTCATAAGATTGACAGTGATGACAAAAGGAAAATGATAAATGTTAGATAGGAAAACAGGAACTGTTAGTGCAATGTTGGTGTACCTGTAAATCGGTTTAGCCATTCTGGAAAGCAATTTGGAACTATTCCCAAAATATGCAGTTGGGGAGGGGAGTATATATTAGTAGATACTGTTTTAACAAAACCATGTATATTTCAATCACTAAACGTTAAGTGCCTACTATGTCTTAGGCACTGCGTTAAATGCTAGAGATACAAAGAAAGGCAAAGGGCCAAAAGCCCTGCTCTCAAGTTCACAGTCTAACAAGGGAGGCAATATGAAAACAACTAGGTACAAACAGGATGTATAAGAATCAATTGGCAACAGCAGAAGAAGTAAGGCACCAAAATTAAAGGAGACTGAGAAATCATCCCTTTTTGTAAAAGGTGGGATGTTAGCTGGGACTCATGATCAGGAGGAAGATGTAGTTAAGGAGACCAAGGAAATGTTAGGATCATAAAAATAAAGAAAAGACAGTATCAAGGACAACAGGGTGATTTGCAATGTCAAAGGCAGCAGAGAAGTCATCATAAAGGATAAAGACTGCAAAAAGCCCATTAAATCTGGTGATTAAAAAGTTATATAACAATGTTTGAAAGAGCAATTTTGGTTGGATAATGGTAGAAGGCACAGAGATAAGAAAAGGAAGTGGAGGCACCTTACTGTACAGTTTAGCCCCTTTCGAGAGGAGAAATAGGACAATACTTATTACAGATGGATAGATCAAGGAGGGGTTTTTGAAGTTGAAGGTGACATGGGCATGTTTGAAGGGAAGTAGCAGTAGATAGGAAGAGACTGAACATAAATGAGAAAATAAGGATGATGGAAGTGACAATCTGTTGTGGAAGATGGGGAAAAATTGATCACTTGTAAGTAGAGGGATTTACTTTGGCAGTTTTTCATATAAGGCAACGTTCTCAGCAGAGAGAGTGAGAAGGAGAAATGGGAAGTTTGAGGAGGGATGAAAAGGTTTGTAAAAGGCATTGTGTGACAAATGAGATAGTCATTTATAGAGATGTAAGAATGCCTTCCAACAGTGAGGGCCTAAGTTAAAATTTCAGAACAAATTTGTTGTAGTAGATTCAGATGGCACAGTTATGTGATTTTTCTCCAGCTGGTTTGACAACAGGTGATTAGGAACGAAGGCAGCAGATGGGGAGTAATCCAGAGCAGAGACTTGGCAGGGTACAAAATCAGCAGCAAGACAAGGAAATCAAGAGAAAGAAACAGGAAGGAAATGAAACTGATTTACCAAGGGGTCAGTGGGAAGAGAAAGAGGCAGAGGGAATGGTCCAAAGGAAAAGAACTAAAGGGCAGAGGGATTGGAGGTAATTCTGAGGACTATAGGGTTTGGGGTTGCAAGGCAGAGGGGAAAGTATGACAACAGATGACAGAATGATAACTGATTATGGTAGTCCATTGCTCCTACTTTTTACCACTGGAAACCCAAGCAGAACAAGTTCCCTTCCATCTGACAGCCATTATGTTGCTCCTAAGTGTTCTTTCTCCACAATGAGACAGCATCATTTAAAAAGTAAACCATTAGGCGGAGGTACTATCAGGTTTATTAGATACTAGGAATCTAGTCTGCTCTCAATAAAATCCCTGAAACCATGAGTTATGTCAATAGGAAAATGCTTCACTATATCTTCACTTTACACATAACTTTTAAGGAGAATCTAAAAACATAATTCAAAACTCCAATAGTGAAAAGTTATCAGA
Organism: Potorous gilbertii; assembly: GCA_028658325.1. Taxonomy (NCBI): domain Eukaryota; kingdom Metazoa; phylum Chordata; class Mammalia; order Diprotodontia; family Potoroidae; genus Potorous; species Potorous gilbertii. Next base: position 121,922,273 of record CM053772.1, on the reverse strand, counting down.
ATACTTACGGCCTTAAAGTCATGTATAGTACCATTAAATTGTGGAAATGATTCAAGGACAAATGAATTAAGAATACAAAACTGACTTCAACCAACTTATCATAATATGAAGACCTTGAGACTAGCTTACGACAAGATAGGAACTCTATGTGATCATTTATTAAAGAATAAATAGAGCTTTGTTAGTAAAGCAGAATACTATCCAAGTCTGGTCATGTACCCTATTGTTGAACTACAGGAATACCATTAAGTCACCTCCTTTCTTCAGCACCGGCCCCAACCTTGGCTTCAATTCAACTACCCTGAAAAATTGTTCCAAAGAATTCCTAGAATAGAAACAGATAGGAGCAACAAATACTAAAAATAACCCAGCCAAGATTGAAGCATAGCTAGAGTTCTTAAACTGCTGGAAGCACTAGCTTATAAGGTACTAGTCTCCCTCATGTTTTGGTTTTAATATCTGTTTTTCTCAGTTCACCAGAAATACAAGCAGGACGCTTTCCTTTTACCTAAATCCTATGTGAATCATACTAGATTACAGTGCAAGAACTAAATAACATTTATAGTACAGAACTTGTTTTGAACTGTTAAGGAAAAGTATAACACTTAAATATATCAGAATTTGTTCAAAGGTGGAATCAGATGTTATCTAAATAATTATGTTAAAATACCTTGTACACCAGAGGTATCAAACACACAGGCCAACAACACTCATGATTGTGGCCAGAACTAGATTAAAATGTAACTGAGAAATATTTAACAAAAAAATAAAATAAAATAAAATGTAATAAATCATAGACGATACTCTATTTTAAAACTAAGTCAATATGCAGTTCACAAGGATAGGTGACTGATTACTGATAGGTGACCCACCCCCTCATTTCTATTTAAGTTCAACAATACCACAGGACATAACTTTTCTTCTGAAAAGTTATGGTACTTGAGAGATCTTCAGGTTTCCTAAGTCAAACTGCAGGGTGAAGGCCCTCCAAAAACTCCTTAAGTTTTGGCTCTGTCCAGGTGTAGACTAATCCTCTTAGCCAGGAGAAAAGAAGAGAGGCTTCCTCATCCTACAGAATTCTCCCAGTCACCAGAAGCTTCTGTTACCCCTAGTCCTTTCATACTCCAAAACAGGCTCCACCACAACAACGTTCTAATTTGGAAAATTGAGTTTGAGGCAGATATAACTACAACCTTCTACGTATCTATACTTTTCCTATCTGCCATGACCACCAAAGCTGTATCTAAAAACCCCCAACCTCTTTCACCTTTAATCTTTGTGATTCAGGAACATCAAGCTATGTGAAAAGCCTTTTCCCTCATTTATCTTCCACTATCATTCACACTGAAATTCAGTCTACATCATTAAAACAAAAAATCTCCCATTATTTTCAGACATCTTTCACCAACTGAAATCTGGCTTTCCTCTGAAGATTCTACCTAACCTATAGGATGGGGATAACATGTTCTTTATTTTTCACTGCCATTTTCAACACACCTCCTTCCACTCTTCCCCACCTCCATACACTGACAAAGGCAATGCCTCCTCTTTTAAAGTTCATAATACCCGATTATATCAACCTGCCCCAATTCTCAACTAGGGGTTCTTGGAACCCATGAACTTGGTGTTTTTCTAATACACATTTTTATAGCTGTATTTCAAGATAATTAGTCTCCTCTGCAATCCTATATGTTCTATGTATTTTAAAACATTATTCTTAGGAGTCCACACTCTTTACCAAACTATCCAAGAGGTCCCACAAAAAAAAAAAAGATTTCTAAGAACTCCTACTCTATGCTCTGTCAACCTTGATGCCACTTTTTCTTCTTGTTTAACATTAATACATAGAGCACAATCCCCAACATTCTAGGTAACTAGTATTCAAACAAATGATCCAAGACCCTGACTTCTCCCAAGTCATAAATCTCAACTCCCATGACTCTATCTCATTAAGAGTCAGTTACACCTTAATTTAAATTTACTAACACAAAATTGCTCTACTTTAGCTTATAAATTACTCCTCTACACATAGGGGTGTAGGATGTGTTCAAGGAGGACCAGTATCTTTGGTGTGATGGCTGCTGAGCCCTCTTTCTGTCTTTGGGGTCCACCTGCTCCACCTAGTTCTCACCTGTGGCTCTAAGAAGCTGCAGCATGTGCAGCAGCCACACCCAGGGAAACCCAAACCAGGCTGAGGGAAACCAAGGGTTCTCAAATCCATTGGTGAATTAGAGGGTGTCGACCCCTAGCACGTGAAGATTTCCTCTGGTGGAATGGGTGGATGAGAACAATGTGTTCCAATGGCCATGAAGGCAGATGAAGCAGGCGATGTGGAGCACTTAGTGCAACGTCAAGGTCATCCACTACATCCTGAGTCATCACCAGTCGTCTTGATTCTGTCCTGCCACTGGACTATGATGACTCCGGAGGAGAGAGTGAGGCTGCCGACTTTGGGCAACCCTGCCTCACTTAAATTCAATTTACGCAGAAATCAAAAGACATGACCCATATAATGCAAAATGTACACTTATCAAAAAGACTATTTTATGGAGAAGTCATATGGGGCAGGCAATCACAGGGTGATCAGAAGAAACAATACAAGGACCCTCTCAAGAACTTTGGATTTGACTGTGCAACATGGAAGACATTGACACAGGACCGCTCAGCATGGCATGCCCACATCAGAAAGTACACTGTGCCCTTTGAGCAAAGCAGAATTGAGACAGCACAAAGTAAACGCAGGGTGCGCAAATCTGGGATATCCACCTCAAATACTCACCCGGACTATCTACCTGTGGTAGAGCATTCCGATCTCATATTGGTCTGATCAGTCACACTCAGACACACTGAAATTTCACTTTATCATAGTGATATCACTTTGGTCCTCTTCAAAAAGGAAGGACAACAACCAACCAACTCCTCTCACTGATCACAATTTCCTGTCTTCTTCAATCTTTCCCACTGCCTTCAAGTCTCAAGAATTTGCTCTTAAATCCCTCCTTATTTTCCCAGTTTATCAGCCTTATTCTGGCTTGTCTTTTCTTTCCTTCCCAATCTTGACTCCAGTTATTTCAAGAAAGTACTTAAAAAAATTCTATGATAAAAAGTTATAGAAAAAACCACTAATTATCAACAACCACATGAAAAAGTGTTCAAAATCTCTAACAAGAAAAATCATATAATCATCAGAGAATGCAAATTAAAACTATAAACCACAGAGGTATCACTTTATGCCCAACAAATTAGCATACATAATAAAAATATAAAATAGTTAACATTTACCTAATACTTTAAGGTTTGCAAAGTGCCATATTTTTGTCTCATTTAATCACATAATATTCAATGCTGCTTCCACTATGACAAAAGAGGCAGGTTACTCATTAATGGTGGAGCTATGAATTCATTCAACCTTTTTGAAAACAATATGGTATTAGTGGAAAATAACAGCAATGCTCTTTTGTTTTTTAAGCAACAATATGAAACATCTCTTAAAAAGCAACAAGAATAGCTTCGACTTAGATGCCTGAACAGAGACAGGCAAATCCAAGTCTCAAAAACCTACTCTAGCAAATAACACTTCACCAAATAAAAACCAAGAAATCCAGTAAGAAACTAAAATGATTTTTTCCACACAAGAACTACACAAAAAAAAGTAGACCAAAAGCCCAAGAGGAAAAGGGTCCATTATTAAAGTCAGTATCATCTAGGCAAACAAGCAAAAAGCCTCCAGGCCTGCCAAGGAATAAGTCAGAGACTACAGCAGCCTCCATCCAAGGCGATCTAGCTACCTACCTTTATCCTTCATAGACTGATCTCTGCAACCTGAGTTTTAGGTCTCTCTTTCTTTCTCTCCCTCTCTTTCTCAATACACACACACACACACACACACACACACATCCAGAGATATATACACTTAGATATCTAAGTGTATGTATATATAGATGTACATACACACACAGAGATATATGGGGTGGGAGTGGAGAGAGGTAGAGGTAGACAGACAGAAAGATAGACCTCCCTAGGTAGCAAAAGCCAACAGCTTCCCAAAGAAAACTCCAAGGTGGTATGGAACTTAGAAGCAAAACTTGGACTGGGACAACTTAGGCCCTGGGATCCAAGGTTCCTAGTTCTGTGTTCTAAAGCTATATAGGGCAGAACTGAAAACCTAAAATTCAGTACCGCAAAGACCTTCAGGAAATGAAAAGGTTAGCCCCAAAACACTGGTGATCCAAGCAGAGACCAACCTCTGGAGGAAACAATTAGAAAAAGAATAATTTATTCTTAGGAACAGACTCACTAAAAATTAGAATGTAACAGAGAGAAGTCAATGACTTCATGAAATAGTAAGTACTAAAACAACATGAAGATTAAAAAAACAGGAGAAAATATAAAATATAAAATTTAAAAAGCAGGTCTAGAAAATAGGTCAATGAGAAATTAAGAACCACTAGAACTCCTGAAAAATCATTTTTGAAAAGCATGAAAACTATATTTCAACAATCACAAATGAAAACTGCCTGGATTTATTAAAACCAGTGGGCAAAGAAAAGCTTCAAAGAATCCACCAATCACCTCCTAGAAGAAACCTCAAAAGGAAAAGTTCCAGGAATATCACAGCCAAAATCTAAAGCAGCTTCCACTTCAAAGAAAAGAAAAAAAAATACAAGTGGCCAGAAGAGTTCAAATACCAAGAAACAAAAAGTCAAAATCAAACAAGGCCAGGCAGAGCTTCTACTATAAAGAAGAAATCTTGGAATACAGTAATTGCAAGCTTTATATAGCATTAAAGTTTACAAAACACTTCGCAACAATCCTGGGAGGCACATGCTATTATGACCCCCACTTCATAAATGAGGAAACTGAGACACAAGTTAAGTGACTTGCCAGGGGTCACACAGTTGGTGCCTGAGAAAGGCAGTCGAGATTTGAACAAGTCTCCGGGATTCCAAGTCCTGCACTCCATCCACTTCACCACCTAGCTGGCTCTATTCCAAAGAGAAGTATATAGGCATAAAATGAAGAATAACTGACTGTGCAAAGCTAAGAATAATTCTATGAGGGAAAAATGGATATCAAATGGAGCAGCGAGCTTTCAAGCATTTCTGGTAAGAAGCCCAGAGCTGAGCAGTCACTCTGAAAAGCCAACATAAGAGTTAGGTTGTCTAAAAAGGTTAATTTATATGAGTAATAAGGGGATGTTTAGTGATGCAGTTTTAGTATTCTAAAAGGGAGAAAAGAAACGCATTCCTTCTGAACTATAATGCGGTCAAAGTGTATTGAACAAAAAAAGAAATAAAATTAAACCAAAAATTCAGAGGATTTGAGGTTCAAGACCTGGGGCTGTTCTGAAAGTCTGACAAAGGGAAAGAAGGTGAACGGAACACAATAATCTAGAAAGTAGGAACAATGGGAAGAACTTGCCATTTCACAATAAGGGTACATGAAAATATACAAACATGAAGGGTAGGGAAGCATGAGATGAATCTCAGTGTTCTCTACTGGATAAAGGACAGCTGGAAACCACAAAGAATTCTGGTGCAGAAATACATCAAACTCAACAGAAAAAAATGAGGGAAAGGGAAAAAAAAGAGGTGAAGAGGGAGAATATGGGAAGGATGTTCCAAAAGCATCATTAGAAAACAAGTGAATTAAAAGTAGCACTGAGGCTCAATCTTACACTCACCAGATTTGAATTTTTTTTTGAAAGTGTTCAGGAGGGGCTGTGGGAAAACAGGAAAACTAATGTACTATTTATTAGCAGAGCTATGATTTAATTAGTCTAGTCATCCTGGAAAGTAATTTGGAACCATACCTTTGCCCTCTTCCAAATCACTAAACTTCTATCCAATGAGACTTACTGACAATTCCACTCGACATCAATCTCCTCCTCAAATCCACATGTACCTTGTATTTTTCATCACTTAATCATACACTATCTTACATGTGCATTAATCAGTTTATTAGTAATGTCTCCAAACACAGTATAATGGAATAGAATATTATTGCAATTTAAGAAATTATGAATATGAAAGAGACAGAAGATATGAGGCAGAGGAAAATAAACCAGGAAAACAACACATACGATGGCAAGTAATGTAAAAGAAAAAAATCCATATAAAATAAAGCTGTATAACTACCACACTTGTTCCAAAGAAGTAATGAGAAAATATACTTCCTCCCTTCATTGCAGACGTGATGGAATATGGGTGCTGAGCACTGCTTATGTCAAATTTAGTTAATTTGCTGGTTAGCTTTGCTGAAATGCTCTCCCCGCTCTTTCTTATTCTTTATTATATGGAATGTTTTTTTGGGAAGGGAAGACAAGAGTAAAATTAAAATAGCTAACTTTTACACAGCACTTTAAGATTTGCAAAACATTTTTGATATACTATTTCCCCTTGATCCTCACAAAAATTCCCATTTTTACAGATGAGGAAACTGAAGTCGAGAGGTTAAATGACTTGCCCAGGATCAAACAGCTAGTGTCTGAGGCAGCATATCAATGCTACAAGCCTTATAGCTGTCTAAAAGAAAACAGACCTAATAACTACAAAAAGATTAACAATTGGCTTCTAGCATATCAATATAATTTAAATCAGAAAAGGGGAATTACCACTGGAACAATGCCCCGCCTTTACTTTCCCCCACAAGAGGAGCCTTTGGTTCAATTGTACACTTAATGAGACTTTTTTCCTAGTAAGTAAGATTTCCAGGGGGGCAGTAATTTATTTTTCAATTAGGTCAGTAAGTTTGGGAACCTAAAATTTAAACGAATATTTTTCATAAAGATTACAGATTTGCGAAGGATATGTTTCTAAACATTGATTTGAGAAAATAATTATCAAACTGTATTGATTAAAAACAAAAGGTATCTCAATAAAAAAGGATAAGGAAAGAATAAAACTAAACCAAAACATTAGCCAAGTGTTTGATAAACCCAAGAACATACGTTATTAGGGTAAGGCCTCCCTTTCTGACAAACTGTTGGGAAAACTGGAAAGCTGTCAAAAACCTTTTAAACTATATATCACAATAAGCACCAAAAATGAAAGATCACACCAGAAAAAAAAAGTTAGAAGAAAGTAAGATCAATGTATCTTTCAAAACTATGGCTAGGGAGAAAATGTTTTAAGCAAAGAGATGAAAGGAATCATAAAATGAGAATCTTTGTCACTAAAATTAAAAGTTTTTACACAAATAAAATCAATGAATGTATAACTACAGAGTGAAAAAAATATTTGCATCAAATATCACCAAAAAACCCTACTATCCAAAACATATAAAGAAATGACAGAAATATTTAGTGCCAAGAGTCATCCCAAACAGGGCAAAAGACATGAATAGAATTACAAAGGAACTACAAACTCTAAATGGTTAAATGAAAACATGCTCCAAATTACTATGAGAAACACAAATAAAACGCTTAACTGATACCATACGAATTGACAAAGATGATAATAGTCAATGTGGGTAGGACTGAAAATACAGGCATATCATTACACTGTAGATGAAGCCGTCCTAGGTATCAATTTAGATATAAGCAAGAAAAATGGCTTAAATGTCAAAACTTTTTGCCTCATCAATCCCCCTTATTGGGCTTATACCAAAAAGAAGCCAAAGACATAAAGTTTCAATATTTAACAAAATATTAAAAGCAGCACTCCTTGTGGAGGCAAACACCTGGAAACAAAGTGAATACCACTGAGTAGGAAAAGGTACTAAAAAACCATGGCATATGAATGTATACTATTGTTCAGTAAATATGACAAACGAGAAATTCAGAAAAACATGGTCTGTATGAAACACGGTGTATATGAACTGAAGGCAAAGTGAAATCAGAAGAGAATCAAATATAAAATGACTACAACAAACAGGGTACAGTGTTAAGAGCACTAGGGTCTGGAGACAAAGGTTCAATCTCACTTCTGATATTTACTACCTGTGTGGTCTTGGGCAAGTCATTGAATCTTCCTACATCTTACTCTCCAGATCTGTCTCATGAAGGAGCTGGACTGGACAGCTTCTAAGGTTCCTCCCACTTCTATAGGGATGGACAGATGTAAGTAAAAAAAAAAATCACTAAAAAGAAGTACCATTTATAGTCATTGTAAAATAGTCATGCTCTTTTGTAGAAGATACTCCTAAGCATTAAACATATTCAAAATGGTTCTTAGAGTTACTATCAATCTATAAAAACGCCTATACAAAAAAAAATAATTTAAAACAAAGTAAAATTGCAACTTTAGAACTATAAAAGAATGACCCCTGATAATTTCAGGGCAACATTTTGAAGTTAATGCCATACATATTCACAACAAAGCTGAAACCACTAACTGGGAAAAAACCTAAGTTTATAATGTCTATGCCCAGTTTTTAGTTTGAGGGGGTGGAAAGCTTAATCAGTTTCTACTGTTACTCAAGTGCAAAACACATTCAGTTTAAGTGAATCACAAATTTAAGATGTTTCCCATTTCTATCATCATCAAATCCAGGATAGAAAAAGAAACTTAATGGACTTTTTCCTCTGCTTCTTACCAAGAAAGGATCTGTGGTGTCCTTAATATGCTGTACAGAAGACAGCTCCCATGTAACTACATTTTTCCTCCTACATTTAAAATGAAAAATAGTAGGAAGCAGTGAGAAGCAATCCTTAGGGGCATTTCCTCTGGCCTCCTTGTTTGCTCTCCCTCATCCACCCAGAACACTCTCCTATTCTTCTCAGGCACAGTCTAATAAGTCATCTCTTCCCTGATCTTTTAAGCAGTGGGTGAGGTGCTTCTTATGAGACAGAAATAACCACTGTTAGCAGCAGAAATATAAAAATCAGCTTAACTCTGACAGCAGAATTGAAGACCAGTATCTTTCTCTTCATAGGAAAACTTCACTGAAGTAGAAGTATATACATGAGTCTGGGCAAAAATCTTTAGCCTTAAAACTTCATGGTAATAGTAAGGAACCAGTATGGGGGGAAAGGGGGAAGTTACTGTTAGAAATTCTAATTAGCCATCTAAAGGAGCAACTCCTCTGTTCCCCACTCCCACATCTCAAAATAAAGGATCAAAAGAAAGAATATTCAGAATCTAGTCAGGACACTGTGTCTATCTCTTTCTCTCCCTCTCTAGATATACATATATCTATTTATCTATACTTTTTCTGTGATCTCATAAACTCCTAAGGGCTCAACTAATCCCTCTATGCAGGTAACCCCGGACCTACATATCCAACTTCAGTATCTCTTCTGTGCTCCACCTGCATCCCCAACTATTGGTTATTTCCAAATGAATATCTCACAGGTATCTCAGACTCAGTATGTCCAAAACATAACCTTACTCTCAAAACCTCTTTCCTATTTCTATTGGGAACATCACATCCTTTCAGTCACTCAGGTTTTACAACCTCAGAGTCTTCCTCATCTTCCCCCTCCCTCATAACTTACAGCCAATCAGGTGACAATTTTACATCCACAATCTATCACAACCTTCTTCTCTAACAAAACTCACCCCAAATGACCATACTGCAATGATCTAACTGCAGCTCTGAATCAAGCCTCTCTCTTCTCTTTAGTTTATCCTCCTCACAATAAGGAATATTTCTAAATCACAGGTCTGACCATGTGACTCTTCTGCCCAAGAATATATGGTGACACCTTTTTTTTGCCTCTAGGTTAAAATATGAATTCCTTTCAGGCTCCAGGCTTATTTTTTACCATCTATGTCCTGCCAAACTAGCCTACTCACAGGTTCCCCCACATGACATTCCATCTCCTGTCTTCATGACTTTGCCTTCCATGTTCCCCATTATGGAGTACACTCTCTTCTCACCACCACCTGGTGGAATCCCCAACTTTCTTCAAAGCTAAGCTCAGAAGTCACTTCATAGATGATTTTTTTCATCCCAATTTTTCCCCCTTAGTCCCAGGTACCAGACCTCCAGGGAAATTACTATGTTTAATTTTCTACAAACATGGACCAGCTCCTACCCCCAAAATATAAGCTCAATGACATTCCCTTTTTCTTTTTGTATCCTTAGCACAGTAATCATTTGTTAAATGCTTGCTGAACTGAATGAGGTATTAGTAGGAGAAATCGAATGGTTAAAAGGCCTCTACAGCCTTCTCTCTCCCAACAAATGAAAAAAACCCCTTCATTTAATTAGCATTCTCAGAGAAAAATTAGTATCAAGCTATAACATGAAAAAAAATAAACAAAAGCAAGAATGGGAAAGAAATAGTAGGCATTATTTAGGAAAAGAAATACAATAGGAATTAAGGGAGTCAAGTGCCTCTCCCTGCCCTACAAAAACGGAGACCTTTAGATATTTTTCAAAAATAATTAAAGGTTTGATACCATCTCTCAGATGGGGGAAAAAATGACATGAATCTTGAATATAATCAGAATATTTATAACCAGGGTAGAAAAGGGAAAATAATACAAATGAATGAAAGGGGAGGTTTAGGTCGTGCTGTTACCAGGACAAGAAAGGGACTAGAGTTGAGGATAAGGAAGGGGGTGCAGTCACACACTCCAGAGAAAAACTGAATTCAGGAGATGTCAAGGAGGGATCAGAACTGTGTAACTTGAGAAGATGGCTAGGCAACTAATTAGGTTGAGAGCCAGAATTAAACCAGGCAAAAAGTATGGAAAGTAGGGCTGAGCTGACTGAACCCCAAGGAGTTTGTGAAAGGAGATGTAATAAAGTTGCACTCCTTGAGTGAGTACACTTTAAGAGGGTTAATTAAGCAGCACTTCAAACTGTGTAAGAAGTTTTATGGAACACTGTGTGAAGATAAATTCACAGGTCTAGGCAGGCTGAGCACTGGAAAGACTGATCGAAAGGAGGGTTATCATTTTTGAAAGCTCTAGCTAAACTTCCGAATACTGAAATATAACTGGAAGCTCTAAACTTCAGATTATTGGGTTGAGAGGGAAAGAGCCTGGGACCCGGGATCCCAGGGTAAGGGTAAGCTGAAGTACTTAGGTGGGAAAGAAAAGAGTGCAGAAAGCCACACCCTCCGGAGGAGAAATCGGCAACTGTAGTAAAGGAGAACACCAGCTCCCAGCGGTGGATGGAGCAGACAGATGTACGGGGAAGATGGCAGCCGGGGAAATGCCTTCGGGGGAGTGCTCAGACTGGGAAGGCTAAAGGCGGCCTCAGAGATAAACGGGGGAGGAGAAAGGGTTAGGAAGAATGACGGACTGAGGAAAGGTGGCCGGGAATGCCCACGGTGAGAGTGCGGCAGGGAAACACCAAGTCTGTGCAATGATCGGAGTCCGAGGCAGCGGAGTCTCCAGGAAGGGGGAGGGGCGTCCAGCCCTTCCCCTCCCCCTGGCGGGTGGGCCAGGAGAAAGCAGGCCTCGGGGTGGGGTGGGAGGCCAGGTCGTGGGCAGAGGTGGGCCCGGTGGGGGAAGCGGGGGCTGGGACAGG
>CM053772.1:121874102-121910349 GCA_028658325.1 Potorous gilbertii | reverse complement strand
TCCAAACAAAGAAGGCTTCGTGCCAATTGTAGTTATATAAGCTTTTTGGCAAAAAAAAAAGGGTTTAAACAGGTGTAGCTAAAGTTAATTTTAAGGATCATGTCCTTGTTGATGTAATCCATTGGTCTGAAGCTTGACGGTCTCCTTATCAATGTAGTATGTTTAGGGAGGGGAGCCACCTCTCCCTAAACAAACGTATTCCAGGAATGGCTAGTTCCCAGATATTATGCCAAGAACCTTCAGAAGTTCATGGAACGGACATCTCCAAGCACTGAACTTTTCAACTCTACGTCTCCAGGCACTGAACTTTTCAACTCTATATGTTAGGCCGATTTTATTGGAATGATCTTATATTCTTATAAGGAATTCTTAATTTCTTATTCACCATGCCCCTCTTGGAATGATGTGTGGATCATGTCCTCTGGCTAGTGAGCTGGTACTGCTCAGAATTATGATACTAAGGGACTCACTAACAAAATAATTTTTACCACAGTACCAGATCTGGTACCAAATTGTCAAAGGACAAATGCACACCTAATATATTAGTTTTCGTTAACCCAGATGACAGTGTGGTTTGGGCACTGGTCTCAAGAGGTGGGTTAGATGCTGTGGGAAGAATAAATATTAACTTTGAGGTTGAAAAAGTAAAAGAAACCCTGAATCCAACTACACACTCCCCTCAGTAAGGAAATAAGAGCCCATACAAGACTCTAGATATGATCATTAAGACAGTTGAAGTTACTCATCTAAAACACACCGTAGAGATAGAAACTGGGTATGGACATATGAATGCCTGGGTGGAATGGGTAAAATACATGGTCAAAAGCCCATATAAAAGTGATGTATGCCTGTGCTTCAGATAGACAGACCTACAGCACAAGTCATACCCTTCCCTTTGGGTATGGCTGGAAATGAAAGAGAATTTCAGTGCCTAGTTTGGCTTTTCAAGAATACCCTGCCAAGGGAAAACCAGAGCGTTTGATCCTGCTTGGTGCCTGAAGTAAGAAATGGGAATACCAAAGAGATCCCCATTGCTTCCTCCCTAGGACCAGGAGATTACTTGGCCTGCTTCTTCAGGGAGACCAAGGATGCCATCGTCTGTGGCAGTGTCTCGTGTCACAACTTGGAACGTCACTCAAGGGGGCAGGACTGGCAGTTTCTCTCAACTGATTATTTCTTGAGCTGACCTCTGGTGATTCTGTGGAGGAAAAGTCCTCAGACCAATTTTATCTGAAAGATGTGATGGAACTGGTGCTCTGGTACAATTAGCCATGCCATTCACACTGCCATTCTTGGAACTATCATCAAGGACCTCATTCCAGAAGGAAAACAGAGATCACTATTCCTCATGGGTCATTCGATGCTGGAGTCTATATAGGTAGTATAGGGATACTCTAGGGGGTGATGAGTTCAAGGTCCAAAATCAGGTAGCTTCAGGTTTTAAGTCATTTTTATTCTGGTTGAGAACCATAAATAAGAATGTGGATTGGATAAATTATATATATTGCAACCAACAGAGATTTATAAACTACACTAGGGAAACAGTAAAGGAACTGGTAGGACAATTAGATGCCACCAGTATGATGGCATTGGAGACTAAAATAGCACTGGATATGATACTGGCAGAGAAAGGGGGAGTATGTAAAATGATAGGAAGGGGAACTTGTACATTCATTCCTAACAACACTACCCCTGATGGATCTGTCACTCAAGCTCTTCAGGGGTTAACTGCATTATCAGACAAACTAACTTGGAACGCTGGAATTGATAATCCTATATCTGGATGATTGGAGTCCTGATTTGGAAAATGGAAGTGAATTGCAGCATCAATTATCACTTCCCTAATTGTAGCAGCAGGGGTTTTGACTGCAGTGGGATGCTTCATTATCCCTTGTGTTAGAGGACTGGTGCACAGACTAATGGAAACAGCACTAACTAAAAATATTCCTGTGGGACCTGTTATGGGAGTTCAAGTGGCAGAATCAGGCAGGGTTAAAATGATGATTGAGAGGACCACTCCTCTCCCTCGGAGGAGGAATGCGAGTTAATGTTCAAAAGTTTTGAAGAGAATACTGAGCAAAAAGTGTGGAAACATAATCCCTATTAAAGACAAGAGTAGCGATTGTGAGAAAAGACAAGTCTGCATAGATTCCTGCATAAGTTAGATTTCCACAAAATATTGCAGTTTCAAGATGGTATAAGATAGCAAGCACTACTGACCAATCAGCTCTCAGGGGAAGAAACTAGTCTAACCACAAAGTTCCTGATCAAGGGGGCCAAGCCTGAAACTAGCCTAAACAGGCTGGGATCAATGACCAAAGGAAAGCTTTTCTTTATTGTTAGTGCTTAATAAACCTCATGCATATAAGCAGACACACCCCACATAAAATTAGAACCTCATCTGAACATTGGACCAATGATGAGGGAAAGGTACGTGCTTACACATATTTAGGGGAAAACATACAGTGATCCAGAAGAAAATGAATCAATCCATCCTCTGACAGAGGGTTCAGTTCTGAACTAACAGTAATAAAGCCTCTCTTGCTTTTGTATTCAGTGCTCCCTCTTCCTAAAGAAGAGCAAAGCCCACTTCTGGCCAGAAATGTTATCATTTGGACTCTTCTTTAATAAATTCACCTTGATGTTTGAATCTCTGTATTAAGCATGTTTCTAACAGGAGGAGAGAAAGTGGCATGTTGCTAAGACCTGGGAAGATCTGTGAAATTTTTGTATTTTTTTTTGAAGGGACAATCAATTGAACCAAAGACTGTCTTATCTAAGGCAAGCTAAACATTATAATAAGATGCTTCCAGATTCTTTGAGAGCAGGAGTTCTTAGCCCTTTTTGTCATGGACCTCTTTGGCAGTTTCGTGAAATTTATGGAATCCATCTCATTGTTAAAAGCTTAAAGTACATAGAGTTCCAAAGAAACTGATAAGTATTGAAGTAACAGTTATCAAAATACTTGTTGTCCCCAAAATCATGATAGAGTTAGGACCGTGCTCAGACTTTGCGAACTCTTTGTATTTTAAAACAACGCACCCCAGCTTTAGAGCCTAGAATATCAAGAAATTTCAAATGTTGAGAAGGATTCTAGATATGGTACTGAACAATCTTGTAGTACTGGAACCTGAAACTGATCCTCAGGTTCTGTTCGATGCAGTGAGTTCCAGCACCATCCAGTACATACTCAGCAGTTCAGGCAAAGGAAGAAATAAAGTACTGAATTGAAGTATACTTTCAAAATAATTAAACCCTGCATTAAAATCATTGCTTTTTAGTTTGGACCTGTAATTTCATCTGATGAAAAAATGTAGTCCTCTGCTGCAAATCTTTTTTAAATTTTTTATTCATTTTGAACTTAAACATAAAAAGGCCAAAAAAAAATTTCCATTTACACAGCACAACACAAAGAGAGGATTCAATATGAAATCATGAATCTCGATTTCACAATGCTTACTTTTTTTGGAGAAAATAACCCTTACATAATGCATGTTGTTTTCAAAACTATCTACTTTTCTGCATTTCCTTCTAAGTTTCCTTTTGCTCTCTGCTGTGTACTTTTTTCCTCCTCCCTCTTCCTTCCACCCTATGTAGGAGATAGAGATGTGGGTGTGGGTGTATGTATTTATATAAAAACCATACTATATACATATTTCTATTTGTCAGTTCTTTGGAGGTGTAGATAGCATCTTCCCTCATAGGTCCTTTGTTGTTGATTTGAGTTTAATACTCAAAATAACACTGATGCAAATCTAAAGAAGTCTTAAGTCATATCAGTCAGGTCAAATCTTCCTGACCCATTTGGGATTTTCTTGGCAAAAATAGTGGAATAGTTTGTCACTTCCTTCTCCAGCTCATTTTAAAGATGAGGAAACGGAGGCAAACAGGGTTAAGTGACTTGCCCTGGGTCATAGCTAGTAAGTATCTAAGGCCAGATTGTAATAACAACTTATGGTCACAGCTGCTATGCTTCTGTGACTGACTTGATCCCAGATTTGCTTGATCCCCAAGACAATTCTGTCCTCTAGTTAATCCCTCATAAACTTAAGGAAAATTATTCTGTGCCTTTTCACATGTCAGGGACTGGTGTTTCACAATTAGTATACATTCCAGAGGAAAATACCTTGGTTATGATATTAAGACATCTCTAAGCAATTCCTCCTGTTGAAGAAAAATATATTAATATTCTGTGTTTTAGGCATAAGTCTGCCAGAAATAATTTTGTTTAATGTAACTAGTATTTCTAGCCTAGAGAGAACTGTCCAAACTGGCATAGTTCCTCCCATCCCTTTGGAATTACCCTATTACTCTTAAGAGGGTTAGCAGTTGCTTTTATAGAAATCTTGCAAAAGAAAAGTCAGTTTGGAGTTAACATCTTAGACTAATGATCTAACAATAGTCACTATTTCATTCTTACCATGACTACTTATTTCTCTTTTTTTAATTATTTACTTTTAGTTTACAACATTCAGTTCCACAAACTTTTAAGTTCCAAATTTTCTTTCCCTCCTTCCTTTCCCCTTTTCTCCTCTCCCCAAGACGTCATGCAATATGATTCACGCTCTCTCTCTCTCTACATTCACATTAAACATATTTTCACATTAGTCATGTTGCAAAGAATTAGAACCAATGGAACTGACTATGAGAAAGAAAAAACAAACAAAAAATAGCAAACAGTATACTTCAATCTGCATTCAGATTCTGTAATTCTTTCTTTGGACGTGGATAGCATTTTCCATATGACTGCTTATTTCAAAGATCAAAAAAGGGTCTTCTCCCTGCAGTGAATATTGTATTCCTTTCCTAGTGATAAGGTTGAAGGAAATAGGCATTTAAAAAAAAATACTATGCTTAGACACTTTTACAAATATATAACAAACCTGTGAGTTAGATGCTATTATCCCCATTTCAGTTAAAGAAACTAAAGCAAACCTGACTCCAGGTCCAGTGCCCTATCCAGTACACCACCTAGCTGCCAGTAGGTCCTAACTCTTCAGGACACTCCCTTCTCAAGGTTCCAGGTGTTCTTTCTGGCTATCCCCCATTCTTAAAAAGACTCTCCTATTACTCCAATTAGTAACCTCCCTGCCTTCCTTTAAGTCAACTAAAATCACATCTTTTACTGGAAAACTTTGCTAACTCCTCTTAATTTGAGTACTTTCCCTCTGTTAATTATTTTCTGTTTATCCTGATCTCCTCACCTTTAGTCTGAAGGAACTATGTACCAATACCAGATGAATCTTTCTACATCCATGTGATGGGGTTGAGACTCTGGGAGCCTCCTTGAGCTCCCCTTGAATCTTCCCACTTAATCTGGCCTTTCTTACTCAACTCTAGTCTTCTATTTGTTCTGGCAGTCTCTGGAAGCCCATGGGATTTTCATTAACATTCTGCTCAGGTCTCTGTTG
Organism: Potorous gilbertii; assembly: GCA_028658325.1. Lineage (NCBI taxonomy): Eukaryota > Metazoa > Chordata > Mammalia > Diprotodontia > Potoroidae > Potorous > Potorous gilbertii. Next base: position 121,904,938 of record CM053772.1, on the reverse strand, counting down.
CACCACCCACCCTAGATCTCATCAAAACCCCATTCCCCAAGCTTGCTGACCACTTCCATCAAGATCTGTATTCATTCCGATACTGCCCCTGTCAAGATCTCTGGATTGCCCCACCTGCTTCCCACCCAAACCCTCCATTGTCTGTTATCTTCTGATAGTTTCCAGACTTTAACCCTCCTTGAATTCCCACCTTAGATGTCTCCCTCCCTAAATCCCTCCTACCAGACCACCCCCAGATCCCTCCTACAGTCTTTGCTCTATTTAGTTCAGACTGTCTAGCTGATATTTTATCTGGCCTGCTTGTGAATATAAGCATTACAAATGCTTAGGCTTCTTAAGAGCCAACCCAATTTAGCAAATCTTTAAGAATCTTTAATAAACTTTGTTTTCTTTGGCTTTAAGAAGGCTTGAGTCAAATTCATTCAAGCAGGATCTGGACTGTTGGTATTTTGGGGTCCCCAGCACCCCTAAACCTCATCACTTGGTCACTTGTATGATTGTGTATCTTAAGGATCCCTACTTCTTTCTGATTAAAATGTTAACTTTTTAGCCAAGACAAGCTTTGTCTGTACTTGTTTGCATATTGTCTCCCCTTTTAGATTCTAAACTCCTTGAAGGCCGGAGCTTTTGCCTCTTTTTGTATCCTCTGCCACAGTCATTTAAATAAATGTTTATTGATGGATTCTTTTTGGGAAGGAGGAAGTTGCTGCTTTATAAGTCAATTGCCCAATCATTTCAGAGGTTAGGAAACGCAGTATTCTTTGTCCACCCTTAATCCATTTCCTTAAGAAAAACCTTTCAAACTTGACCTATTTACCGACCTCTGTGGGGAGAAGGACCTCCTAACAAATCTGGGAAAGGCTTTTAGGTCACTAGAGAAATATTATTTCTCTGGTGCAATTAGGTGGCCTAGTGTCTGGCCTAGAGTCAGGAAAATTCATCTTCCTCAGTTCAAACCTGGTCTCAGTCACTTACTAGCTCTGTGACTCCGGACAAGTCACTTAACTCTGCTTGTTTCCTCATCTGTAATATGATCTGGAGAAGAAAATGGCAAAGCACTTCAGTATCTCTGCCAAGAAAACCCCAAATGGAGTCACAAGGAGTCAGACAGGACTAAACAACAAATATTTGGGGGGAAACTAAAAAGAAAGTTTTTAACATGCTTCAACAATTGTCTCCTATGAAGTCCTGTATTTCCATACCTTTCGCTCTTTCCCAAAGCTACCTCTTTACCATAATTCCTAAAGTTTTACCCCAGGGTCCCTGTGCTTGTCCCAAAGCCACCACCACTCACCACCTCCAATAGAGCTATTCATCTCAAGCTTCTCTAGTGCCATCTAGTCAAGCCATTCTGCTGTTTTCCATGCTTCAGTAAAGTGTTCTTTTAGCCTCGGATTTCCTGAGCTGCTTGTACTTTGGTAGAAATCCCACAAAAACATCCCAGAAAGCTATTCTTTTCATTATGTGGTCAGTTTTTTGTTTGTTTGTTTGTTTAACCTGCCTCACAGCTGTACCTCCTGTTTACCAGGATGCTGCTGTAAAATACTTCTTCATTCATTTCCACAGAGGGTTTCCATTTGACTCCTATGATTAAGGCAAGTGGCTGACTGTTTCTCTTCCATTCTCAAAGTCACCGAACCACCCACTATCATGTTCCGTGGCCAGAAAAATTTCTCTGCTTCCTTGTTTTTTCTCACCTGTCACTTTGCAAATGTTCCTAACTTGGTAAGAAGGTACATAAACACTGATGAGCAAAGTACAAGCAGAGCATTGCTAGCATTTCTGCCATTCCCATTAAAACCATTATGAGTAAAAACTGAGAAATAAAGGAATGAAGGGGTGTTTGTGGTGGGCAGAGATCAGATAGAATATTATGACTGGATTGTTGGAGGGGAGATGGGAGAGCCATCATGTAAAGATCCTGGATAAAAAGTTAATTCTCAGAAGTAGGAACCCTTAGGAGGTTTTTGAGCAAGTGTCTGCCAAAGGAATGTACTCAGTCATGGAAATTAAAAAGATTTGGCATGGGTGCATAATTCTTTCAGACTAGAGGTGGAAATGATGGGGTTCAGACTCTGGGAGCCTCCTTGAGCTCCCCTTGAATCTTCCCACTAATCTGGCCTTTCTTACTCAAATCTAATCTTCCTATTTGTTCTGGAAGTCCATGAGATTTTCATTAACATTCTGCTCAGGTCTCTGTTGCACCACCCACCCTTGATACCATCAAAACCCCATTCCTCAAGCTTGCTGACCACTTCCATCAAGATTTGTATTCATTCCGATACTGCCCCTATCAAGATCTCTGAATTGCCCCACCTGCTTCCCACCCAAACCCTCCATTGTCTGGTGTCTGCGATAGTTTCCAAACTTGGACCCTCCTTGAATTCCCTCCTTGGACTTCTCAAGACCTTCCCTAAACCCCTCCTCCCATCATCCTGGACTATTGGACACCCCCACCCCGGTACCTCCTAGTGTTTTCTGTATTTAGTCTCATCTCACCTCCTTAAACGAGCTCAGGTGCAATCCAACTCAGACTCTGTCTAGTTGAGATTCTGTCCGGCCCGCTTTGCAATACAAGCATTACAAATGCTTAGGCTCCTTAAGAGCCAACCCAATTTGGTAAATCTTTAAGAAACTTTAATAAACTTTTCTTTGGCTTTAAGAAGGCTTGAGTCAAATTCATTCAAGCACGACCCAGACTGTTGGTATTTTGGAGACCCCAGTCATCCCCAACCTTGTCAGAAAGCCTCTTAAATTGTACTGGTCAGAGGTATTAACAAAGATCAAAGCAAGAGAAATGGAAAAGGAGACTTCTTTTATTTGACACAATGTTAATTAAGCACCCACAATGTGAAAAGCCTTGAGCCAGGTGCTGATAGGATTTCAGAGGATGATTCTACTTCTTGTGCTCATGTTGATTAGAGTGTGGTACAATGGAAAGGAAAATTAGTTTTTGATTCAGAGTGCCCAGGATTTACTACCAAATTGGATTTGAATTTATTCCAAAGTACTACTTCCATGACCCTGAAGAAGATACAAATTCTCTCAATCTAAATTTCCTTCTCTGTAAAAGAAAGAAGTTGAATTAGATGATCTAAAGTCCCTTCCAGCTCTAAATCTATATTAGTTCTGAGAGACAAGACATATTCCTTTTGACATACACATTAATCTAAACCTCTTCTCAAAGCATTCCCTAAACCACCCCCCCCTTTTACCTGAAATCCTCACCTCAGACTTCACTTATTTATTTAAATTATTTGCCAAAACTTCCCTTTTCTCCCTTTCATCTCTATCTGTTCATTCACTATAGTCTATGATGGAGGTGACCCTTCTCCTTGCCAAAGTCGGTCTTTTTACATGTGCCCTTGATCCCATCCCCCTACCTCTCCTCCAGTGGATTATCTAATGTGCAACCTCTCCCATCTTTTGTTTTCCTTCTTGGCTACCTACAAAGACACTCAAGATTCCCCCATCTCTAAAAATTTCTTACTGGATCCTACCACCTTTTCTAAATATTTTTCCCATATCTCTTTTCCCTTCTCAGTTCCTCCTTGGAAAAAAAAAACCCATTTACTATAAAATTGGTGCTTCTACTTGCTTTCCTCTTACTCTCTTCTAAACTTTCTCGTCTGATTTCTAACCTCAACACTTAACTGAAGCTCCTCTTTCCAAAGTCACCTACGTCCTTTTAATTCTTTCTTGACTCTCCGGCATTTGACACTATGGACCATTCTTTCATACTAGACCAGAGACTGGTAACCTATTTTGTCTACATACCACTTGGCAGTATATAAATTTGAATAGAAAAAAAATTACTTCTTTATCTTCACTAACTTCTAAGTAAAATGAGCATTTCTTAAGGTCTACATGTATTTCTTAACATCTTAAAGTCAGAGTTTCAAATGGCTGCAGAACAATTAAAAAAAAGAAGGAGCTTGTCCTTAGATTTCCTAATATGTATTAGGATAATATATTAGAAATATGTTTATACAAATATATATTAATATAATTTAAATAATATATATAATTTATATAATGAATATATGGAAATATATAGAATAATATATCTATATATTAGAAAACATACCTAAGATAAACTTTCCTCTATGTTATTTTGTCATATTCCTCTCTTCTGGCTTTTTTCCTGCCTGTACAACTACACCTTGGCCTCCTTTGCTGACTCTTCATCCATGTCATGTCCTTTTCTGTGTGGGTATCCCCTGTGGCTCTGTCATAAGCCTTCTTCTCTTTTTATCCATCTCTCTCCAGAATTTCATCAGTTCCCATGGTTACAATCTGGAGAAGAAAATGGCAAACCACTCTGGTGCTAAGAAAATCCCATATCGGGTCATAGAGAGTCAGGCATAACTGGATATTTCAAACTGGATATATCCCATAGGTATGTCAAACTCAACCTGGCCAAAACAGAAGTCATTATCTTTTCCCCTAACCACCTATCTCCTGAACATCCCCATTGCAACCATCTTCTTATTGCTCCAGGTTGATCATCTGAGTGTCATCCTCCAGGCCTCTCTCTCGCACCATGTATCCAGTCAGTTGCCACATTGTCATTTCAGTCTCCATATCCCTTCCAACTTTGTGAGAGCAAGAACTAAATTATTGTAGGAATTGAAGGTAAAATCTGTGGAAGAGCTACCACCATAGAGCACAGGGTTTTATCAGGGTAGACTGCACTCCATGTGACTCTTGGATGATTCATCTACACTTTCTTAGCTCCTAAGCTCTGGCTCTGAAGCTTCCTGTAAGTACCTTTCATGACTTTTGCTTCCCCCAATTGACCCCGGTTCCGCCACTTCTGCTTCTTGTTTCCACAAGTCCACAGACAGGCTTATAAATCAAGGCCAGTCCTACCAGCCCCAACATAGGGCAAAATCATGTTGTGTGAGAGGTTGAAGATGCTGGGATATTTTGTATGAACCAGCAGGCATCCATCTTCAGCATACTGATTCCCCTGAAAATACATGTAAGAGGCATGGCCAAAATAGTACTATGCATGTTTTCCTATACTTTGTAAGTAATTTTTAAAGACTTTATTTCCATTTGCTCTGTGTTAAGTACAATTTTGTCTTTTGCTAAACTGAGTCTGCTTCCATGAATTGCTTCTTTGAATTTTATGAGAATTTTCTATGTTTGCCATAGTCTTCATTTTCCTTGTTTCTTTCCATTCTTTTTTTTTTTTAAAGCTTCAATTCTGTGAGAAACATGCTCCCTCTAAAAAGGGCAGCATCTGATGTGAAGCCAGGAAAGGTCTTATTAATTTTTACATTCATTCCTAAAGGAATGAACAGGTAGTTCCTATGAGACTACTATGCTTGTTTCAGACAAATGCAAGGCTTATATGCCCTGCTTTCCATTTGAATTTCCCACCCGCTTATCATTGACCATCATTCCAGGGTTCACTAAACCTCACTCCACTTGGTTCAACATTCCTGCCACATTCCTTATTTTCTTTATAGAATGCAATACACATTCTTTTAAAGGAATTCCCTTAATTGATGAACAGTATTTCTGGTGTCAACCTGAAAGTTTGGTTAAAGAGGCAAACAGGCTAAGTGATATCTTAATTGAATGTGTGGTAAATACAAGAAAAGAGAGTTGAAAATGTACATTGAAATTACAACCCAGGATATCTGTGTTTTCTTTACTATTAACATGCCATAACATAGTATGTATCCATAAAATATTAATAAAAAGTCCCATTATTCAAAATAGTGTCTCAGGTTAAGGGTCTCATAAAGAATGCTAAGTCAGCCCTATCTGGCCTTGTTGACATAGGAAGAGATAGTCTCCCAGTTTACTCAGAGAACAAAGAAGCTGTTATGTCCAGGCACTTCTTCTGGTTGATTAGTTCAGACTTTGGCCCTTATTGAGGGTTCAAAATGATATTAAATGATTATCACTGGTATTACAGATATCATATATTTTCTATGGAAACATAAGTTCAATTCATTCCTTATAATTCCCTTTTTTAAATATTCTTCAAGCTGTTCCTTAATTTGGTATTCTGATTTTCTTAGGATTGTTGATTATTATACGCTGGTTTTTATGGCCTAGGCCAGGGGTAGGTAATCTGAGGCCTTGAGGCCACATGTGGCCTTCTAGATCCTTTTATTAAAAGAATTTGTTCTGTAAAATCTGGATTCAGTCAAGGATCTAGAAAGCTACTTATGGCCTCAAGGTCTCAGGTTACCCACCCCTGGCCTAGTCTTTAGCCAATAAACTGTCTATTCCTTAGTTACATCCCCTCTTACTGTATAGTATCCCTTCTGCACTGCTTCTTTGCTCTTTAAAAAAAAATTATTTGATTTAATTTTTGAATTATTTTTTCTCTCTCCAACTTCCCTTATTGAAAGAAAAAGGAAACCCTTATAACAAATATTCAGAGTCAAGCAAAACAAATTCCTATTTCTTTGATTCATACAAAAACATTCCCAACTTCTGTCACAGAGTAGGTGACTGAAAAACCTAGGGTTTGCTCTGTCATCCCAAATCAAGCAGCTCTTCAACATTGCCATCTCTTTTCCTATTAGGTGACCAGGACCTAGGCTTAACAGTCCATCAATTGTCCTCTAGTCAGCATGCACTAAGGGGCCTGTGGTTTACTCCCCATTATTCTTAGAACAGTTTAGGCTAGAAATTTCCTGGTTTATCAGCAGCTCCCTTCCTGTCACTTTGGGGGCAGGAATCCCATCAAGCGTTTCTGAGCAAGGTCTTAACACTCCCAATAAAAATACCTGAGTGACTCATATCCAGGATTAACTAACCTTGTTACCCAAAGAAATCTAGCAACTGCCTTGACCCCAGGACTGTTTGAGCTTCCCTAAAGCATGGATCTAGGAGTCCTTGATCAGAGTAGGTTCTCTCTTCCAAAAGCCTGATGATTTCCTTTTGCTATTCCTGAATGTATTTCTGGCCTACTCTTTCTCAGCCACACTTTGAAAGTATTAGTGTCACGTTCATTGTGGGTATATGGGTGTGTGGGTATATGTAGGTGGGTGTCAGCAGGTAATCCTACTTTGTAGGTGTCAATCCTAGCCTGACTTCCTGTTAGTCATATTTGTTCCGTTTTTTTTTTCCAGTGTTAAGATCATTTTCCCTTGCAGAAAAAGCAGTCACAAAATAAGAGCTGAGCAGCAATGTCTTTTCTCTGATGTTATTTCTTCGAATGCCTACTTTATCAATCTAAGAACATCTCTGGGGAGATTCTGGTTTCCTTTTCCATCTATGGTGCTTCTGGTACTTTTGCCGATTCAGTTTTCCTTAGAGCTACTATTTGTTTCCCTTATAACCTCTCAAATCAAGATCTTGAATCAATCCTCTCCTATTCATTTACCTAAGAAAATTTAAAGAATTGTAACAAGTGATACAAAAGAAAGAGAAGGGTACAAGCATTAAGTTATAAGTTTATATGAGAGAGAGACAGAGAGAGAGAGACAGAGAGAGAGAAACAGAGATTACTTTGGGAAGGAAATGAAAGAAGAATCCACAAGATTTGGTGACTGCTATGGGGGGACAAGGAAGAGAAAGAGGAATAGCGATGACTGACTTGTTCTGCTGGAAACTTCATAGGATTTTTGAGGATCAAATGAAGACATTTTTTAAATTGTAAAGCTTTATAAATGTGTTCAGTTGTTTTTTCAGTTGTGTCCAACTCTTTGTGACCACATTTGGGGTTTTTGTGGCAGAGATATTAGACTGGTTTGCCATTTCCTTCTCTAGTTTATTTGACAGATGAAGAAACTGAAGTCAACAGGGTCCAGTAACTTTCTCAAGGTCACACAGCTAGTAAATTCTGAGGCCAGATTCGAACTCGGTAAGTTTTTTTTGACTCTAGGCCCTACACTCTGTCTCCTACACCACCAAACTGCCCTATAAATGTACAGTATTGATATTTTACACCTCAATCCCTGTCATGATTGCTCTTGTCTTATTTCCTTTTTACCTGTGTTCCTCATTATTTCAAGCATACAAGATTTCAAAAATGTTCTACCCTGACATCTAGTATACAGCTGCCTACCTCAAACCAGATTCTCAGACATCATGCTAGGGAGGGACTAAGCATCTCATCCAGGCAGTCCCCAGTATGAGAAGTATGCTTGCACTAGAATAAACATTCTCATTGTGAAGCCAGGAAGGTTCTCATTCTATTTTGCATTTATTTTACATTCCTTTTGAATGGGTAACTCCCCTTAATGGAGTATGCTTGCTCAGACAAATGCAAGGCTTATTATGCACTATTCCCAACTCGAATTTCCCCCTTTGTTTTCCATTGGCTATATGCAACTTCCTGGACCATGTTCTCTTTGATATGTCTTCCCTCAAATAGCTCGTTAAACATGAGTACAAACTTCTAACCTTTTATTTAATCAGAAGCCTGGTCCTGCTAGGTCACAGTTCTGATTAGAACCAGTCACCTTGGACTTACATCCTGTTATCACTCCAGCAAAGCTGGGAGTAGTTTTTAATCCTGTGGAAATAGAATTCCTTCTTTTGTTTCTCACATCAGGACCAAGAAGTTCTCTTCTTCAACCCAGCCTTTTTCAGCTATCAAGAGAATACTTTCATCATATCCAGCCACCTTTCTACCTCAAGTTCTCAGAACTATAATGAAAATATTACTCTGGAAAAGGCATGTTAACTACCTGCCCAACTGTTCCAATGTCATCTTTGCAGTTGTGGGACTACCACAACCCCAAGGTTTACTTCCCTCATTAGAAAGTAAACTCCCAGGGATCAGGAACTGACTTCCTTTTGTATTTACACCCCTAGTACTAAGTACTTAAACATTTAAATGCTTTTCATTCATTCACTTATACCTTTCTTTTTTTCTTTCTTTCATTCCGGAGCTAGTGCTGAACTAATTCCTTGACACCTCAGGAGGCAGTTTTCAAAAGTTATATGACTGAAAAAAATCCTCACCTTATGGTCATTCTAGTGAAGGGGCTTTCCTAATTTATTTAATATATTCCTCTGATGACAGATACATATCTGTCACTGTGACTATACCTAAAGCCTTTCTAACCTGCAGGAATGTCCTTCAGGGACACAGGGTCAGGGAGAAGTACTAGTGATGAGGTAGAAAGGAGTGCTCAAAGCAGATAGAAGAAGTAGGATGCAGGATATGAGATAAGATGCAGACTATGACCAGTCAGAAAAATGATCAAAGAAGACTATGCATTGAATCCCCCCACTGCGGACTTACCTGTGTGCTTTCACAAATCATCCCAGTTATCTGACATTTCAGAATAACTCATCCCCTCTCCTTTTCTGTTCCCTTTGCTTATCTTTATGGACTATGTGACATCCTGGAGCCATCCTCCCTTTTCCCTGTTCTTCTTGCTTATCTGTACACCTCTGGACAATCTGATATCCCAGGCATTTCAGAACCATGTTTTCCCCTCCTTCTGCTCCCTTTCCCCCATCTTGTCAAACTATTTAGACCAGACACCAAACCCCAATAATCACTCTGCCTCTTATGGGAAGCAGGGCCCTCTCTGCCTCCCATAGGGGAGCAGGGCATTCTGATGTTCTTTCTCTCTCTCGTATGGAGCAGGTCCACTGGGTGCATTACCCCAATAAGCAACTTTCTTTAACTTGGAGACTGTTCAAGTGAATTCTTCAGGACACTAGGACTCACCTGTCTATTCTCCATCACTAGGACTATAAGGCATGGAGGTGCCTGGAGAAATGTGGGGGAGTTTAGTCTCATAACTAAATTCAGCTCCCATATACAACCTCAAAGTAATGTAAAATGGGCCAAATAAAACAAAAATACAACAAAAAGTCTGGAGGTGGAGTAGGTGGAGTGAAGAAGAAACCTCCATGGGAAAATACCAATAGGTAAATGAAAAAAAGAGTGAAAAAATGAGTGAACAGAAAGGATACAGAGAAGCATGGAAAGATCTATAAGAACCGATAGAGAGTGAAAAGCAGAGTCAAGAAAACAGCATACACAGAAACTGTTACAGTTGATCCATTGTATTTATTGAGTATTTCACTTTGCATCTGCTGCACTCCACCAACTTCCACAAACAAGATGTCCCTCCCAGGATAAATAAACTCATCCCTTCTAATCTCACCATGAAGCCCCTATTCAAACTCTGATTGATTCTACCTTCCTCACCCTCCTCTCCCCTCTGTTTGGAGGGCTGAAGATGGAGTACCAAACTTCTCCCAATGCCTTTTTTTAATAGAGATCAGAAAGAGCACTTTCAGATCATCCCATTTTGTATCTGCTAGCCTGCTAGATTTCACCTCCATAGAACAAAATGCCCCCAAACTGGATATTCCCTGGTGTCCCCTCCCTATCTCCCCTTTACTCTTTCTTTTGTATGTTTTTTCCCCTTTATTTTGAAGCCTCTTGAGGGCTGGGATTGTCTTTCTTTTTGTTAATTATATCTCTATCACTTAATGCTAGCCCAAGTGTAGGGACTCCATAAATGTTTACTGGATTGAAACTCAATGATTAAATGATTTAGAGTCAAAGAAATGGAAGAGACTCTGCAGGAGAGGAATGAAATGTACCAACAATAACAAGAGAGAATGTGAATATCTCAAGAATCTCCAGAGTAGTTTGGAATCTTGAGATAGATAGTACTTAGTATATTAAGGAAAGATCCATTTATTTCTATACTTCTAGGATGTTTTAAAAAATAGGAATGAAAAAAAAATAGGAATGGATGTTATATCTTGCCAAAGGTTTTTTATCTATTAATATGATCATGTGATTTTTATTGTGCTTGTTATTAATATGGTCAGTCATATTTATAGTTTTCCTAATACTGGTTCAATATTGGACTCAACCCTGTATAACTAGAAAAATCTAACCTTGTCATAGTGGTTAATCTTTGTAATACAATCCTGTAGTCTCCTTACTAAAATTTTATTTAAATTCTTTGCATCAGAATTTATTAGGGATATTGGTCTCTAGCTGTAGGAGGGGAGCAAAAGTCTGGGAACATGACCTCAAGTGTCATAATTTATGTAAATAGCAAAAACAGCTCTACTCCATGGGAAAACCCCAGGTCATCCCTGGCACTATGCCTTCTTTGTTTTGTTTCTATACAACATCTATCCTTACTTGGAGCTGGCATGGGGATCCACCATTTTGCCCTGCTTCTACCCTGGACCACCTTGTGATTAAGCTCCCCTCAATAAAATCTATGTACTAGTAAACTAGTATGGGTCTTTCTTTGGTATTACAGTTACCTCTTACAGTGGGACCATCCCTCAGGGTGGATTGCTTTCTTATAATTGATGTAGTCAGTAATTCTGAGTTGGTCACCACCTCCCTGGGAGGAGAGATGATCAACATGCTAGATGCCTGACATGACTGTGAGGACATTGATCAACTTGTGCCTAGAGAAGCTTGCTACATGCAGGGTTGGCTGTTTATGTTGCTTAATGGAAGATTTATAGTCTGACAGGGAAGCATGAGAAGCACTGTTAAGAGAGACTTTGAAATGGCAATTGCCCTTATTGTCATAGGACAAAAACCAGAAAACTTTGAAATAAAAGACTAGGTGACTAGGAATACTTTTGGGGAAGATAGAGGATGATATAAAGGAAAAAAACAGAGACTCTCTCTGTCTCTCTCTGCATGCATGCATGCGTGCGTGCGTGTGTGTGTGTATATGTGTGTGTGTGTTCTTCCCTACCTCTCTCCCTTTCTGACTGCAGCCACATCAGAGGGCAGGCAGGAGAAAGAGAAAGAAAAACTCAATGAAGTGAAGATTATTTGGGGTATGATTGGTTAAAGAAGTGTTAGATCAGAATATGTAAGAAACAAGACAGGTTCAATTTTGAAGGGTGATAGTTTCTTAGGCTGTGTGGATTCGTGTGTGTGTGACAGACAGTATGACCACTGGAGACATCTGATAAGGACCAAACTGAGAAGAGCAACATACTTGGGAGGTTTGCTTATTATCAGGCAAGGAAGAATAAACATTCAAAGAGTTAGTAACTGAAAACATCATTAGTAAGGAAGTATTGGGCTCACTGTCTCTGTAAGTCTACTTCTGTGTTTTTCTGTGCCTGTGTTTCTGTGTCTCCCAGAGTCTGTGTATCTTCAACTGAATTGTACAGAATTTAGAAGGGCAAACTTTGCCAGCAAATCTATCTCTCTCTATTTTGTTAGATTCTTCTTTCCCTTTACATTCATGAAACATGGCCAGGTTCTGGGAGTGTAGAGGGAAAGACAAGTAAGAAATAAGGGAATCTTTCTCCTCAGACCATATAATGTTTCAACATCACAGACTAATTAGAAACCGAGTTTAGGATTAAAACACAAATACTTGCCATTAAAGAAGTCTTGCAGAATTTTCTGGATTTGGGGGAAGTGAGCGCAACCACCCACCAGGATGACATCATAGATTTGTGATTTATCTGGTTTGGCATCTCATAAGGCCTTTTCCATAGGATCCAATGTGCCACAAAGAGATGAGCATTCAGCTCTTCAAAATGGACTTGAGTAATTGATGTATAGAAGTCGATACCTTCATAAAGGGAATCAATCTCAATACTGGCCTGAGAGGGTATACTTTGCATATTCATGAGGGATGCTCAAACAATGAACAGCCCTCTTGTTCTCACTGATGTATTTCTTGTGCTTTCACTTGAACTCAGAAATAAAATGGTTGACTATGTGGTTGTCAAAGTCCTCCCCACAAAACTGGGTATCCCTAGTTATGGGCTTGACTTCAAAGTTTCTGTCTTCAATGGTAAGAATGGAGACATCGAAAGTACCACCTCCAAGGTCAAAGATCAACACATTTATCTTGGCCCCAACTTTTTTGTCTAAGCCATAAGTAGTAGCAGCAGGCTCATTGATGATTCGGAGCACATGACACTGGGAATTATTGAAATAGGCTGGTACTGTGACCACAGCATTTGTGACAGTCTTCCCAAAGTAAGCTTCAGCAATCTCTTTCATCTTGGTCAAGACCATAGAAGATATTTCTTATGGATTTTTGGTCTCCCCTTTGTACTCCACTTGGACCTTAGGCCTGCCTACATCATTCCCTCTGTGAGAGGCCAATGTTTGACTGTACGACTGTATCATCAGATCTGCAACCAATCAGATGTTTGGTAGAAAAAGCTGTGTTGGTGGAACTCATCGCAACTTGGTTCTTTGCAGCATCACTGATTAAACATTCTGTGTTGGTGAAGGCGACATAGCTTGGAGTGGTTTGGTCTCCTTGGTCATTAGCAATGACTTCCACTTTCCCATGTTGGAAGACTCTCACACAAAAATAAGTGGTGCCAATATCAATGCCAACTGCAGGTCCCTTTGATATGGTTGCTGGAAAGTGGGGCATCCGAGATGACTGCTGTAGAGGAAGGACTGCTGTTGCACTGGAAGAGTATATACTTCTTCTGACTGCCATATTAGTGATAAAGTCTCTAAGTGTTAAAAGTATCATCTTCCCATAGAGGAATATAAACAGTTTAACTCTTGTGTTTCTTTTTCCTGTTTACCTTTTTATGCTTCTCTTTTGTCTTGTATTTGAAGAACAAATTTTTTTTAGCTCTGGCCTTTTAATTAGATGTGACTGAAAGTCTTCTATTTCATTAAATATCCATTTTTCCCCCTGAAGGATTATTCTCAGCTTTGTTGGGTAGGTGATTCTTGGTTGTAATTCTAGCTCCTTTGCCTCCTAAAATATCATATTCCAAGTCTTCCAGTCCTTCATTGTAGAAACTACTAAATCCTGTGTAATCTGATACAGCTCCATGATATTTTAGTTGTTTCTTTCTGGGTGCTTACAGTATTTTCTCCTTGACCTGGGAGCTCTGGAATTTGGCTATCATATTCCTGGGAGTTTTCATTTTGAGATTTCTTTTTGGAGGTAATTGATGGATTCTTTTGATTTCTATTTTACCTTCTGGTTCTGGGATGTCAGGGCAGTTTTCTTTGATAATTTCTTGAAATATGATGTCAACCTCTTTTTATGATCATGGTTTTCAGGTAGTCTAATAATTCTTAAATTATCTCTCCTCAATCTATTTTCCAAGTCAGCTGTTTTTCCAGTGAAAATTTTCACATTTTCTTTTATTTTTTCATTCCTTTGATTTTGCTTCATCTTTTCTTGATGTCTCATGGAATCATTCTCTTCAACTTGCCCAATTCTAATTTTTGAGGAATTCTTTTATTCAGCGAGCTTTTGTACCTCTTTTTCCATTTGGTTACTTCTACTTATTAAGGAGTTGTTTTCTTCAGTGAATTTTTTTTTTAACCTCCTTTTCCATTTGGTCAATTCCATTTTTTTAGGAGTTGCTTTCTTCAGTGAACTTATGTATTTCTTTCCCCAATTTTTGTGCTTCCTTTATCAAGTTGTAAACTCTTTTTTCATGATTCTTTTGCATTGCTCTCCATTTATTTTCTCAATTTTTCTTCTACCTCTCCTATTTGATTTTTAAAATCCTTTTGGAAATCTTCCAGGAGTTCTTTCTGGGTCTGAGACTAATTCAAATTTTTCTTTGAGGCTTCACATGTAACTGTTTTGATATTCTTGTCCTCTTCTAGTTTTGTGCTTTGAGTTTCTCTGTCATCACAGTAACTTTCTATAGTCATGTTTTTTTTTGTTGATTGTGAGGGGTTTTGCCCATTTTTTTTTCCTATTTTGTGACTCTTTACTTTATGTAAAAGTTAGACTGTATTCCTGGAGTGGAGAGGGCACTCCCTAAGCTTCTTGTGCTGGAGCTCAAGGCCTTGGTTCTGACTTGTACTGGGGCTCAGGGGCTTGCTGATGGCTTGCCCAAGGGCTGGTCCCTGTTGGGTGGTATTGTCATTGATTTGTTTGTCTATTTCACTCCCCTTTCACCCCAGGGAGATAAAGCTTTCCTGCTGACTCTTCAAACTGTCCTGAACTAGAAAACTGCTTCACTTCTCCAAAATTCATTCTGAGGCATTATTGCAAGATTGTTTAGATGGGAATTTGGAAGGATTCAAGTGAGTTCTTGCTTCACTCTGCCATCCTGGCACCAGAAGTGTGCATTAGTTTTTTAAATCTCATTTTTTTTTACCCTTTCCAAAAAAAAAAAAGATTTCTCTCACTCTCTTCATTATCCATTCTCTCTTTATATGTGCTGTAGACCCTCATTCTCTGATTCATGACCCCTATAATTGTTTGATCTCTCTTTTCTTTCTATCCCTCAGACAATCAAAGCTTCCAAGATGTCCATTTTAGGTTCTCCCTTCTAGGTAGTTTTTACCACTGCCTTGTAGAACTTCCCCATGGATTCCCCTTTTCTGGGCCTTGATCCAAGAACAATGCCAATTATTACAGATTTCGGAGAGGACCTTGTCCAACTACATTCCACTACATTATGCAGCCTGTCATTGATTTGACATATACCTTCCTCTGGTTACCTTCTCCCCCACTATTTGCCTCAAAAATTTCTCCTCCCTAGGTCCTTGCTCTTCCATTCCTCTGGGTGCAAGCTGTGTCCTGATACTTCACCTCCCTTTCCCTACAACACCTGATGAAGGATGAATAGACTTTTTAGGCACCAAATCCTCCAGTTCATACCAGGACAAAGTCCCCATCTCTCTTCAAAGACCATTTCTTTTCTTCCACAGGAGCATTTATCAGGAGAACCCCTTTTCACCACTTTTCAATCCTTCCTCTCTCCTCTTCATGTACTTTCCTTGTAGACTCTTCTCTTTCTGAGATCACAGGGTTCACCTTTCTCCCATTGCTTGATTTGACCCCAGTACATCACATTTTCCTCTCTATCTCACTGCTTCCTGTCTCGCTCCTTCACGTACCCTCCCATGTTATGGATCCACAAAAACACATTGATTCACCAGCAGGCATAATGCCCCTTCACTCTTATCTCCACCAGATTTCCACCTTCACCCCTGTCTACCTAGGTACCTTTAGAAAAAAGCTGCTTACTGTTCCCTTCACTGTCACATTGTCACTATAGTTGTCTCTCCTTGGCTGTTGCATTTATTCATTTCTCCTGCATTTCTGTTCTTTGGATAGTTGAGAAGCAAATAATGTCTTTAGTTCTGATTTTCTTTCTAAAAATGTTTCAAATACCTCTTTATTAATGAATGTTCATTTCCTCCCCATGTAAGATTAAGTTTATGTTGGCAGAGTAGGTCACCTTAGGCTGCATACTGAGCTTTATTGCTCTTCAAAACACATTATTCCATACCCTCCTACATTGTCTAGTGGGTGCAAAAGAGTTTTGCATTATTCTAATTTCCTTTTTTAATTTAAAAAGATCCTGATCACTTGTAGAACTTGTTTTTGAGTTGAAATGCTAACTGTAACCACCTATATCTTGGAGTTTGCAGCCTCATTTCTGGAGGCCATTTGTGAATTCTTTCAATTGTTATTTAATATACTATGTTCAGAAGTTCTAGGTTATTCTCTTCTATTATTTCCTGCATTATAATGTTGAGGGGTTTTGGTCCTGTCATGTTTGTCTGGGAGACCAATAAACTTTAAGTTGCTGTGCATCCTGTCTTTAAGATTAGTGTGTTTTGCTTGCACAGTGAGAATATTCTTTTAATGTTATTGGGTTGTTTTTGTTTTGGTTTTTTTTGCTTTTCTTGTTCTATATTGTCCTTCATTCCACGTATTAATATTCTCAATCTGTGGTTCTCTTTTTTGTGTCTTTGGTGAATGTTTGACATTATAGTTCCCAGTTTTTCTATTCTGCCCATTATTTTACTTTGCAGGCTATAGATTCTGTTCTCATAATTCTCATTTCTTTTTACTCAGGAGCAGCATTTTTTTTGGTTCTGGATTCACAAATTCCATGAAGTCCCCTGTCTCATCAAGTATCAAATTGTTTCTTTTATTTAATAGTATTCACAGATGTTGAACTCCTTTACTAGATCTGGAGGCTATATTTCCTTGTATTGCTACTGCTTTTATTGTTGATTTATCTGTTCATGTTCAAGTTTTCTTCTTCTGAAATCTTTGATAATTTCAGTCTCTCCCCCCACCATTTTCTACTATTGTTTGCTTTCTGACTCCCTCCCCTCTTGGGGGTTAAATCCTGAAGTGTCTCAGCCTCTTCCCATATTGGACAATTCATGGTTAACTATCCAAGATTTCTGCTCCAAAAGGCTTTTGGATGGTTACAACTAGTCCTGATGGATGCCATACTCTTTCCCTCAGAGTTAATGGTGTGTTACACAGCTCCCCATAGACATGATATATTGTCTTGGGGCCACATTTTTCTCCCTCTTCCTTAGTTTTTTGGTATTGGCCATTCACAGTTTTACAGTAATTTTGTTATGGGTTATGCCCCTTGGAAGACATTTACTTCTAAATGGCTGCATTTTGCTGGCTGTTTGTCACAGCCAGGGAAATTTTTTACAGCCTGGAACCAGGGTCTCCATAGTACTAGAAAGAGTATGGAGAGACCAGCGTGTGGGAATGGTTATGTTTTTTTTTAAATAAGCTTATATCCTGTCCTTGGGTTTACCTTGCTGCTGGTAGTGGAGGAGGTGAGGGAGCGGTGCTAAGTGAGGTAAAGATCAGTTGGCAACAGTTTACAGGTTTGGGATAAGTTTTTTTAACCTTTTGGATAGTTAGAGTCATAGACTGAAGGAGAGCTGATTTTGCTTTATCTTTGGCACATAATTTCTATCTTGGAGAGGTTTGAGAAGTCATGGGGATCAGAGAAAATATCCAGTCATCCATTTTGTTGCTCATGTGATCCAGAAGCCCACTTAGGGCTTTTCAATTTCTTTTTATGAGATTGATTATCTAAATCCTTTATTTCTTATTCTGGTAATAGGGCATTTTACTTTTTTGTAATATTTTGTAATATTTGTAATTTTGTAATATTTTTGTATATTTTGTAATATTTTGATAATTTTATTGGCTCACAATGGGGCAAAATAGTTCCTAATAACTTCTCTTATTTCTTCTTCATTGGCCATAAATTCTTCAAAAAAGAATTTATAAAAATTTTATAAAAACCTTTATAAAAATTTGGTACTTTATAAAATTTGATACTAGTTATTTGGCTTTCTCCCTTTTAAAATCAAATTGTTAATGACTTGTCTATTTTATTGCTTTTTTATTTTTAAAAAGTAACTCCTCCACTAATGCATTGCTGATGGAGTTGTGCACTGAGCCAACCATTAGGGAGAACAATTTGAAACTATAGCCAAAAGACTATAAAACTGTGTATACCCTTCCATCCAGCAATCCCACTACTAGATCTATATACCAAAGAGATTTTTAAAAGGGGGAAGGGGAGGAAATATTTTTATACAAAAATATTTATAGCAGTTCTTTTTTGTAGTTACAAAGAATTGGAAATTGAGGGGATGTCCATCAGGAAGATGGTTGAACAAATTGTGCTATATTATTGTAATAGAATATTACTGTGCTATAAGAACTGATGGACAGGTTGATTTCAGAAAAACCTGGAAAGATGCAAAGTGAACTATGCCCAAAGGGCTACGAAAATGTGCATACCCCTTGACCCAGCAATTCACTTCTAGGACTGTATCCCAAAGAGATCATAAAAATAGGAAAAGGTCCCATATGTACAAAAATATTTATAGCAGCTCTCTTTGTGGTGGTCTAGAACTGGAAATGGAGGGAATGCCCATCAATTGGGGAATGACTGAACAAGTTGTGGTATATGAATGTAATGGAATACTATTGTGCTATAAGAAATGATGAACAGGAAGACTTCAGATAGACCTGGAAGAACTTATATGAACTGATGCTGAGTGAAAGGAGCAGGACTAGGAGAACATTGTACACAGCCACAGTGTGTGAGGACTGTTTCTGATAGACTTAGTCCTTCACAGCAATGCAAGGACCTAATGCAAAGGACACTTGAGGCAAAATGCCATCCACATCCAGAGAAAGAACTATGGAACTGGAATGCAGAATGAAGCAGACTATTTTCTCTTGTGTTATGTTTTGTTTTTTCTCATAGTTTCTCCCATTCATTTTAATTCTTCTATGCAACATGACTAATGTGAAAATGTGTTTAATAAGATTGTATGTGTAGAACCCATATAAAACTGCATGCTGTCTCAGAGAGGGAGGGAAGAGGGATGGGGAGAAAATTTAAGACTTATGGAAGTGATTGTTGAGAAAACAATAAATTAATTAAAAAAATAAAGATGCAAAGTGAAGGGAGCAGAACCAGGAGAATATTGTACACAATAACAGCAATACTGTTTTATGGTAATCTGTGAATGACAACTATTCTCAGCAATACAGTGATCCAAGACAATTATAAAGGACACAGTGGAAAATGCTATCCATCTATAGAAAAAGAACTAATAAAGTCTGAATGCAGTTTGAAGCATACTATTTTTCACTTTCTGCATTTTTTTATCGTTTTTTTTTCCCATTGGGTCTGTGCTTTGTTTTACAACATGACTAATATTATTAATTCAGTAACTTTTTTGGTTTTTGTTTTTAATTTTGTTAATTTCTTCTTTGATTATTAGGACTTCTTTTTTGCTTCTTCCTGTTTTTTTTTACAGTTACACACCTAATTTCTTGATTTTCCATTTCTTCTTTTACTGATGAAAGTGTTTACTGACATAAATTTTCCCCTAAGAACTGCTTTAGCTGCATCCCAGAAATCTTGGTATATTATCTTCAATGAATTTGTTTTTACAGTTTGTTCTTTGACCACCTCTTCTATAAGATTAAGTTACTTAGTTTCCAATTAATTTTTAATAATTTCTTCAGTGACCTTTAATTTAATGTAACTTTCAGTACATTGTGATCCATAAAAGATACATTTGACATTTTTGCTTTTTCAGTTCTAAAATTCAGCTCAAGTCTTTCTCTTTTGTTTTACTTTGTTTTTCTTAGATTTATTCTAGGGCTGAGAAGAGGCAAATTGAGGTCACTCACTGTTACAATTTTACTGTCTATTTCTCTATGTAACTCATTTAACTTTTCACTTAATAGTATGTATATACTATTCTGTTTTGTGCATATACATTTGGTATGGATATACATTGTCTATGATGTCTTTCATCAAAATCAATTTCCCTGTTTATCTCTTTTGATCAAGTCTATTTTTGCTGTTGCTTTGCTGGTGATCATGCTTTTACCACTGAATTAAAAAAAAATAATCAAATGATATTTATTTTATACCACTTATAAGCTAATGGGAGATACTTAATGTAAAATTGTGAAGTTTTAAAATGTGCAAAATTGTGACATTTTAACATATGCAACAAATAGATTAAAATGCTCAGAAATGAATACTCCTTTTAACTAATTTGGCTGAAGAATGGACATTTTTGATTATTCATTAGCTGAATATAATGAAATTGACTTGGACAAATACTCCTGATAAGTCTCATGTTTTTTGGAAGTGTAGTACTGTAACCATTCATCTTAACCATTTTAACCTTTCAGTCCGTCAATTTAATATTTTTTCTCAGATTTCTTTCCAAGAGTTTCCTCCCTTCTTCCTACCCTTGCTGATTTCAGAAATCCTTCTCTAAACCCAGCTTTTGTACTGCCACTTAACTACATACATTCTTCAAATAAATATGAAAATTTCTTTGCTAGGAACAAATTTTGTTCCAGTGTTGCTTATTGTGTTACTGAAGTTCATTTTAGCATATAGCTCCAACTTCTAAAAAAATGACCCATTTAATCTTTTCTTCTGGGCCTGAAAAGAGTTGGGTGTAAATGATATAATGTTTTCTCTCTGATATTTCAGTCAAACTTTAATTTTACTCTCTTTTTTTAATGCAAAATAAATATTGTCAAGAATCAGCAAAGAAGCATGAATAAATATTGTTACTTGGTTGCTATTTCCTTAATACATTTTTTAATGAAATAAAGTTGCATTTAGTATAATACTCTACTATTTAGCTACACTGTAGCTTCTCAATAAAATTTTCTTTCATACTTTTTTCCATCAAATTATATATATATATATATATACATGTATACACACACACTATAGTAATCTTGTTTGAGAGTACATATATCATCTACTAAATTAAATATAGATTACATGAATCAATGCATTGTAGAAATTTGTAACAGTTTCAGTAAGTAAAAATGTACTACTCAAAAATCTTTATACATGAATAATTTAGTTTCTTCACATTATATAAACATTTGAGTACCTGCTACATCTTCTGTATCAATACTTAAAATTTACATGTTGGCACTGTTAACACTTTAACTGTAGCAATACTTTTTATCCTCAAATTTGATAAGTCATCTCTGATTAAACCACATGTAAATGCTAAATACTTAGGTACATGAACTGTTTTCCTGAAGACATCTGAATCAGGAATTGTAATGTGTTGTCTTGAAACACATAGATACTCTAATTTGTTTCTTAAAAACCATGGTCAAAAAATTTGAACAAATGAACTTCATGATATCTAACTCATTCTTGAGCCTTGCTTGGTGTTGTCCCAAATTCTCAAACTCCATATTTTACACTTTAGCCATGTATCTTCCATTTTCCACCTCACCATGTGTATGTATATTCTTCTCTCCTTTGACTAGTTAATATGAGAACGAGGTTCAAGTGTGTCCTACTTCGCCTACTTTCTCCATATTCCAGGAAATCAGACAAGACAATTGCCTGGCTGAGCATGGTGGATCAGACTTTGTAATCTCCACTAACATGCTTCATCTCTTCTAACTATTCTTGTATTTCTTGTGGCCAATTATTGTTTTTCTCTAGATGTTGTGGAGTTAGTTATGTTTTCTTGGTTTATCCCAGACTTCACTCTCCCATAGTATTTCTTCACCTTCCATCACCATTTTATTTTGTTTATTCGTATTCCCAAGTCAAATTCTTGAATTGGGACTTGGAGCTTGGGCCAGGTTTCCTCCAGCCCTCTTAGGTTTGGGTAGGCCCTCTCTTGTGCTGTCCCTGTGATTGGTGCTGCTTCTGAAATTATAAATGAGGTGCCTGATACTAGGTCCCTCCTCCTTCCTCAGTTCTTGGATTCTGGTCTGTCTCTTTGGGGCCTGTTGCCGGTTCTGATCTTGACTGAGTTCCATCTCCTTTCCTTGCAAAATCATGCTTCTGTTTCTTACTGTGATCTTGACATGCCCAAGTCAGGTGTTGGAGATCATAATGGTGTCAAGTCTCTTACAAGAACCCTCATATTGAATACCTGGGCACAGACTTGGCTTTGTCTCCTTCTGTGGCTCTCAGTCATCCAAGGAGTACAAAACCAGGTCCTATCTTCCTGGGTAATGACCTATTAAGACTGCCTTTGTTTCCCAATTCTATTCTGACAGCTCAAAGCTAAGACCTATCTTCAATTTCCCAACTACTGGTTCTCAGGCAGTCAGTCAACTAGCATTTATTAAATGCCAGGAGCTGTACTAAGCACTGGGGATACAGAAAAAGATAAAAAAAAATTTTCCTGCTCTCAAGAAGCTCACAGTCGAAGACAGCATGAAAATAACTATGTATAAACAAGATTTATACAGGATAAATTGGAGATAATTTCAGAAGGTAGGAATTAAAATTTAAAGAGACTTGAGAAAAGTTTTTTGAATAAGGTGAGACTTTAGCTGAGACTTGGAAGCCAGTACAGCTAGGTGGAGAGAGGGAAGGAGAGGAATCTAGGCATGGGGAACAATCAGTAAAATACATGGAGTTTGGAGATGTTCCAAGAATAGCAGAGGAAGGTGTAAGAAGTCTGGTAATAGGGGCAGCTAGGTGACAAAGTCGATAGAGTATTGCTCCGGGAATCAGGAGGGTCTGAGTTCAACTCCAGCGCTCAGCTACTTGACACTTTACTAGCTGTATGACCCTGGGCCAGTCACCCAACCCCAATTGCCTCTCTACCACCCCCAAAAAGGTCTGGTAATGTAGGAAGGGGCTAGATTATGGTCAATTTTAAGGGGATATGTATGTATATACATATATATGTTATTTATGTGGGTATGTATATAAATGTATTTCACAATTCTTTCCTTTCTGTTTACTCTGCGATGAGAATGTTTTTTGATTGGCTGCTGAGCCAGAACTGAGTGTGCATACAAAACATTCCCTCGGGGAGCAATTTGATCTCTTTTGAGGAGGAGTGGGAGTAGAGAGGGAGAAGGAGAGGGAGAGCACTAGTTTTTATTCAAGGAGGACATTCTTCATAGTCTCTAATGTAGCAAGCTGGGGATAAGGACATGACCAAGGTTCCAACTCTTTTACACGCTGGCTTCTTCCTAGAGTCCTCACATGTCATAGACCTGAAGAGAATATGGAAATGTGTGTCTTCTATCTCAAAGCCAGAAGCCAGAAAACCAGAATCTCTTTTCTCCCAAGTTCTGGCTAACTGCCCTTCTCACAGTTTGGGAACATTGAGGTATCAATCTCCATCAATGAGAAGAGTCTTATGCAAATCAACTTGGGTTGGGTTATCCCAAGACCACTATTCAACCTCCTTATTTTACGGATGAGAAAACTGAATTCCAGTGAAATGGATTGACTTTTCTAAAACACCAGGGCTGAGAACTCAAGTATTCTGATTCCAATCCAGGACCATTTGTGATACTAGGCTGCCTCTCAAAGTGTTAGAAAAAAGTATCTTTGGCTCCACTTCCTTCACTCCTCCCCTAACTCTCATCTTGTGCCCAGGAATATATTTCATACATTCATTCACATTGAGGTGTTAAATACTGGATATTCTTGGAGAATTTACATTTTAAAAAGAGCAGCCAATAAGTGCTATATTTAACTAAGAGGAATGAGAAGCTAATGGTGGAATTTCTAGTTCTGTGATGCTGCAGTGGGCCAGTGGGGGCCTTTCTCCTAGTCCTTACATCAAATCAGGTAGGTGACCACTCTCTCTGCCTTGACATGAAGTCAGGCCCTTCAAAAAGTACATTTGGAGATGATTGGCTGAAATTAGAGGTGCAGATTTCAACTTAAGACTCAGCAAAGGGAAATATCTAGGTCATGTGGAGATTAAACCCAGAGCTTGGGTTTTATTAGCATGGGGTTCTGTCCAATCACAGACCTTGCCTTACCTAGGCACATACCTGAGCTATATAGTAATGACCTTAATAATGATATTTTTTTTTCCATTGGCAAAAAGTCAAGCCCTAACCTCCATTCCTCCCTCTACAGAGGTTCATGTTTCTTTCTAGTGGGCAGATAGAGCCATGAGTAAAGTTTATTTTTATGAAATAGTTTGATAGTTTGTTTTCCTTCAAAGTCAGGACATTAATTATAGCTCTGAACACTATTTAATGGGCTGTACTTTAAACACCATCTCTGAGCTCAGTTAATATTATTAGCGTTTTAAAATTCTGATTTTGTATTACATTGTAATCAAGGCAAGTCTTATTTATAGTCTCCAGAGGAGAGTTTACACCTGTGTGTCCATGAACAAGGCTCCCCAGGACACCACTAAGGTGGGTGCACTTAGGGAAAAACTCATCTTTGTTGTTGGGATAGGGAGAAAGAATTCCATCTGACACCTTCCTGTTTTTTCTATCCTTCTTAGCTAGTTGCTAAGCTTAGTTGTTTCCACCTGCTGGAGTACAAGTGCTGTTTCTCTACATTCTCTAGTTCCTTGGGATATATCCCTGGTCCTTCTTAGTTACAGCTTTGATGACTCTTCTCTAACTAGGTGCTCTAACTAGGTAGAAACTAGGGTTTCTACCACACCAAAAGATCAGCTAGCATCTATGAAACTCACAAGGCGCAGACCAACAGAAAGCAACATTGCTTCTTCTTACGTCCTGATATTGCTATCCACAAGACATCAAGTTACTCAGAATATCAAGGGGAAGGGGAGATTTTTTTTTAAAGGTTAGTCTGAGTGGGGAGTGGAGAGGGGGCTAGGATAGTTTACAGCTTAATTGTTTATTTATGAGCCTCAGGGATCTTTTTTTAGTATCATCTGGAGAGTCCCTATTGACTGGTTCTCTAATGGGGGTTTGGCACATTTCTAGACCACCTAAGATGGTGTCCCTCACATGGAAGACTACTAGGGGACTTGCTTCTGGGAAACTGGAGAACTGGTGTATGCATGGATATTCTGCATTGGCCCACAACATGGATGGAATCTATGGAGTGTTCAGGGAGCACTAACACTTCTGGTGTGAGGACTTGCTTAGCACTTTTCAAGGCTGCTCATCCACCTTTAGTATTCACCTTTACCCAACTCTCACCTGTGGCTCCAGGAAACTGTAGTATGTGCAATGGTCATACTCCAGTAAACCATCTGGGCAGATGGGCCAAACCAATTGAGAGTAACTGATAGGACTCAAACCTGTTGGTGAGTTAGGTAACCTAGTTATGACTAGGAGGAAGGCCCCCACTGTCCCACTGCAGCAACCTCTACCCCAAGCAGAGTCAGACTTTCCCAGTGGAATGGGCAGATGAGAATGACTTGTTCCAACAGCCATGAAGACAGCTGAAGCAAGGTATTGTGGAGGGCTTAGAGTTTGGTCAGTCATAGAAAACACCAAGGTCATCCACTCCTTCCTGGGTCATTGCCAGTCATCCTGACTTTTATCCTGTCACCAGACTTCGATGACTCAGGAAGAGTGAAACTGACAGTTTTGTGCAATTCTGTCTCATTTAAATCTAATTCATGCACAAGCCAATACATCACCCGTGACATCATGGGTCCTCTCTGAAAATGGAGGATGAATAACAAGTTTTTTTACATTGGTTGTAAAGCTAGAACTATCTACATCTTTAAAACTGCCTGACTGAACACCATCAGGCCTCTTTTGCTACACTGGGGACTAAGAGTGAAGAACTTCTTCTACTCACAGAACAGATTAGTGGGGAGGGCCTGAGGGCTGGCTCTTCTATTCTTTCCATAGGCTTTGTGGCCCAAGAAATGGACCTGGGATTTTGGCCTTTTCATTTCTGCTTTTCTATTATAGGTGTGTAGGGAGTGGAGTCTTTGAGCTATGGGGATCTAGGAAGTAAGGAATGTAAACTTGATACTGCAGCCTGTAACTGAAATCCTGAGGGGCATGATTTGTGTTCTGAACCTAGCAGAAGCTGGCACCATCAGTGAGTGCTACAGTGGAACTGAACCAAGCCATGAGCCTGATTACCCTCCCAATACTCATTCTGAGGTGCTACAGTGCAGGGGGGATGTTTATGTCACTAGAGTATTGGGGACAATATTTGTATTCATTTCTAAAAACTAATAGGATTTTCAGTGAGCAAATGAAACTAGGATACTAGTCTCTGGGTTCCTAAAATTGAGGGAAGTCAATTGATGTGGGCTTGAGTTGATGGCAGAGAAGAGGAAGTGCCCAACCTAATGGACTGAGAAGACTCCCCTATCTGAGAAGAGTGAGATCCAGAGGGAAGACCCACTGTTGGGAGCCCTGCCCTAAGCAGAAGTTCTCTCCCCATGAGAAAGCCACACCCGAGCACCATCATCCGAGAATCAGCCTCAGCCGAGCTCATCACAGGACGTCTCAGCACCCGCCCCTGGAAATTCTCTCGCTACCCCTCCCATCTTCCTGTTCTCTCTTTTCTCTTGAATATAAGCATGGCATGCAGTACAATAAATTAGACCTTGCTTAACACTCACTTGGTCTCACTCTTCTTCTCGGCCCATTCCTCTCAGGCTGGGTCCCTCCCGACACCCACTAATTAACTAACCCCGCCGGACGGGGCAACCCACCATGTTCTCCAGATCACTCTCTTGGTTTCATTGGCATCTCAGGCAAGCATAGGTCCTGAATCAGCACAGAAGGAGCCCCCAAGTCAAGTTTTTAAGATAAATTTCATTTGAGTGGGGGAGATACCTCAGGATACAAAGACTCTTGGGAGGAGAGAAACTAGGATACCTGAGGTTCTTGAGGACAGCGAGCACAGGTCTGATGGGAACATCATCATGATACCACTAGAAGATATCAACTCCCACAGAATGAAGGATTGTCCCTCTGAGTATATATATGCCTAGGCTACATGTGCTCCTTATATCTGTGCCTCTCTATACATGTATGAACCCTGGCGCTCCCTCTCTCTCTCTCTCTCTCAATCTCTCTCTCTCTCTCTCTCTCCATATATATGTAGTTTGTTTCCTTGCTTACACATACCTCAACACCTACTCCCTATGAGTGTTCACTCTTCCCACCAATGTGTGTATTTGTGGGAAAGGGCATTCTAGGTTTATGAAGAAAATGTTTCATTGCTATTTTTGTCTGTGACTATACCATTTTTTCTTTCTTTTTTAACTAATTGTGTCCTCTGGATGCCCACTAAAGATAAGGTCACTGGAGACTCATGAGCTTTAGGGAATTCAAACCCATAGAGTAGTCATTCTCTGGATGGCCAACTCTACAAGTTGGAAGGAGTCACCAGATACCAGATTTTTGCATTTCTAGAACCTAGCCGATGAAGAAGTTGCTTAATGGATACCATAATAAATGTTTTAACAACCAGCTTTGGGGGTATGTGGGATGAACAGTATGGATGCATAATGTTTAATTTGCATCATTAACATTTCCTCCATCCTTTCTTAAATCTAGACAATCAACAAATCAATACATCAAAGTGATTTGTAATATTTGCTAAGGTGTGAATGCTCACTCTGATAATCTAACAATTGGCTCTTGGGAGCCAGCACAATCTGCCTCTAGTACACCCCTGGTGTTTAACAAATGTTTCTTGAGTTGAATCTGTAAGGGCAAATACCTGGCAAAAAGCACAGTAGCCACCATTTCCAATCAGACCAAAGAAGGTTAAATTCTTCCCCAAGTGTCAGTCGCTGACACTGTGGTATGACAGTTTTGTTAAGAATACCCAGAAGCTAATAAGGTCATAATTAAGGGAAATAAGCTTTAGAGATAGAAGGGACCCCAAAGATCACCCAGTTCAAATGAGGCCCAAGGAAGGTGAGGTGGTTTTTTTCTGTAGCAGAGCCAAGATTCAAACCCAGCCCTTCTGCCAAGCAGTATTTGTTTTTTCCATCCCACCATGTGCTTTGTTTAGTTACTCAATTAGCTTCACAGTCTCTTTGGCAGGTCTCAGTTTGACCTGGGGGCTTTCTTTCTCTTTTTCTTTTTTCAGTTATCAACGGATCCCCTATAAGACGGAAAAGTAAAAGACAAACTGCAAGGACAAGGTTTCCTCATAACAATAGCAAAAGTACAAGACATTCTGTCTGGGTGCTAGCGTGGATGCCAGGCGTTAATGGTTGTGGGCTTCAGGTTGTGCCCTTTCAGAAAGGGCAACATCAGAAGAATGAGAAAGGAAAACTTCATGGTGGTAACTAAGCAGTGAGGGAATAAAGCCTTCATACACACTTAAGCCACTAATAATGCTAAAGATATGGATTATTCCAAACCTTCTGGAAAACAATTTGGAATTACACAAGAAAAGCTTTTAAACTGCTAATAATTCTCTTTGACCCAGTGATCTCATGGGGAACAGGTGGTCAAATACTCCAAAATGGTCATAAAATATTTCAAAATATTCACAACAACTTTTGTTCTTCCTTCCTTCCTTCCTTCCTTCCTTCCTTCCTTCCTTCCCTCCCTCCCTCTGTCTCTCTCTTGCTCTCTGTCTCTCTCATTTTTGTGGTGGCAAAGAACTGGAAACAAAGTAGGTGCTCATAGGGGAAGGACTAGACAAATTATGGTCTATGAATGTAACAGAATATTGTATCATATAAAAAAATGAATACAATAAATTCAGAGAAAAATAGGGATACTTGCACAAACTGACACAAAATGAGGAAAGCAGAATCCAGAGAACAAAGATGTACAATGTCTGCAGTATTCAGACTCTTAAAAGGCTTTATGATCTCCCTGACTGGGAGGCCCCTTCAGTGAAGTGGGTGGGCAGCAGCCCATTCACATATCTGCTCATCTTGTGTGTCTCTTATCCAGATCCTCCCAAATAGTCACCAAGGGAAGGGTGCCATCCTCCTCAGATACTTTCCCCTTCCCCGATTTTCAGCTTCTGTCTGTCTGTTGTCTTCCCCTAGTGCTTAGCACTGTGCCTGGTACACAGAAAGTGCTTAATAAATACTGATTGACCAACAGTCTACCTTTTCCTCCTCTTATAAAATGCCAGGGTGATTCCTGTTCTTTGGATTTCCTCACTGGTTATGTCACAGATTCCTCATAACCACTATGCATCTCCCCAGTGTCTACTGTATGATATTAGATTTTTAAATTTTTTATTCTGAATATAAACACCAAAAAATAAACATTTCCAGATACATAGCAAAACACACAAGGAGGAAGCTATATATATGAAGCTATAATCTCCATTTCATAATGCTTATTTTTAAAATAAATTTCACACATTCCTTTTTTAAAATAAGTTTTTATTGATACCTTTTGCTTTTTTATCATCTAAATTTCTCCCAGTATCCCTCCCCCAACCGTTTATATCTCAAAGAATATTTTCACACAGTACTGTCCTGCTTGCTTTGTGCTTCCTTCTAAACTTTCTTCTGTTCCCTTCTGTGCATATTTAAAAAAAAGTTAAAAGACCTTTTTTGGCATCAGTATAGATAACCTTTCCCCAACCCTCTCCCAATTAAAAACTGAGAGAAAAAAATAAAACAACCCTTGCTTCAAATAAGCATAGTGAAACAAAATCAATGCGAACAGTGGCCATGCCCAGAAATGTAAGTGTTTTTCCCCTGCACCTTGAATTCATCACTTCTCTGTCAAAAGGCAGATATCATGCTTCCTCATAGTTCTTCTAGTGACATGGTTGGTCACTGCATTCATCAGGGTTCTTAAGTATTTCAAAGTTGTATTTCTTTATAATGTTGTCCTTGCATAAATTCTTCTCCTGGTTTTGCTCATGTCATTAGGCATCATCAGTTCATGCTACCCAGGATTTTCTGCAGTCATCTTTTATCATTTCTCATGGCACAACAACATTCCGTTCCATTCCTATACCACAATTTTAGCCATCCCTCTCAAGGTCTAACAGGTGACCTAAGGTACCCCATTAGATCCCAGTTCTTTTCTCCTCCCCCCCCTCCCCTTTTAATCTTCCTTCGTATCAGGAAGTTTGTTGTGCTTGCAATAATTCCCTCCCTGGTACCATTCTCTCCATGAACTTGCTCCCATTTCCATCACTGTTTGTTTTTCTCTTGAGTTTAATATAGTTCTGCCACAAATTGCGTGTTTGGGAGCGTTCGATTCTCCCTTGTCCGATTCAGATAAGAATGAAGTTCATCTGATGCCTGCTCTCTATCGGTAACCTCTTCTCATGCATGCCAATGATAAGAAGTGGTGAAGATCCCCCACCTGCTTCCTCCTTTCTTTTATTCTTCTACCTCTTTCACCTTCTAAAACCTCAGAATAATTAACAGTGAATGGTAAAAATGTTCAGGTTGACTTATTTGTGAAGGTCTGCAAGTTCCCTCCTAATGCTCTTGTGGAGGAAGACTTTCATTCACGTATGGAAAGCAACACTTTGGAGCTCACTTTCAGAGCACAATGGCCTACATCTCCCCCTCAGGTTTCTATGGTCACCCCTCAGGGGCTGGAGTTTTTCCCTAATGCTAATGACTCAAGTACTCATTCAGGTGTGTTTCACTCATGGCTAGGGATCAACGATGAGTGCCCCAGTTCCCCTTAACCAATCAACATTAAATAGCTTTATTAAAGGCATATTTACTGCAGCATTTGACACTGTTGATCGCTGTTAAGAAATATCAAGAACAGAAGTACAAATATTTTTCCTCAACACTCAAGAGCCCATTCTCTCCAAACCAACTTGGTTCCTGGGGAGAGTGGACTCAGATTCAGTGAGGCTTCTTCAGAGCAGTTGCCCCCACCAAGGTCACTTCCAAGAGGGAGAGCTGATGGATGGGAGAAGTTCAAAGTTTTCCTTGTGAGAGACTGGGTGGAGCAGGCCCC
>CM053772.1:121854564-121867177 GCA_028658325.1 Potorous gilbertii | reverse complement strand
GAGAATAGAAAGTCTAGCCTATCAGCATTTCTTAGGCTTAATGAAATACCCACCTTAGTCAAAACACCTTTTTGGCCAGGCGCTGCCACTATGACAAATGCAGAGGCAGAGGGGAGATATGTCCACCTGAGTCAATGTTTCCATACTGAATCTCCAGTTAAAGAAATAAACTTCTATTTGTAAAATGTCATATGGTCCATGAATATTTTGCTATGTTCCAAACCCAAGCCTGAACATCGGCCAGGTCTGAGTGGGACTTGGCCCAGAAATTAAGTCTGCAAGATAACTTAGGATGACTTTGTGGTTGAAGGTTGGGAAGAGTGATGCAGAACACAGAGATGCTTGGGTGTTTAGATAGCTGGGTACAGGCTTGTGGATGCTTTATTTCTGACTAGATAGGTTAAGTCATCACAATAGGGCAGGAAAAGGCCTCTATTGACACTGCAGAATTAGTCCAATGGATGTTTAAGGATGTTGACTGGGAGACTGAAGGTATTACAAGTGCTTGAGTTTTTTGCTAATGGTCCCAAAAAAACCCAAAATGAAACAAAAACCGAGGACACTGCATAAGGAAAATGACAGTGTGTCAGCTTGAGATAAATGTGAATGTTCTTTTGAATTCTTAGTAGTATGCCCTAAAGACTGAGGGTATATAGATGTAGTTAACAGCACAAGTGAAATGTATGATACTGATCAGGGCAAGAACCAATGACATATGGGAAGTATGGTCTCCAATCTAGAGGTCTTTAAAAGAAATTATATTTTGTTTTTCATCACTAAAATTTCCCCTAGTATTCCCTCCTTCCTCTCCTTCCCAAATAACTATCCTATATAAAGAAAATTTTTAAGGGAAAACAAAAAATTAGAAAACTAATGAACAAGACTGAAAATATTTGCATGTCTCACACCTGTGAGTTTCCTACCTCTGTAAAAGGAGGCTCAAGCCGCTGAGGGGGTTTCCTGGAGAATAGAAAGTCTAGCCTATCAGCATTTCTTAGGCTTAATGAAATACCCACTGAGGTGTTAGTCAAAACTTCTTCTCATATCTTTTCTTTGGATCAGTGCTGGTTTTTTGCAATTTTGCAATATTAAGATTAAAGAAAATAATGTTCTTTAAGATTATGAAAAATTTCCTCAGCATCTTTCAGTCATTCCATGTAACAATTTTTCAAAGATAAAGAAATTAGCAAAGTTACTTAAAATGATACAAAAGTCTGAAGATACATGCAATGCAACACACTAATGGGTCTGTTCCCTCTGCAAATGAGTGGGTTGGGGGGTGTTTTCTCATATCCCTTCTTTGGGGCCATGCTTGTTTTTTTAATTTTTCAGTATTCACTTTTACATATTTTATGGCTGTTCTTTCCATTTACCCAGCTCCCCTCCGTCTCGGAATTTGTCATAGTCGAAGCACCTGGCCAGAAAGTTGTGTTTGACTGACACAGCCAGGGGTATCTTCTCATTTACGTTGTTGCAGTGATTGTGTAATTGCCTTCTTGACTCTGCTTACTTCACTGTGCATCATGTTATGTGTATCTTTCCATGCTTTTCTATATTCATCACTATCATAATTTTTTACAGCAAGTCAGATTCCATTTGTGCCATTACTTAAGACATTCCCCAATCAACTGCCATCTACTTTGTTTCCAATTCTTTGTTATCACATGCAAAAATATTTTGGGATACATGAAGACTTTCTATCATTGACCCTGTTGGAATATAAGCCCAATAGTAGAATACCTGGGTCAAAGAGTATGAATACTGTAGTCACTTAATTTAAATAATTCCAAATTACTTTCCAAAATGCTTGTAGTGATTCATGGCTACACCAACAAGGCATCGGTGTGCCTATCTTTCCACAACCCTTCCAACATGGACTGTTCTCATCTTTTGTCATCTTTGCCCATTTGCAGGGTTTTTGGTGAAACCTCTGGTTAAACCTAGAGATATTGCTGGTAATTGTGTAGAATTGTACTGAGATCAGGGCCATGAGAAAAAAGGATAGGAGTCTTGATCAAGAAGCTCAGTCTTAACCTGTTACTCACACTACAGGATGATTTTTGTCTACAAGGGAACTGGAGGATGGGTGGGATTTCACCACAAAAGAACTTGGGAGGCTACAGGAGAACTTTAAACAATTTAATGAGTTATTGGAAAAATGATGAGTGATAGAATGGTCTAGTAGGGTTAAGGTAGAGCGCTTCCCAGTCATTGATATAATTAGCTTAGGGGATTTTACCTAAGATTTACTTTGCAAAACCAGATGAACCAATTAGATGTCCCACATGAGACCTGTTCTTTATCCCTTTTTTAGTGGCTAACATGGGTATGTATCCCACTCCATAATGATAAATTCCCTTTGAAGACAGTTCCCCCATGAGAGTTAGTAAAGGTTGAAAATTACTGTGTTAAGACTAGATATGAGATTACTCCCCTTATACCAACTCCCCAATTTACAAAAAAAATTTGTAAAAAGCACTTAGCACAACTATGACCCTGATGCCCTATGTATCACAGACAAGTAGACTTTATCTTCTGGGCAGAGCCCCACTTGAGTGCTGTCAAAATCAGTGGTAATTTTGTGACATACCATGGTAGAAGCCTGGGCAGATCAACTAGTCAAACTTGGGCAAGAGAATGAGATAGTCCCAGTGCCTATCTGGGGAAATAAAGCTGTCTACATAACTCAATTCCAATAGTGGAGGGTGATGATGTCCTCCCCTCTAAGTAGCTTTGGATCCCCTTGGAAGATGGGGCTGATGACTGTTTGGCAGTCTATGGGAGCACTAGTTAATCATATCAGAACATCTGGGACTAGGGGAGAAAAGCTCTTCTATCGCATCAAAGTTTAGGGTATCTTTGCTGAGGTGGAGTTGGGTGATAAGGCCTACATCTAGTTCACAGTTGTGGTGGATAATCAAGGTGAGTGTATGTGGGAAAAGTCATAATGAGTATTTGTCAGTCAGTACCTCTAAGATATGAGTATTCTAACTTCTACACTAATTAGTTGGGGGAGGGTCCAATGGGAACCCTTGGAGTTTCTTGAAGTTGCCATGTAGGTAACCTCAAACAGAATCAAGTTGTGGGATATGGGGTGAAAGATATTTTCTCCTTAGTGATGCAGATTATACCCCTTTCACCAACTCCCCAATTTACAAATAATATTTGTAAAAAGCATTTAGCACAGTGCCTGATATTTTGTAGGCACTAGATAAATGCTTATTTCCTTCCCTTCCCAATGTGGCCAGTGGAAAAAAGTGGGTGACACTTGGAGGCTCACAGTGAATAAGAGAATGGATAAAGTTGCTATGCCTAACATTGTGGCTTCTTCTGACCCCAACAATGTGATAGACCAGGTGACCCAGGCCTCAGGAGAGCAGTATGGAGTTATCATTGTTGTTCATGCCTTTTGTCTATTCTTGTGGCTGACAATGGTCAAAAGTTGTTCACTTTTTTTTCTGGAAGGAGTCCAGAATACCTTTGGTGTCCTTTCTCAAGGTTACCTGAATTTTCCTTCACATATCCAGTCTTATGAGCAGAGACCTGAAAGAAAACCTACTTCCACAGTACATCAATGTCCATTATGTGGAACAACATGAAGGCCTATTTGGCTGGAGTAAAGAGGGAAAGGGGAGAAATGCATGAGGCTGATTGAGGCCAAGAAGGACTTTCAAAGCAAGAGGAGTTTATATTTGTTCCAAGAGGCAATAGGAAGGCATAGGAATTTACTGAGTGAGGCAATAACATGGTTGGACCAGAACTGTAGGAAAATTACTTTTGCAGCTATGTGGATGAGATGGGAGGCAAAGGGAATAATTAGGAGGCAACTGCAATAAATTCATGAGAAGGGATGAGGACCTGAATAAAACTGGTGGCTGTGGGATTAATGGGAGTGGACAGAGAGCGCGGGATGTTAGGTAAATAGAAATAACAAGATTCATGGTTCAAAAAAAGTTATTACACTACATTAGGAGACCCATGTCCAAAACAAAGTATCCCTGGTCAGATCAGTCTGGAGCACGAGGCTAAGTTCTGATCACCACATTTTAGGAAGGACATGCTGAAAAACAGAGGAGGACTATCAGGCTGGTGACAGGCCTCAAAATGCTGTCATATGACTAGCTGAAGGAATTGGCACTGTTTGCCTGGAGAACGCTTGGGGGACACTACACCTTTGCACTCTCAAAGGTTACCAAAGATCTCTTGATGGCTAAGTCCTACGGCCTTTACTTACTCCTCATCCTTCTTGAACTCTGCGCAGCATGACACGGTTGGCTACCCTCTGCTTCCTGCATTCTCTCTCTTCTCTTGTTTCAGGCATGTGGAATAGGGTAGACAAATGTCAAGGCAGGAAATCCCAAACTGTGTTTTTGACTGAAAGAGTGTTCCTGTAAGGAGTGAGTTGTGACAGGACCCTTTGGAAAAAATGACCATGTCATTCTAGACTTCAAAGTAACCTAGGTTATAGGAGCACAGGTCATATCTAGGCACATATCTCCACAAGTTCCAAGAAATATCAAGAAGTTCCAAGAACTATAAGTTATGACCCTAAGACAGCTTGAAAGGGATAAGAGACCATAAAGAGCAAAATTCTGACAATACAATCACTAATGATCTGGATGAAAAAGAAATGCGAGGAAACATGATAGAGGTCGGTGAGCTTGACTTCAATTCCTGGCAAAATTCCAAAAGGTATTTATTATCAGAGGTAGTAGGATTAGAGAGTATATAGGAAAGGCAACAAGTATCATAGAGAGCTACCATGATTTCACTGAGATCGGGTCATATACTACACCTCATTTCCTTTTCTGACAGGGTTACTAGACTAGTATACTATGTAAATATAACTGGAATTCAGCAAAACACTTGGTAAAGTCTCTCCTGTTATACGCTCACTCTCATAACATTCCCCTTATAAGCTCAATCAGATAAAAATGTAATAAAAAATGTTTAACAAAAA
Source organism: Potorous gilbertii (assembly GCA_028658325.1). Taxonomy (NCBI): domain Eukaryota; kingdom Metazoa; phylum Chordata; class Mammalia; order Diprotodontia; family Potoroidae; genus Potorous; species Potorous gilbertii. The sequence continues at coordinate 121,862,217 of CM053772.1, read as the reverse complement.
ACAAAAATACAATCTGATATAGCTAATCTATAATTTTCTAGGTCAATATACAATCCCAGGGATGTTCTAATTGATTTGGACACCCTGTGCATTCAGAACAGATTAATGACCGAACCTGAAGAACAGTGAGTGATTCACGGCTCTGTGCCAATTTGGAAGTCTCTCATGGAGTGTTCCAGGAATTGATTTGCGACTCTTTGCTATAAAACAGTTTTATCAATGACTTGAAGTCATAGGTGATATGCTGAAATATCCGAATTCTCCTGTCATCCTTGGACCCTAATGTTTAAATTCAAAAGCAAATGTAACCTTTATTTTCCAGTAGTCTAGATCACTTGAGCCCAATGGTGATGTTAATTTTTTAAATGACCATGCACTGCAAAGAGGTTCCATTTCTCATTCTGCTCCTCTAAATCCATCTCCTGTAGGACACACTTTATGGCATGTCAGGTATATTTGAAAGATCAGATAGCTAGCTTCAACAAGGAGACACTGAAAAAGAAACAAAACTACCTAGGAAAATAATCTATTTTCTAAGAACTGCTGGGAAAAAAAAAACCAAACTATTAAATAGCATGGCTTAAATTAGGCTTAGACCAACATGTTTCACGACCTTCCATATTAGATTGAATATTAAAGGCTGTGCCATAAAAAATTAAAATAGATCAGCTATGGGTTGGGGATGAGTTCTTAATCAAATAAGAGACAGAGGCAATTTCAAAGGAAAAATAGATAAGTTTGATTATATGAAATTGAAAAGCTTTTGCATAAACAAAATTAACACATCAAGCATGAAAATAGAAGTAGTAAATTGGGAAAAAAATCTTTGCATCAAGTATCTATCTCTAAAAAGGGTTAGATAGCCAAAAATATAAAGACAACTCTCAGAAATATATGACCAAAAGCCATTTCCTAAGTGGCCAAAGATATGAAGAAACAGTTCTCAAAAGAAGAATTGCAACCATTAACCACCATATAAAAGAATAGTCTAGAATCAGTGCTTCTTAAAATGTGGGTCACAACCCCATTGGCAATAGCAAAAGATTTCTGAATGTGTAACCACCAAAAATTGATTCAAAATCAAAAGTGTAGTGAATCCGAGGTGTTTCTGGAAGCGCTTGCCCCTTTTGCATTGTGCAACCTCACTGCAGCCTTGGTTCTGAACATGTACCACATGCATATGCCACGCAATGCCAACTCGCTCCCAAAGGATAAAGGGGCGTGAGAGGAAAAAGCTTAAAAGGCTCTGCTCTAGATCATCACTAGTAAGATGAATATAAATCAAAACAACCCTAAAAATTGTAATTCACATCTGACAGACTGTCAAAGATGACAAAAGACGCAAAGAGTCAATGTATGAGAAGTTTTGGAAAGACTAATTACATGTAAATATTTGGAACATGACATTAACAAGGGATAATGAAAAGCAAGAGTGGCCTCATGAAGGAGCTTTGTCCTCTCTGGAACTTAAGGTCACTTGAGAATGGCATAAGAGAATGAAGACCAAGGACTTCTAATAGAGGGCATTCTTTAACAGATACAGGAAAGAGATTACATAAGAAGTGGCAAAAAGAACACTGTACTACACAAGGGACAAGACTGAATCTGCATTTCCAGCTTAGTGCTCTTCTGGTATTTCAGCAACTCTGCCTCTCTGTTTTCTCCTTAGACTTTTAAGGGCTCCAGGAAGAAGATGACAGCCTCCTTCATCTTCTTCAGTCGCAAGTAAGCCTCGGATGAGTGAGATATTGTCATTTGTAGGCAGCAGAGAAGCAGCCACTAGAGAGGAAGAGAGTGAAGCTAAGTGAGTAGGGATAAATGAAGGAGCAATCTGATGGAGATGACGGGATGAAATACGCCTTTCACTTTCCTGCCTATGCCATGACGTTGAGCCTATCATTAAAACTCTCATTGAGACTGAACATGACACCTGGTGGTGGCATCTGTGGGAAGTGGTACCTTGCCCAGCGATTACTGGGCTCCAGATAGCTCTCCTTAATCCCTCTCACCTGGAAAACCTTGCTCTCTATGCCCTGCACCTGCTATAGCAAAAAGGAGATTTTGTTTCCAATGCGGTATTCCAGAATTGCCAGTTCCTTGAAAATCTGCATCAAAGAGGAGTCTGTGCCTTAACACCTTGTAGTGCACCTATATTTTACGACTGTGGACAGACTGCAATATATTAGGAAGAAATATGTGATAAATACAGCGGCTACTCAGGCCTTCAGCCAGTGGGCCTCATCTGACTGGTTCGTTTCCCTTCTGCCTCCTATATAATTGGACAGGTTAAAAATTTGCTGCAGTTGGTTATAATTGTTTTAATCATATTTCTTGGTCTATACGCTCTTTTGAAGTTTCTGCAATGTTCATGGGTCCAAAACCCCTCACTTTTGGGCCAAAGGGACCTGGACTTCAATAAGAAAATCTTTTTTCCAGCTGACAAAGTAAAATCTCTGCAGGGCTTATGTGACTGGTGTCAGTCTGGTTCACTGTTACTTCCTATGCCACAAAATTTTTAAAGCACTACTTCCTCTGGTAGAAAAGAAATAGATACTCACTGACTGGAGTAAAGGCCAAGCAAATTGTGGCACACATGTTACTATTCTGCAAGGAAGGACAAGCATGCTGACTATAGAGAAGCAGGGAAAGAGTTTCACAAACTAACTCACAGTGGATTAAGCAGAGTCAGGAAAAACTACACCTGCATCCACAATGACTACAACCATGGACACAAAGAGAAAGAACAATTGAAGAAGGATCAAAACGAATGCTTCAGAATTATAAAGAACAAGCTTGGCCCCGAGAGAAGAGACAAGAAAAATCCCCCTGTACATTCTGCAGAGGATGGGGTTCCACGGATACAAAACATAGCACAAAAGGTCAGAGTTTTCTCATGTCTTGATTGGTTTTGAATTTTTTTCTCTTCTTATTTAAAAAAAAATTTGCTGCTGAGAGTGGGAAAGGAGAGGATACTATAGGGTAGGTAAATCCAGGTGATATAAAAATAAAATACCTGATTAAAATGTATTTTAAAAAGATATCTACTCTGATTTTTGAGTTCTGTTTCAATTCTATTCTCAATGCTTAAGGGAATAAGGGGTAGAAAACAAGCCTGAAGAATCCTCTTTCCTTACATTTCCTTTTCTTCCCCCCTGGGAATGTTATGTTCCTGGCTCAAGTTTCCTAATCTATTAAATAAAGCTTCTTTCCACAGAGCATCTGGGTCATTAGACTGTGTACAGTGCTACAAGTTCAGATATTTCTGTATGTAAAGCTAAATGATTTAAACAGGGATAGAATACATGCCTTTGGCCTGGCTAGTATTGTAAGGTCACGTGTGTCACCATCATGTACTTTCATATCTATTCCAGGCCCTCAGTTGCTGACTGGGCAGTTCTTGGGGACTTGAAAGGGTCCATCTCTCCTTCTACCAGGCCCTCCCACCTTCCACCCTGTACTTTAGTTTCACACACACTCTCTCACAACATGTTGCACTGGAATAATATTTATTTTTTTTCTTGGCAAAAGTCAAGTGCTACATTTTTAAAAACAGAAAATCTCAAAACAATCAAATGCATTACCCATCACAGAAGAGGGTCAGGCAACAGTACAAAATACCGTACTTGATCTTTTTTTCTTTTTTTTTGTTACAAGTATTTTTTTTTTCCTTTAAAGTGATAGAAGTTCTTTGAGAACTAAGTAATCTACAGCCTGTAGTTTAATACTAGGAGAAAAAAAAACAAATTAAGACAGTTAAAGATTTGTAGCATCTAGCATTTTGCTTAATTCCCTGTTGATAGCACCTATTTCTCTAGGTTAGAAAGGGAAAATTCCATAACCAATGGTGTTTCAGTCATGTCATGAAGTCAGTGTAGGCTTTTAAGCAAATAACTTCTCCTTCAAAGCTCCCTGGGCACAGAGCATTTCTGCAGCCTCCCCTCATCAACTCGGATGGTTAAGGGAGAAAGGGAGATGACAGCTCTTATTCCCAGGAAAGGTTTCTGGCAGCTAATTGGAGTGAGTGCTCAAAGGAAAAGAGGAAATCATCAAATCAGGGGAACAGTCGTTGTTTGCAACATGATGAGTGTAAGAGCAAGGAACAACAGGATATATGGCAAGTTTGTCACTGCTACATTCAAAAAAACTTGGAGCCCAAACATACAGATTGTTAAGGTGGGGGAAGGGAATAGGAAGAATATTCCTATTTACTAATGACATCAATGCTGCAACATGCACAACACTGCTGGCCAGCCCCTCTGACCCAGGCAAGCATGAGGAGCACTCAGGTGAGTCAGACCTCAGCCAGGGGACTCTGGGGCCAACCCCCTCCCCCACCACACCAAGAGACTAATATTTTACACACTAGGCACACACTACACACAGATTACTCAGCCCCCATCCCCAGACTGAACTTGCTTCAAAAGGGAAAACCAAACCAAACCAAACCCATCAGGGTGATCAGAAGAGGGAAGGAAAAAGGAACAAGGAATTTCCCCAAAGCCAAAGGAAACCCCAGGTTCCTCTGGCTGGCTGCAGGCCTCCAATCTGGACTTGTTCTTTTTTGTTTTTTTAGAGGGGGAAGAAGGAGGAGAGCTAATGGGAGGTAGGGAAATCTGGTATAATCCAGTACTTGAACTTCTTCTAACCCTTTTCTAAAAGCTCCATCAGAGGCCTTGACATTCTAGAGAAGCAACAGCAGGCCAGGGGAAGGGGAAGTGATACATGGGCAGAAGCCTTCTCCTTAGGGAGCCATAGGGAAGGGAAAGGAAAGGGAGCATTTACCCCCTCTAAGACCCTGGAAGCCCTAGGAGATAGGGGAACCCCAGGAAGCAGACCCTGACATAGGGCTCCAGGGGATACCTGCAATCTTTCTCAATGGTTTTTCTGGGTGATGGGTTTTTTTTTTCTGTTTTTGTATACAGTGTCATTAGACTTGTATTTTAAAAAATAAGATAAAACCAGTCCCAAAGTTGGACTCTGTGGATAAAGTAGTTTCTTTTATAAATATTTTAATTACAAGTAATCCTCACTCCATGTAATTTCAATGACACACATAGTACCTGTGCGCGCACACCCACACCCACCCACCCACCCACCCACCCACACACACACACACACACGCACACACGCACACACAGCCCCCAAACTTTCACAGAAAGTCTGACAGCAACCACATAAGTATAAAGGAATCCTACCTCACAACAGCAAAGTAGGGATGAGTATGACTGTGTCAGCCTAAAGCAGAAGCCAAATAGGGGAAAGTGTGTGTCACTTAAAAAGGAAATACAATAGGGGATTAACAAAAAATCCTTTGGATAAGAAGCAAATAAAAAGCCAAAAAAAAAGTATTAAAGCAAAATTCTGATTGCCAAAGAGGGGAAAAAAGAAAGCCACTTTAGACCAACGTACGGAGCCTGTGTCAAATGCCCAAGTCAAAAGCAAATTCTGGTGTTCCAATAAGACAAGGGCATCACACAATTGAAAAATGAAAAGAAGAAACAAGGAAACTGAAGATGGAAGTTAGTGTAAATCTCTGCATTTCAGAAGAGTTATTCATTAGCTCCAGAGCCCGGCATAGTTCCCATGGAGCCCTGAAGGGAGGGGACCTCCTGCCACAAAGAGTTTCGTTCCAGACGAGTCGTAGCAGTGGGTGTAAACAGCATTGGGGAAGAAATCAATGTCTGAAAAATAATTCCTCCAAGTTTCATCATGATTCTGTTGGGAAAAGGAGAAAAACAAGTGTCTGTTAGCTCCTTGATGCCTTGGTAAGGAAAGTAAAGTCACAGGCGATGTATCATATTGCATTCAGAATTGGAGCCAGGAAACTTGGCCTCAGAAGAATGAATCTGGGCTAACTTGGACACAGGAATGTAAATCCCATTCCTAACTTTGGTTAGGAAATGGGTAAACAAATTCAAATGATGGAGCCATCTTATCATTGCTTTATAGCAATGCTCATAATATTTTTTTCCTCAGATCCACCAGTGCATGGCTGCCCCTGGGTAAAGCATTTAATTTCTCAGAGATTTAACCATTCACATACCTGTAAAATGGAGGCAATAATCTCTACCCCTTACTTGACCACAAATATGTAAAGGTAAATCAGAGAATAAAGATGAAGGGGCCCAGCCCACCTAGTCTTTTTGCTCCTATGTGAACCAGTTGCAAAAACGCTCATCAGAGCAAGGGAGCTATTTTCCTGCTGCTGCCCAGGCCTCCCCCAGGGCCTGCCTCCCAATGGAGGCACACTCACCAGCCAGCCTTTACCAGTGGTCAGCTTCAGGTTTTCCCCTGCAAGCTTGGGCTTGGACCCATAGCAGGATAAGTGCTTCTCTTCTAGAAACCTCTGGGCCCGGATGTCGTAAAACAACAGGGAGCCCTGCCCTGTGCCCACAGTGATGATGTGCTCGTAGAAGCTCACCGAACGGATGCCTGGGGCCAGGGGAGAGGAAAGTGATCAAAGAGAGACATGGAATTGTCTTCAAACAAGCCATGGAAAATCTGCGATGGTTTTCTCCTCTCTGTTGTAGCAAATCTGAATCTTATACTGTGGCCTTCTAAGATCATCGTCAGAATGTACCCCTGAGTCAGCCCAAGGGGCCACCTGGCCACTGATGATGGTCCTAGTGAGAAATCAGGGGCACTGTGTCGGAATGTGGTGACAGAGACTCTTAAAAAGTCTCAAAAGTTCCAGGCATATCTTTGACTATGGTGGATGACAGACCTGCGTTTGGCTCCAGCCTGAGCGGCCTTTCAGGTTTGGGAATCCTCCACATATTCTGTTCACTGTATAAAACTGTGATGTTTAGTTGCCACAAAACTACTCGCATCATGCTTCTAGGGAGTTGTGAATATAAACTAATGAGAACAATTTCTAAAAACAGAGCTGATACATTATTCAAATGAGTACCCTTCAAAGCAGTGCTCCTGGAAGGCAAGTCATCATTTATACATCTATTCCAGTGATGTTCCCACTTAGGAACTCCTCTTTGGGAATGGCTTTAAGGGGTCTACTTACAAGCCAGGCAATAAAATCAGATATTCCAAATTATGCCTTTTTAATAATAAAAAACGGTGTTCTCTAGCTCAGTTCCCTACTTTATGTACAGAAAACGGCTCTAAGTTGACTCATGGCATTAACTAAAAACTGAACATATTTTCAGAGGATGAAGATTTCTTGCCACTGAGGCTATTCAAAAGATGACTCCGAAGTAAATTCTCAGAGATGTCCCAGAAAGGTTTTGAGCAAGGGCAATAACACTGAGTTTGTGGCCTCCCCAGGAATCAACAAGGAAGGACAACTCTCACTTGGATAAAATGTTCTTTCATATTTGTTTAAAAAAACAAAACCCTAGAATGATGTCGCTGTCATACTTACATTTATTCACTCAACAACTATATGATGAATGGCAACCATGTATGAGATGTTATCCTAAAAATTAGTGCTGGTTCCTAGTTTCATGAATTGCCATGGTGAAGAATTTATCATGTAGCAGGCCAGCTTACTGGTGGTAAGCTGCTCTGTACAAAGCTAGGCTGATCTTTGTACAGCAGAGTTAAATCTATTGTTATGACCACAGGGGAGAAAATATATGAACATAAATGACTAAAATAAAAGGTGATATGTCATAAGTGCTGTAGCTTAGAAAGGGA
>CM053772.1:121823787-121847124 GCA_028658325.1 Potorous gilbertii | reverse complement strand
CATTCATATACCATAATTTATTAAGCCATTCCCCATTGATGGGCATCTCCTTGATTTCCAGTTCTTGACTACCACAAAGGGTGCTGCTATAAATATTTTTGTCCATGTGGGTCCCTTTCCCATTTTTATAATCTCTTGGGGATACAGTCCTAGTAGTGATATTGCTGGGTCAAAGGGTATGCACATTTTTGTAGCCTTTGGGCAGTTGTTCCAAACTGTTCTCCAGAATGGTTGGATGATCTCACAGCTCCACCAACAATGAATTAGTGTTCCAACTCACCCACATCCTCTCCAGCATTTATCATTTTCTTGCTCTGACATGTTTGGCAATCTTATAGGTGTGATGTGGTACCTCAGAGTTGTTTTGATTTGCATCTCTCTAATCAGTAGTGATGTGATCTTTCTTTAAATTAACTCAGAGAACTATGTTTAGCTCTTGCCTTTGCCCTTATCACATTCTACCACATACTGTAAATATCTGTAAATATATCTAATATATTTATTAGACCATAAGCTCCTTGAGAATAGGGGCTATTTTTAATCTTTGAATTCTCAGGGTCTTGCACAGTGAGTATTTAATAAATGTCTATGGAAGTGAATTAAATTACTTTCAACTAGGAATTTAACAGCATCTATGGCCAAGGTATTCATCACACTGAGGGAAATTAGAAAGTACTATTTCTAAGGCTGACTATTTCTTATACTCAAATTTCAGACTTATGCTCTGAACCTGTAATTATTTATCTGTCTTACTACCTGTAGTAAAAGTTTCCTGTTTGTATTTAAGAAACCTGGCCTGAAGATGTACTGTCATGCTCATTCACTATAAGGAAAGGAAATGGAAATAAGGAAGGGCTATGTTCCTAAGGCCGTAAATCACAAGGATGATGTCAGAGCCTGAGTATGTCAGTCAGGTACTGTGCTAACACACACAGTTTACATTATTTTCCTCTTAGATCACACATATCATAGCTCTGGAGTTGAGAAAGACCCGAAAGGCCATTGAGTCTAACCCCTTCATAAAAATGAGAGAAGGAAACTGAGGCCCCAAGGTCACACAAGTATTAATAGTCAGAGATGGGAACTGAACTCAGATTTTGCCTTTAGAGATACTGCTCTTTCTACAATACTATGGGGTCTTCCTTACATACTTGTATTCCTTGACACTTGCCCACAATGAAGTTCACTTGACACTTTTCTGCCTACTCACAGAACTTTGGAGAGATCTTCCTACTGTTTTCCCAGTGTATTCACCATTTTCACTATCTGAAAGAGTAAAGTGTCCTTGGCAGTCTTAGAAATTTCACCATGTATTCCATTTTCGGTATGAAAATGGGTAAATACTACTTCCTGGGGCACTACCACCTCCCAACTGGTAAATGAATATTTTTTGGAGAGACAATAATTATTCTGATGTTAGGTTTCCCATAGTTAAGTTCTCTGAATATGGAAGAATATATCCGAAGGTCTCTACCATAAGTTAGGATTTTTTCCCTCACAATCACCTTTGCTGTACAGCCTTTGGTGTCATGGTTTTGTAGTACATCCCTAAGCTTTAACTACCAATATCATGGAGAAGAACCATACTCTCACACCCCACATCCTGTGGCACCACTAAGTCAGCACATATACCATAAGAATCACAGACTGGAGTTAGGAGGTTTTATTCCATTCCACCCTTTTCCCAAATGATCAATCCTGACTTTAACATTGCTGAAAATTGGTCATATCGATCCTGCTTTTAGACCTGCAATAACCAAAAGGTCAATTACCCACCAAGTTACCCCTTCCAGGTCTGGACAGCTCTAATTCCTAGGATGTTTTTCCTTGTGTAGGGACAAAATCAGACTCCATTAACTTCTCACCACTGGACCTAGTACTCTCTTTTTTATAAAACAGATCTCCAAAGAGCTATTACTGTCTCTCCTAGGCCTTCCTTTCTCTTCTCTTCCCTAGTTTCTTCATCTCATTCTCATGTGGCAGAGTTTCAAGTGCCTTTACCATTCTGGTCGTCCTCCAGTTTGTCAATGTCCCTTCCAAATGTGGTACCCAGAATCGTACAGAACACTCCAGGTGTGGTCTGACCAGGCCAGAGTACAAAGGGACGATCATCTCCTTGGTTCTGGATACACTACCTTTTATCAATTTAATCTAAGATTACATTAACCTCTTCTGCTGCTACTTTACAGTGCTGCTTCATATTGAGTTTACAATTCACTAAAATGCCCAGGTCTCTTTTATATGAATATCCAGCGCCATCTCTTTCATCCTGTACGTGTGTGTGTGTGTGTGCGTGTATGTATATGTATATACACACATGTGGGTATGTATGTATGTATGTATGCCACTCAGTAAACTCATTCTGAACCAACCTAACTGAACTATCACCTAGTCCACATCTCTCCCTCTTGTCCACAAGGATATCATGCCAGACTGGGTTAAACATCTTGCTGAAATCCAGATCTACTCTGTCCACTGCATTCCTCGATCAACTAGTACAGTAACCCTGTCCAAAGAGGAAATGGGTTTAGTATAGCATCCCTAGTTCCTAATGAACTCATACAGGTTTATTACCTATTCCCTAAGAGTTCAAAAATCCCATCCTTTTAGTACCTTGTTCTAGAATTTTCCCTAAATTTATATCAAATTCATTGGCTTCTGATTTGAAATATCCATCTTCTTTCTGGTTTTGAATATCAGGACAATGTTTGGTTGGCTATCTCCATTCCCTTGGCATCCTCCCACCCCCACCTCCCTTTTCTTTGTTCTTTCAATCACCGACAAGAGTTTGGCAGCCACGTTCACAAATTATTTCAACACCTGGTATACATTTTCAGCAGCCAGCCATTAGCACTATGCTATAGTGCTAGTAAAGTCCTCTGAACCTTAGCTTTCCCATCTATAAAACCACTCACATATGAAACAACTTGTCTCATACAAGGTTGTTATCAAGTTCAAATGAGATAACATTTGGGAAAATGTTTGGAGAGCTGTAAAGTACATGTAAATGCATGGTAGTACGGTACCGTCACTATTACTGTTTCTAAAATATGTTAGGAAGGGGGAAAGAGCCAGAACAAGAGTGGGACAGAAAGATAAAGACAGAAATGCAGGGAGGGGGGAGGAGAGGACGTGTTTATTCTTCACTGAAACTGAGGATATACTCCGAGCAAGAGTCCCAGGTAGAGGAAGAACAGATGTTCCTATCACTTGGGGCTTTGAAAACAACAGAATTAGAAACTGAATTTGTCCTGCTAATCCAGTGTCAGTGAGAAGCAATGTGGCACCAAAGAAAGAGAGCTGGCTTCAGAGTTAAGAAGAACCAAGTTCAAGTCCACCTCTGACACAAATACTGGCTGATAACCCTGAGTAAGACATTCAACCTCTCTGTACCCAAAGCAATTAAATAGTTACAGTTATGGTCTTAAGCAAGACTATAAACTGGAGGGTAGGTATGGATTTGTATTGGTAGAAAGAATTTCCTCACTAGACATTTCCTATACCAATGAAATCACAGGTCCATTAAAAAAAAAAAGGCCAGTATCTCAGTTAAGAATGACAACAATATCTAACCCAGGAGTAGGGAACCTGTGGCTGTGAGGCCACATGCAGCTTTTTAGGTCTTTGGGTGTAGCCTTTTGACTGAGTTCAAGTTTTACAGAACAAATCCTTTTATTAAGGAGATTTGTTCTGTGAAGTTTGGATTGAGTCAAAGGGCTGCACTTGAGGATCTAGAAGGCCACATGTGGCCTCAGTGTCACAGGTTCCCCACCCCTGAACCAATACTGTTGGTCTCCGAAGGCTAATACTGAAACAACACACTTACTATTTGCTAGTTTACAACATGGCTCTGAATATGGCTTTGGATATAACTTGTGATGTTTATAAATAGTTCTTTTCTTGTTGAAGTGTTGCTGTGTTTCACTGTCATACCATAAAGCCACCTAGTTTACTCACAAAGAATAGTACATTTGTATTTCATCATCTAAACTTATCTGCAATATTTTTGCCCAGGTGTCTCTTGGGCTCATGGCTATGCTGGCTAAATAAGGTAGAGGACAATAAGGAGTGTGAAAGCTCATATCCATGTATATGTTGTGGGCAAAGCAAGCATGCCCACACTGGGGTTCTCACCACTGCCTCGTTCTCTGGAGCAGACTGATTTGACATTGTGTGACGGTTGTCGTGGGTCCAAGAAGGAAACATGAGCTTGGGAGCCCACTGCGTACACAGACCACTCATGGCCATAGGCCAGACACACGTTCTCACGACAGTATGGCAGCTTGATGGACAGGAGCTGAAAACCAATAGAAAGAAGATGAATACAGGACCCAAAGAAATGGCAGACAGCCCCTGATCCCAGCAACTTCAAAGGGCAAGATGATCAGCAGGTGAAAATAGAAACCATCAATGAAATAAACCCATAAAAATTTTCTTCCATGTCTTGAGAGAACCAGAAGAAAAAGTGCATGATCATCTTTAAGAAATGAAAACAGCTGGATATTGGTGAGAATAAGGCAGGAAAGAAGACAAGCCTTAAATCAAAGTTTAGAGGAACCTGCTCTCCTACTCGGAACGACCTTTCTCCTCATTATAAGATAAATACAGCAATCTCACTGCCTTTAACCAAGTCACTACATTCAGCAGAACTTCTAGGATAGACTAGACTACAGAAGGCAAATCAAAAGGGCAGTGTATGTATGGGAGGATAGGAGAGTAACCCATTCTACCCCCTTTTACCCTTCAATAAGAAACTCATTGGAATCTTGCCAGATTCATTCATTCATTCCCGTAAATCTTTATGGAGTACCTGTCTAAGTGAAGCACCATCCTGAAGAACAAAAGCTTGTAAACTTGCTAAGAGAAAAAGGACTTTCTGAAGTGCTGCTTCTGCCTGAGAAGTAATTGCAACGCAGAAGTGGCAAGTAGCAAAAAATTTCTGATTACGGAATTGAGAGGAAGATACTATTTCAAATATAAGTGAATTTAATTCATTCTAGAAAAGTTGCATGTAAAATGAATTCATCTTCCCATTGATTTACATTATCATTTCAAAGACATTTTATCTTTATTTATAATTGATATTCACTTGCCATTGGCTAACACTTTATTTGCCTTCAGTGCCTTCATCAAGTAGTTAATTATTTATAAACACTTAAATAAATTAGGAAGGCTACTATTTAAAAGAAGATAGCAGTGAAATTTTTTGTAATATTAAAAATTATCTTCTAATTGCGTCATTTAACATCTAGGATTCTCAACAAGAAGGATACACTTGGATTCGAATGATTCAAAAGTTAAATTCAAGTGGTTTCTACAATTCCCTCAAGCTTGGCTGTAGGCAAAAAGGTACCTAGAGGTTTTCTATAGCTGAGTACGATTACGACACCAGGAAAAAGTCATGAAGCACCATGGCTACAAGGTTAGCTGAGTTTCATACAAAGTCCCAAAGGAAGTATTGTGATCACACCTTGGACAGTGTATGTTCTGCTTTCCAGAGATGGAAGTAGCCATCAAGGGACACTGCTCCAAGCTCCTGAAAGAAAAAATGAGAAGCAGGTTAAAGATATCTTGACAACAACTCATGTCCCATAGGCATTAAAGGTAGAACTGGGTGAGTGGTGCCTAGAACTAGGCAGCCATGATTTCCCATTCTCACCCCTTATTAAGGTTTTTGCTTCACTGTGAAGAGGTAATGTGGCATAAGAGAAAGAGAGTTGGGCTTGGTGAAGTCAAGAAAAATGGATTTGAATCACAGGTCTGTGACTATGGGCAAAACACGTTTACCTATAAGGATTACAATAATGACATATTTGGTGATGTAATACATATATATATAATATTCTATATGGCATTTATATATATATGGTATTTATTATACATTACATATAATACCATCTCTCTTTAAGATTTGATAGGGTAAAATATTTTGTAAACTTTTAAGTGCTACAGAAATATGTTCTCATCATTACAACTAACTGCTGGATCCCCACTTTTGAGCCTCGGTCTTCTTAGGGCTCTTCTAGCTTTGTCTCATGTCACCTCTACTTGATTTCACACTTCTGATCTGGAAGATCTAAGCCAACTTTGGAGTGTAGGTCATCAGAGAAGGAAGCAGAATAAGGCAACTGACTGCTTCTAGGTCATAGCGATGGGGTGCTTGGGCCCCAATTCTGAAATCACATTTCTCCCTAGCCTCAAAACACTGTCCCAGGCAGTTTCTCCCCAGCCCAAGGACACAACCTGCCCCAGCAACAACCGTTATCTCCCATCCAATACAGCAACCAGCTGCACCCAAACAACTTATTAGTCTGAACTGACTGAACTGGTTGTGCACTGGGTCATCATGACATTTACTACTGGTATTTCTGAGCCAGCCCTGACTGCTGGTTGGCTTAGTGATGTTTCAGGCCTAAAACCACACCTCCATGTAGCTTGCCCTTGGGCTATTTCCTGATGAACTAGGTAAAATACTGGTGCAGTAGATACCAAAAGTGCATGTTCCTTTAAGAACTGACCACTCCTTAACCACTCTCTAATTCCGCCCCAAAACATGTTTGGCACATGTTTCCTATAGAATATCCTATATAAACTTTACCTGTCCCCCTTTAAGACTGCAGGTTCTCTAAGAACTCCTGCCTGCTGAAAAGCATAATAAATCTTTATCTTGACCTCAACAATGCTTGAACCTGTGAATTCCTTCCAGGTGGCCTGCCCCAGGTCTTTGTGGGGGGGTCTCACCACACCCCTCATCAACAGTAATCATAAAATATTACTGTGAAAATTTGTCTAAGAATAGACTATAGCATTAGTGAGAGTTTATATCCACAGCAGGTAAATGAATCATCAACAAAACAAGCATGTACTTGTGCATGTACGTAAGTAAGTCCACAGGACTCTGGGAAAACACACACAAGCCAAATACAAACTATCTAAGGCAGGGACTGCATCAGGGAAATGACAGAAGTACCAATATAAGTCTTATTTGCTAATTTGTGTACTTCCCACCTCTCCAGGCTGGATTTATAACTTTATTATTATTTCTGGCAAGTATTTCCCCTCACTTTAGGGAGAAGCAACCAAATCGGGCACTGCTGGGAACACAGAAAGACCCAAGTTACTTGATTAGTACTGACTCTAGCCCAAGATGTAGATGCATCCTCATCATTGGAAAGCTGCTAAAGCCTACTTTTAGCCTTGTTTACTGAAAGCTGAAGAATAAAGGAAATATTTCCTAAATTGTCGAACAATAATAAAAAGCAAAAACAGACTTCAGTAATTTAAATTTCCCAACAGCATTGACATATTCCTGTAGTTGTCTACACTGACCTCTGTGTATGCTCCTCAGACCCTACACACGGCATGCAAGCACAGCGTGCACACACACACACAAACGCACACACACACACATATACTCACTTTGTTTTTGTTGTTGAAGGCCAGAGCCCGGACCTTGCAGTTGTCAGGATTAGTATTCTCCTTAGGGATGTCTTTTAGGGCCCTATGTGTGATGTGAGCATAAATAGGGACCCGGGATACATTGTGCCTGGCATCGCTTTTGGTCAACACATCTTCTGTCACCTCCCAAAGCCCCATGGAACCATCCCGTGAGCCTGCAGAGGAAACAAGTACTCAGTTTGGACAAACACAAAGCGCTGACTAACCTTCCCCTCAACCAAACAGTGGGTTTTACTAGTCCAGTTTTGCAGAAATGAGGACAACTTCCTATCCTCTACCTAAATGTTTCTACTCTTAGAGATCTTGTGATGTAGTGGGTAGGTTGCTGTGCATCTGAACTGGCCAGGAATATATGAGTTCAAACCACACCTCAGACAACTTCCTAGTTTTGTGACCCACCAGTTTCTTCATTTGTAAAATGAGGTAACAGATTCAATAGCCTCTAAAATAGCTCAGTTTTAAATCCTTTGTCCCTTCTCACACTCACCAATATCCTACTAAGAGTCTACCAAGAATTCAGAGTCCTGAAATAGGATTAGTTGAAGGCTAGAGTGTCTTAATTTGTGTTGTCATACAAGCCTGATTTCCTGACTGCTTTTTCTTCAGGCCTTGATTCTGTGCTAATTCTTATAAATAGCTAGTTTAGTCTAAATTAGGAACACCAAAGGAGAAAAACAATAACATTGTTGAGTCTCACACACAGTTCTGTCATACGAAGTTACAGCAAGGATCAATGTTAAAGACCTCAGTTCTGAGGGAACAGGAATAGCTACAAAACACAAAGCTGATGTGGAAGGGAAAGGCCAGGTGTGGGACAGAGAATGAAAGAAACAGCCTCTGAGGGAGGTGAGAATATATTACTCTGAATGATGAGGCCCTAGGAAAATTCTGATTCATTTTCATTTTGAGAGCCTCAATTCTAGTTACAGGTAGCACAATGATCAATCAGCTTGGAGTCCCCAGGTCTCAAGTTTGAATCCTGACCGAGACATGTGCATGGGTACAAGTCACAACCTCTGGGATCCTCAGGTTCCTCATCTGTATAAAGGTGATGATACTTAAATACTAGTCACCTAACAGGGCTCCTGTTAAGACAATTCCTTGTAAACTACATATGCACTGCAAATGTGAGTTGTTTGATACTTAGGGGTAACAAAATACCTTACATTTAAAAAACTGCACTAAGAACTTGCTTTTGAAATAAAAGGCTTTTATTTCAAGGAGTAAATTATCTTACAGATTTTTAACTTAACAGAGCCAAAACCAGGAATGTGGCATAGGAAAATGTCAATAAGACTTACTTTTTCCTACTCAAGACTCTTATGGAACTATTAACACCATTATTGTCTATTCTTTTCATAGAATGGGGCCACATCTGATTCACTATTTAGTTTAGATTATTTTTCCAGTTGCTGAGATGGATACACATTTATTCATTCTCACTCAGACCCATTTGTGACCATCAGCACAGGATTAGTACCACAGTTTTGCCTTATTCCGTGGCTATGAAATGTCTTCCAGTTCTCCTTGCTATGCTTAAAGTGTTTTGTAAAAGTAAATGGTTCTCTTTTTGCTTGTCTACTCTTTCAGTCTTCTTTGCAGGTATCTTCCATCTACTTCTTAAATTTTGGTATCCCCAGAGATCCAGGCCTAGGCTCTCTTCTTTTTATATCTTGCTCATCTTATCAGCTCTACCCAGATGATGCACCAAACTATACATCCAACCCTAACCTCTCTCCTGAATTTTAATCTTGCATAAGTCAATTGCCTGCTAGACATTTCTAATTTGATGATGGCATCTTAAACTCAACATAACCCAAACTGAATTCATTATGTTTCTTGCTAAACTGGACCCTCCTCCAAAGCTTTCTTATTTCTCTAATAGTTATTTATCATCCTTCCACTCATCCACTTTCATAACCTCAGATTTAACTTTGACTTCCTTCATCCCCATGTACATCAGTAGCCAAGTATTATGGAGGAGTTCATTACCACACCCTTCACACCCACCTGCTTCTCTATACTGACACAGTCTGAGCCTTAGTTCAGAGTTTCGTAGTCTCCTAATTGGTATCCTGGTTCTATTCTCAAATCCTTCCCAAATCCATCCAAAAGGAGTTGCCAAAATAGTCTAAGGCATGGGCTTGACTGTTTAGTCTCCTCCTTCTTACTGGCCTTCTCTTGCCTCTTGGCAGTCTCCCCAGCTTTTCATTCAAAGCCCTCTATAACCTGGCTCCAGCCTATCTTTCTAGATGAATTTAATAGTATTCTCCTCCCTTAACTCTATGTTCTACCTTAAGAGGCCTACTAGGTATTCTGTAAACTCTGCACCACAGTCTGTTCCACATGCATGGAACACAGTCCCCTGCTCCTTACCTCTGTCTCTTAGACTCTATATTCATTCAAAGACTAACTCAAGGACCACCTCCCTATGTAAGGTAGCTTCACCTCCCCCAGTTAGAGATCTCTACCTTCTCAAAATAACATGCTTTTATTCAACTGCCTAAAAAAAAAGTAAACCTCCAAGAGGATAGAAAATTCCCGAGGTCAAAAAATATTTAATTTTTATGTTTGTATTCTTAGTGCCTAGCACTGTACCCCATGCAGAAGCACTTCAAGCAATCAGTTGACAAGTACTTAAAATGTGGCAATATTTCTATTCTACTTGTTGCTTTTTGTCTTTGTATGCCCAAACAGTACTTGCCCTAAGGGGGTTACATTCTATTGGATGAGGGAAACAGCACATACACATGTAGGTATATATAAAATATATGCAAGATAATTTTGGAGAGGGAAGGCACCAACAGTCATAGAGATTAGGTTTACGTAGTAATGTAAAATAAAGCTTGAAAATGTAAGGTGGAATTAAATTTTGAAAGGTCTTAAATACCAAACAAAGGTGCTTCTACTTGATGCTAAAGGTTAAGAGGGAGTTACTTAATTGAGGAGAGGATTGGCATGGTCAGACCAGTGCTTTAGGAAAATCACTCAAGCAGTTTTGTGGAAGACACATTTGAGAGGGCAGAGTCTTGAAGCAGAGACTATTGAGTCCAGGTGAGGGCCTGAACTAAGCTGGTGAGCTAGTGATCAGAGAGAACAGGACAGATGTGAGAGATATTGTGGAGGTAGAATTAAGAAGACCTGGAAGTTGTTGGATTGTAGGATAAGGGAGAATGAGGAGCTGAGGATGACTAGGAGGACATAAAATTGGTATTCAGGTAGCATCCTTAATAAGCTTCATGTCACTTTCCTTCCTTAGGGATGAAGACAATGAAATTCACCTCCTAGTCACCTTAAGTAACATCCTTAGGTGCTACTGTTCTCACCTTAGCACCTATGTTTGGAAGAGACACAGGAAGGCAAATAATATTTAAGAAAAATGTGAGAAATCAATAACTCAGCCCTTGGTAGGTCTTAGCCTCAGGTAGGATCCCAAAGGGAGACAAGGATTCTTGTATTTATGCCTATACTTCTTAGTAATCTGGTATAGTTAGGTCAGTGGTTACTACCAAACTCAAATGAAAATGTTACTCCTGGCTAAAAAAAAATGTATGTAGGATTGTGAACAGAAAGATGAAGTTCTGGGGATCCTTTGCTTTCCTTTTTTGAGTTTGCTTCTGGCAATATTAAAATAAATACTTGACTAAAACATTTTCTCTATAAGTACAATTTCTTTCAAATGCCAGAGCCTGAAAATCGCATAGCCCTAGATTTTCTCCTTTATTTAAATCCACTTTAAAAAAAATCCTGCAGGTTCCTGAAATAAAAAATCTTGTCATACAACCAAGGAAAACAGTAAAGAACTGATGCAAAGAGAATCTTCTTTCCAGTCTCATTGTACACTGTTCCTTCCTCTTTGCAACCCCTCCGTCTGAGTTCCAGCCAAGCCAACCTTTCCCTTGTTCCTCCCAGGCAGTGCTCCACTTCTCATATCTTGTCTTTGCACTGAGTCCCCAATTTGCCAGGAATGCACTCCCTCCTCATTTTCACTTCAGACAAGGCTGCTCTTCAAATGCAGTCAAGCACCATCTTCTGCATGAAGCCTTCCTTGATCCCCTCAGATGCTAGTGCCTCCCTCTCAAATTCCCTTGTATTTACTTAGTTTGTATTTATTTGCACTTACTGCCTTTATACTTTTTCTGTATATAATGACATAGGTCCTTGCAGCCATTAGATGTAAGCACCTTATAAGCTGGAACAGTTTCACCCACTGTATTTTGTGTCCCACAGTACTTGACACACAACAGATATTTAATAAGTACTTGGTGATTCACTCAAGTCTTCTGGATCCTACTCCTATATATTCTTTATTGCATCTACCACTGATAATGCTACTCAAAAATGACTCTAAGGAAAATGTACAGAATACATCCTACCACTTTATTTAGGCCTCTAAGCTCTTTGGAATCAAGCATTCTGTAGTTTTTGTTGATTGTGTGATGAGACTCCCTTGGCCAGAAAGTTCCAAAAGATCTTACAACACAGAAAATCATCTTAGAATATGGTAACTTTACCAGAAACTGCCATGGTATCGCTGATCCACGCAATAGAGAATATCCAGTCTTTGTGTCCATCCTTGAAGCAGGGGAGAGAAGAAAAGAAAATCATTGAGGAAAATAAGGCTCATCACACTGATCCCATTATTTTGAGTCTGTGAGTCAGCAAAAGAAAACCTTCAGATCAATGTGCTCAAATGGCAGCTACGGTCTACCCTGAAACACATCTGCGAAAATGATCAATGTAACAACATTCTAATCAATGGGGGCCGACACAAACATCTCCAGAGCTCTCCTGAAGCTGAGAGGAAATCAATTCTCTTAAGTAAATGGAGGTGTCTGGGAATCAGTAAATGAGTTCAGCTGGCATTTATCTCAAGTCTTTGTTTGATTCTCCCTTACGTATTCCCAAGAGAAGTGTTCATGTTTCCTAAGCAAAAACATGATAACAAAACAAAGTATAATGCTAATAGCCTCACTATTCAAAATTAATTATTTATCTTGACTAGAGATGTGTGGTTCACAAAACTCTGGTTTAGAATGTAGAACCAAATTAAAATGTAACTGGGAAATGTTTAACAAAATAAATAAAATTATGGTACAATATAGATAATGCTAATTTGTGGTTTTCTAGGTCATATGTGGCCTATAGGAATCTGTTTCTATTTGAGTCTGACACCACTGATCTTGACTATCACGCATTAATAACTGTTTCCATTTATATCAATACTATATTTGCTTACTTAAAGCAGAAATTTGCCTCACATTTGGATCTTTTATTCCTTGAGATAAGCAAAGTTAAAAGCTATCATCCCATCTAAATTCTGACATGTCTGTATGACTAAGAATGACCTCATCTTCTTGAAGGGTTAACATTGTTTTTAGATTTAATTTCTTTTTGAGGATCAAGTTAGTGTTTTAAATGGGATGGAATGGGGAACTTTCCAGAAAACTCAGTGAAAAGGGGGAGAGTGCTGCCCCGGCTCCACACAAAAGAATTCACCCCGCCCTAATTTTCTCTTTTTTTACATTTACTCCCCCCCAAATCCTATATAATTCACTGTAAGTCCCTTTTCCACCCTCAGATACTGACATTTTGACAGTAGCATATCCTAAGCATGGCTCTCCAACCATAGAAAATGAGGTAGAAAGAGGTATTATATGTTTTTTGGAGTAAAACCCAATGTCTCCCAGAAAGACCTAAAAAAAGTTATATTTGAAGCTATCCTTGACAAATCACCTAGATAAGAATTCAAATGAAGGAGAAATGTTCACAAAATTCTCAGCTTATGAAGTACTTTCTGATGCAAAGAAAAAAGACATATGACAAAGGTGGAGAAGAAGCCATTAAAGAAGGTGGTTCTGGTTGTGGCTTTGGTTTTCCAATCGAAATATTTTATGTTTTTTGGAGGAGGTGGAAGAAGAAAAAGGAAACAGGTAAAAATGTTGTTAATCAGTTGCTAGTGACCTTAGAATATTTATATGATGGTACAACAAGAAAGCTGACTTTGCAAAAGAACTTGATTTGTGATAAATGTGAAGGACAGAGTGGTAAGAAAGGAGCTGTAGAACGCTGTACCAAATGCAGAGATACTAGAATGCAAAGAAGAATTCATCAGAAAGGACCTATTCAATAAATTTGCATGGAATGCCAAGAGCATAGAGAATAAGTCAGTCCTAAAGACAGATTTAAATGCTGCAGTGGAAGGAAAATTGTTCAAGAGAAAAAGATTTTGGAGGTTCATAATGACAAGGGCAGTGAAGATGGTAAGAAGATAACATTCCATAATGAAGGTGACCAGCGTGAACCAAGGGGCTTGAACCAAGAGATTAAGATTGCTTTGGATCAGAAGTACCACACTCTACTTACATGATGAACTGAAGTGTTTCATATGTACAGATGTGTTCCAATTCATTGAAGCGCCATGTGGCTTTCGGAAATCAATACCAACTCTTGACAAAAGACCTATATAGTCATTCCTTCTTGCCCTGGTCAGACTGTCAAATGTGTGCTGAATGCAGGCATCCCGAATTATTGCTGATCTTATGAAAAAGGGATTCTAATAAGTGAACTTAAGGCAAACTTTCCAGAGAATGGCTTTCTTTCATCACATAAATTATCTTTGTTGGAAAAGTTACTGTTTGAAAGAAAGGAAGCAGAGGAGACTGAAGAAATGGATCGAGTAGAACTAGTGAACTTTGACTTATCTCAAGAAAGAAGAGGACATTACAAAGGGGACTAATGGTGACATTTTTAAGGAGGATGAATATGAATTGGCGTTCAGTGCCAAACCTCTTAAGGGGAGCCAGTAAATATTCTTTGTTGTAATGCTGGCTTCTGTATGCAATAATGCAGTGAAAGACTACAATCATCTTAACATTGTTTTCGTTGTAATATTCAACTATAGTTATGTTTTGTTATATTGGTGTTAATGAATAAAGTCAGTAATATAAAATACTGACTTTGCAATTTATGATGATCAGAGTGCAAGATAGTTTAACATTGCTAATTATCTCCTTATGGTAAAGAAGCCCCCAAGAAATTTTTCATGATTTGTTTCAAAAACCTTTGTTTCAAAGTATATATTCAGTGGCTTAGATTGAAATTTAATTCTTGATTGAAAAAAAGTACACAAGCATTTACAATTGTTAAGCTGTGAAATTAAATTTTCTACAGAATTTTTAAAAGAGTAGGATCGAATTAGACAGGTGCCTTTGAATCATTCTTGCTGACTCAAATGCCTCTCACTAGCAGGATGCTATCTTGCTCTAATTTAAGTGTTGTGTATGGGATTAGATTTGGGATTTGACTTCAGTGCTTTCCACCTGGTGCCACTGAATCAGTCCTGAAGGACTAAGTTTACCTGGCCTATTAATTCAAAATATGAACAAGAAAGTTTTACTCCCTATAGAAGTAATAAAGAAGTCAGTTTGGTTTAAGCCTGAGTTCTCACAAAATGAGATTTTTAATAAAGATGGGGAAGAGGAAAGGATAGATAGGAAGAGGAAAGATTGGAGATCAAGGAAGTGGATGGGATACCTTTCAGGAGAAAGCCCCATGCTAAGAAGGTTGCTTAGGGTTAATGCCAAAATGTGGGAAGAGATGAAAAGAGAGAAGGGGAAAATAATAGTCTTGAAGAATCATAAGATTGTAGAACCACTAACAAGGTCTTTTTCCTTGTTCTCCCCAGAGAGGCAGGGGGACAACTAGGGGAAACTATAACTGATACATATCATCAGTATGGTCATGATACAGGCTAGCTTTGCTTAACAGTTTTTCTTGATTACAAGAGAGAGTTTAATTCTGAGTGGGTGGAAATGATGGATGTAAAAACAAAATGTATTAATAAAGTCAAGTTGTCTTTTTTTTTAAAGGCTACTTTTCTTCCCTTGTGTAGTTCTGTCATTTTCTCTGCTAAATGCTATCTACTTTGGGAGAGAAAATTGGGAAAACAGAGAAGAGGTTTGCCCCTTGGCATAAACTCCTTATTCAATCACACAAGGCTTAAATAATGTAAATTACATGATACGATGGCTGCATCTTTCTGAGAGGGTACAGAAGCAGATCCATGTTTGAAATTGAATAAATCCCACATCTATCAGATTAGCTAAAATGATAAAAGGGGAAAATGACAAATTTTGGAGGTGATATGGAAAACTTCGGACACTCATACATTGTTGGTGGAACAGCAACACTGTTCAAAGAACAAGTGTGAAGGACTAAGTTTATTTTGAGTGTTATAAATACTCAAATCAACTCTAAAGGACCTAGGACAGAAAGTGCTATCTACATCCAGAGAGAGAACTGATAAAGAGATGTATGTGGTTTTAACATATATCTATACACCCACACACACACATACATACACACATACATGGAAGCACAGAAAATGTAGCTTTGAAAATTATGTGGAGTATTTATTGCATAGCTTTTGTAAAGGAAACAGTATGAAATGAAGATTTATGGTTTCATATTGAATCCTCCCTTTGTGTTGTCCTACGTAAATAGAAACCAGTTTTTGTCTTTTTCCATTTAAGTTCAAAATGAATTTTAAAAAAGAATGTGAATGGTACTAGGAAAGGTTGTATTTTACCAAAGTGGCTGACTGCTCTAAGTCTGACTCTGCTAGACAATGAAATGCTGGACATTATTGAGGAGGCTTGAAGACAGAAAACACCCGCACTTAGAATACAATGTACAGCTTTGGTTGCTGTCACATAACAGAGCTGGAGAAAGTCCATAAAAACAACCAAAATGATCCAGGGTGAGAGGGCTGGATGAGTTTTTTTTAAAGAAGAAAATAAAACCCTTTAGATTCTTCAACAAGGAACAACAAGGGTGAGATAAGTCTCCAAAGTTATGAATGGTATGAACAACAAATCCTGTACCTAATCCCAAAGTATTAAGAAATCCCAGTCATAGCCACACCCTCGGAATCTGAAATAGATAAATTTAAACTGATACTTAATGAAGCAGGAAGTAAAATAAGGGAATTCATTACATAAGTAGTACTGTCTAAAAACACAAAAGATCCAAGACAGGGCTCAATCAACTCCACAGTGCGATATTAAAGGAATGTTTAGAGTTATGCTCCAAACACATTTCAATGTTCATTCAGAACAAGTTCTCGGTATCACTTTATGGGACCAAGTGAAATAAACGTCTATAGCCTGGGCTCTAGAAAAGCCAAGAATCAATTGATTGTAGATGATTCTGAGATGAAACTGATCTTGTATCATTTTCTTATTGATCCTCTTTACAACTAACTGGTTTTGTCCTGTAAATGGTTAAGTCATGACTCTTTGTCTCTAAACTTACTAGGATGTGGCTGGCCTGTGATGGGCTAAGTGTGAAAATCCAGCTCTCTTACTAATCCCTGGTCTATTTGTTCCTCAAGGGATTTAGCTGAGCTTGGGGGATGCATGTGAACAAAAGGGAATTATGTGTAATAGCTTTACATCCAAAACTATCCTGCAAGGATCTTTGGTTTGTTATCTTGCACCAGGAAGGATGGAGGGGCTTGTTGCTAGGCCCCATTACTTCCAACAAATCATGCTGTTCCTTACCCCTCAGCTCTATAACCAATCATGCTATCCTCAACAGTCTACCCTGTTCTTTATTCCTCAAAACCTATAAAAGGGAAATTGTCCTTTTGCTAGGAGGTCTTTGGCAATAAATGAAGTCAAGACATTGACCCATTTGTTGACAGGAAGCATGGCCCTACTAATAATAAATGTTATTTTGCTTGGAGGACTGCCTCAGCTTACCCTTTTGTTAAATTCCACTTGCAACAATTCTAACTTGAACAAGTTACTTGCCACTTGGGGCAAATTCCAAATTCTAGGAAATAACTCCCAATTAATAATGGCAAATTAAAAAATAGAAAGTATTTTAATTTAAAAATATTCAAGGGTTATTAAATTCTCCCCAAGATCTGGAAATTTGTCAATCTGAAAGTGTAAAAGAAGTCTCTAAAGTCATGGATTGAGAAGTTGGATATATCTTCATCTCATGCACATTTTGGCAGGCATTCCAAAAGGAATCAGAGTTTGAGTAAATGTACTAACCGTAGATTTTATTATCTACCACCCATTACAAGAATATGCCTCATCTCTTCAACAGTATGCGACAGCATATAGCTAACAGTGGGATTCTTCATCTCAAACATGTTACTGTACAATATCATCTTGAAAACCCCAAAGAAAATCATTATGTAAGGTTATGTTTGTCTTGCTGGTTTTTAGCTGCAACCTGGGGTAAACCCTGACTTTCCTAGGCCCATACTAAGTAAATGGAGCTCAATTCTAATACTGCCTCGGGGGGAAGGGAAGAGGGATTGCATACCAGAGGATTGCATCCCACGCCACAGAAATACCTCATAAGATCATCTTTGGATCCTTCATTATGTAGCCACCCTATCTTGGACCACACAAGGGAGCTCACTTTCTAAATTCAGCTTCTAGAGTAAATAGGAACATGGTGAATCACACTTGTATAATTCAATTCCATATCCCTGCTGGACATTTTAAACCAGGTATACCAATCATCATTCAGGCATGTAAGTCCACGTCTGATGTGAAAGTCTAAGTAAACCTCAAATAGATAACCATTACAATAACTGTTTCTTCTCCCTACTACACGACATGAAAATCTAGGCAAACTTCAAATACATGACCATCACAGTAACTGTTGCTTCTTTCTACTATATATCCCCAGTTATACTGAGAAACAACTTACATCTCCCACACACACAGGATCTAATGTAGGCAGCCGATAGATCGCAAGGCTGTTGGGGTTGTCTCCTCCAGTGGCCAGTAGAGTTCTTGAGGGGTTCAGCTCGATGGCATGGATACCACAGCCCTGCTGGGTCACCACTCCAGGTTCTCGATCTTTCAAAATGGGAATCTTGGTGATCTGGCCTGTCTGGACATCGACCACAAACAACTAAAAGAAAAAAATGGGACAGGGAAACACCATAAAAGAATAAGCTTAGCAAAAGTCTTATTTTTTCAAAGTTGTAGATTACAAGATCATAGCTGCATCAGAAAGATCTGCTAGGTAAAATGCTTTCAAATAACATGCTGATACAAAAAACATTTATAGCAGGTCTTTTTGTGGTGGCAAAAAAAAAAAAAAAAAAGGAAACCAAAGGGAATACTCCTTAATTAGGGAGTGGCGTAATTCTGGAGAAACATGGAAAGGCTTGTATGAACTGACAGAGTGAAATGAGCAGAACGAGCAGCACAGTCTATGTAACATTTAAAAGACGAGCAATTAAAACTGACCCATGAATGCAATGAGAAGCCATGACTCCATGTTACCTGCCTCCTATAAGACAAACAATGAACTTAGGGTGCAGACTGAGGCATATAATTTTTGGATAGTTTTGGTTGATTATGCATATTTGTTACAAGGGTTTTGGTGGTGCTTAAAGAGGAGAGAGGCAGTAGGAGGGAAAGGAGTTTTTTTGCTTTGTTAGTTGAAAATTTTTTTTAAAAAATCATGATGGTAATGAATAGATTCTCCTCTTAAGGTAATCATGTTCAGGCTCAAGTTCTCTCTACTACTGAGGTTATAGTATTTGCCTTAACCAGTCAATATCAGAAAACTTGGGAGTCCAAGTTAGTCTTGAACATTAAATAACTCTTAGCGCTTATATGTTCATTCCAAGTATCCTGCTGTATCTCCTGAAAACTCTATAGGGATCAGTAAACTATGGCCTGAAGAATGGTTTTTACATTTTAAATTAAAGTTTTGTTTTCTTTAAAGATGTAAAAATAATTCTTAGCTCACAGGTCAGACAAAAACAGGTTAATCATACTACAAGTTGAAAAACTCAGAATCTCACTCCCTTCAGCACCCCTTGATCCTGGACCTCTTCCTTTCCTCAGGCTGGAGAAGGCAGGAAGTAAACATTTGGAAGATGTTTCTTGATCTTCCTCATTTAAGGATGGCACTCGGGATTTTCATCACTTGCCACCTAGCTACTTTTCTGAACTTCATCATCTTCAGAAACTCATTATTGTGCAAGATGAAATCACTTCTGAAACTGACACCTCCTCAGGGACTTTCCCTCTCCCACTGCATGGCTTTATCATACCCTGTGACAGGTAACCTTTTCAAAATCCCCCCTTTTAGCTTTTTATGTACAGTCTCCCTCCTCACTGGAATGAGAGCTCTTTAAGGGAAGGGACTATCTTATGACTTTCTTTCCATCTTCAGATCTTTAGCACTATGTGTGACACAGAGTAGGCACTTAATAAATTGACTCTGACTTGGGATTTGTACCTTGGGCTATTGTTTGCCATCTCTGACTTCAGAAGGATTAAAAAAAACATATTAAAGATCTAGTTGGATAGAAGTGGAGTAAATCACAAAGTGTAGTCCTGCACCATAGACCATTTCTATCTCTGTTCAGTTCAGATTTCATTAGAGGGAAGAAAAGAATGAATGACAGCATGCTCCAAAAAGTTCATATATCCTACACTCACTGCCATCTTCTGAATGGCTAATATAGAGATGCTAGATCTAACCTAACAAACGGGATGTTTCCTTCCCTTTGTCCCACCCAGTCTCTTGTCAGAACCCTTGGCCTCCCTTCATTTACAGAGAGGAAGAGATTAACAAACACTGCTAAGCACCAGACATGGTGTACTCCAGAAAACCTCAGAAGTAGGCAAAGGAACTCAACTAAATCAGGTTACATAAATGGCCTCAAAATCAAGGAATGACAATATCAACATACAAATATACAACAAAATACTGAGTAACTACCATTTACTGAGCTCTCTCCACATGACAAAAAGTCCAAAGTGGAAAGTGAGAACTAATTCAAACACATATTTAAGCTCCACTTAAACTAGGCACTTAGGACATAGAAGATGATGACACACATATAAAAAACTATAATATACAATATTATGAAATACAAAGAGAGCACACAACAAGGTGTGCTCTGAATTCTGTTAAGGACAGGCAGTTATGGAATATCAGGTAAGGATTCATAGAGGTTCGTTTCTCTCCAGACTCTGAGACTCTTGGCTCTGAACTTTCTCCATCATGCCATAAAAGCCTTTACTACTTGGAAAAGCACTCATACTCTGCAGCCTTCTCACCCTGCAAGTGCACCCTAGTCCTTTGTATCCTCGCTCTAATTGGTTGGTTGCTCCCAGAACCCCTATTTTGGAGAAAGTGCTCAAGACATCCACATCTTCATTCATTCCTCTCCAGGCTCAGTTACATTTTCCCTCCCTCCCCCCAGAATACCCCCTCTTTCTTTGGATTGCTTTTGTATATGTGGTATCTCCATATCAGAATGTAAGTTCTGAGGGCAAGACCTCTCTTTCTGCTTGTATATATATTTCCAAAGCTCAGCACAAGAATAAGCACTTAATAAATGCTTGTTAACTTGAGGCATCTGAGTTAGTCTTTAGAAGAGGGAAGGGATTCTAGGAGGTGAAATGGAAAGGAAATACTAAGCTCCCACCCTCAATAAATTTACTGTCTATTCAGGAACAACATACAGCTATAGGCATAAAGCATGTTAAGAGAAAGCAGAGTCAAAATGGCAGAGTAGAAGCAGGGACCTGACTGACCATTCCCCCCAAACCCCTCAAAACACCTGTAAAAAAAAATGACTAAATAAATTCTAGAGCAGCAGAAGCCACAAAATGACAGAGTGAAACAGATTTCCAGCCCAAGACAATCTGGAGGCTGACAGGAAGGGTTAATTGCAGCAGGCTTGGAGCAGAGTGCAGCCTAACATGGGCCAGCAGGAGAGTGGAGCAGGCCTCAGGGCACTGAATCACTGGCAACTACAGCGGTTTTCAGACCTCCCAACTCACAAACACCAAAGACAGCTTTAAATGTCAGTGGGAAAGCTGTCACACTTGGGTGAGAGAAGAGCATGAGATTTGGCCCCAGGTCTGGCCCCAGGCCCAGTCCCAGGGCAGCAGCAGCTGCTGCTACAGTCACAACTTCTTCTGGAATTCTCAGCCGACAGACTGGGGGAATCGAGCAGCTGATCTGGGTGGCAGTCCTACTTAGAGGAGGAGTGCTGGCATGGCAGAGCAGGTGGCAGCTATGGAGAGGGAATCCTACTTGCAGTTCCAAGGGAGAAAAAAATACTTGGGATTGCTCCCAGAACAGAGCACAGATCAAAAGAGGAGCAAACACCTCTCCTTTGATCATACCACTTTGGAGGAACTGAGAATTTACATATCCCTAGAGATATTGCTGAAAACAGCTGCACAAAACCCCTAAAACATGGGGCAACTTAACGAAGAGCTCAAAAGTCAATTAATTGGCTGGGAAAATGAACAAAAGGGGAAAAATAATACTATAGAAAGTTACTTCCTTGGTGAAAAGGTATTATCTTCTGAGGAGGAAGATCAAAGCATACAATCAGAGGAAGACAGCAAGGCCAAGGCTCCCACATCCAAAGCCTCCAAGAAAAATATGAATTAGTCGCAGGCCATGGAAAACCTCAAAAAGAATTTTGAAAATCAAGTAAGAGAAGTAGAGGAAAAATTGGAAAGAAAAATGAGAGTGATGCAAGAAAATCATGAAAAATGAGTCAACAGATTCAAAAACATGCTGAAGAAAATAACACCTTTGAAAATAGACTAAACTAAATGACAAAAGAGGTCCAAAAAGCCAATGAGAAGAATGCCTTAAAAAGCAGAATTAGCCAATGGAAAAGGGGGTCCAAAAACTCACTGAAGAAAATGATTCCTTAAAAATTAGAATGGAGCAAATGAAAGCTGACTCTATGAGAAATCAAGAAATTATAAAACAAAGCCAAAAGAATGAAAAAATAGAAGACAATGTGAAATATCTAACTGGAAAAACAACTGACCTAGAAAACAGATCCAGGAGAGATAAATTGAAAATTATTGGTCTACCTGAAAACCAAGATTAACAAAAAGAACCTAAACATCATCTTTCAAGAAATTATCAAGGAAAATTGCCCTGATATCCTAGAACCAGAGTGTAGTAGAAATGGAAAGAATTCACTGAGATTCCCAAAGTAAAACTCCTAGGAATATTGTAGCCAAATTCTAGAGTTCCCAGGTCAAGGAGAAAATATTACAAGCAGTCAGAAAGAAACAATTCAAGTACTGTGGAAACACAATCAGGATAACACAAGATTCAGCAGCTTCTACCCTAAGGGATCAGAAGACTTGGAATATGATATTCCAGAGGTCAAAGGAAATAGGATTAAAACCAAAATCACCTACCCTGCAAAGCTGAGTACAATACTTCAGGGGGAAAGATGGAATTTCAATGAAACAGAGGACTTCCAAGCAATCTTGTTGAAAAGACCAGAGCTGAATAGAAATTTTGACTTTCAAATACAAGAATCAAGAGAAGCATCAAAAAGTAAACAGGAAAGAGAAATCATAATGGACTCATTAAACTTGAATTGTTTACATTCCTACATGGAAAGATGATGTTCATAACTCATGAGACCTCTCTAAGTATTAGGGTAATTAGAAGGAACATGTGTGTAAATATATATATATATATGGAGAGAGAGAGAGAGAGAGAGAGAGAGAGAGAGAGAGAGAGAGAGAGAGAAATAAAATTAAGTGTTGACAGGAATGTACTGGAAGAAATAGAAAGTGAGAGGTACAATGTAGTAAATCATCTCATATAAAAGAGGTAAGAAAGAGCTTTTACAATGGGGGGAAAAGGGGACAGGTGAGAGGGAATAACTAAGCCTTACTCTCATTGGATTTTGCTTACTCTCATGGGAATAACACACATGTAATCAGGTATGGAAATCTATCTTACCCTGCAGGAAAGGCAGGGGTAAGGGAATAGGAGAGGGAAGATAACTAAAGGGTCAGCAGATTGAGGGAAGAGGTAATCAGAAGCAAA
>CM053772.1:121786813-121823287 GCA_028658325.1 Potorous gilbertii | reverse complement strand
TCTTGGGGAGGGATGGGGAAAAGCTTAAAATTTATGGAAGTAAATGTTGAAAACTAAAAATAAATAAATTAACTTAACAAAAAGGAAAAAAGATTTGGAAAAAATCTCACACTCACCATTTCTGAAAAAATAAAATACATATAAAACTGCATTCTGAGTCCATCAGCTTTTTGAGGTAGATAGCATATTTTCATCATGAGACCTTTGAATTCATGGTTGATCATTGCAATGATCAGAGTTCCTAAGCTTTTTTGGAATCGATCAACTTTACAGTATTGTTACTGGATATATTATCCTCCTGGTTCTCCTCTTAGTTTTAATAGATATTACTTATCATTTTAAGGAAAGGTCCAATTATTCTTATGCTTTTTAGTGTTTTTAACAGGAATGGTTGCTGGATGATCTCAAAAATCTTTTCCATATTTATTTCTGCATCTACACATATTTATAGATATATAGATATATCTATTAAGATATGATTTTTATTATTAATGTTCATAATTTTCCTTATATTTAACCAGTACTGCATTTCTAGTCAAATCAAGATGGTTTGACACTTATGGTCAAAGTGCATTATTTTTGTGATACATTGCTCATTTCAATACTCATGTTTTATTTAAAATTTTTGCACTGATATTCACTAGAGATATTTGTCTATGGTTTTCTCTGTTTTGATTTGGATTTAGGCAGCAAGATTATATCTGTGTCATAGAAATAATTTGTTAGGACCCCTTCTTTTCCTACTCCCCCCCAACCCCCCAGTTTACAGAGTATTGGAATTAACTGCTCTTTAAATGTTTGGCAGAATTTACTTGTAAACCTATCTGGTCCTGGGTCTTTCCCTGCATTGGGAAATAATTTGTGTCTTATCCCATTCCTTTTTATATAAGATTATTAAAGCATTCTATTTCCTGGTCTATTAATTTGGTCAATTTGCAATTGTATAAATACTTCTCTATTTATTTCTTACCAATTGGTTGTGAATTCATCTTTTTTATTTTTGATACTTGTACTTTGATTTTCTTATCAATTTCTGAAAAATCAAATTAGCTTTCTATTTTATTGTTATTCCCCCCCTACTAAGAATAGATCCTCCTTTTATT
Source organism: Potorous gilbertii (assembly GCA_028658325.1). Taxonomy (NCBI): domain Eukaryota; kingdom Metazoa; phylum Chordata; class Mammalia; order Diprotodontia; family Potoroidae; genus Potorous; species Potorous gilbertii. The sequence goes on along the minus strand of CM053772.1, from coordinate 121,822,184 downwards.
TTTTCTTTCAAATGTCAACCTCTCCTTTGATTTTCAGGATTTCTATTTTGGTATTTAATTTGGGAGGAGGTAAATATGTTTTTTTAGTTTTTAGTTGCATGCCCCTTTTATTGAATGCTCTTTCTTTTATTGATGTAAATGTTTCAAGATGTTTCCCCCTACACATTGCTTTTGCTGCATCTCCAAAATTTTAGCAAGGTGGTACACTGTTGTCACTATCTTTAATAATGACTATTTTCATGATTTGTTCTTTGACCTACTTATTCTTTAGGATTAAGTTATTTAGTTTCCAATTAATTTTTAATCTCTGCATCAAAGGCCCTTTACTGAACATGATTTTTATTGCATTACAGTAGGTAGAAAATGCCTTTAATATTTCAGTTTTTTTGCCTTTCTGTGGTCGATTTTTGTGAAGGCACTATGCATAGCTAATAAATACCTTTCTATTCCCATTCAATACTCTCCAGATATCTATCACAGCTAACTTTTCTAAAATTCTAATTAGGTCCTTCATTTGTTTTTTGTTTAATTAGATTCATCTAGTCTGAGAGAGGTAAATGGATTTTTCTCAGTATTAAGAGTTTTACTATCTATTTCTGCCTGTGGTTTAACTTTTCCTTTAAAAATCTGGATACTATGTTATTTGGTGCATATATATTTAGTATTTATAATAATTCATTTTCTATGGTACTTTTTTAGCAAAATGTAGTTTTGCTATTTGTCTCTTCAAATTGGGTCTATTTGAGTTTAGATAAAAGGAGTTAATAGCACCTAAGTGGCATAGTGGATAACTTCCAGGCCTGGAGTCAGGAAAATTCATCTTCCTGAGTTCAAATCTGGCCTCAGACACTTATAACTGTGTGGCCTCGTTTGTCTCAGTTTCCTCATTTGTAAAAATGAGTTGGAGAAGGAAACCATTCCAGTGTCTGCCAAGAAAGCTCCAAATAAGGTCAAAAAGAGTTAGACATGACTGAAAACCACTGAACAACAATGTTAGAGGGCTATAAAGATCAAAGGAGATAATGTTTGTGAAAGTGCTTACTTAACGCATGGCCTGGCACCAAGTAGGCACTATGTAAAAGCTTATTCCCTTTCTTTCCTCTTCTCTATTTCCTTTCTCTATCTTTCCTAACTGAGATCATGATTACCCTTACCTTTTGTACTTCAGTTGAAGCATAATAGATTCTACTCTAATCACTTACTTTAACTCCATGTTCATCTTTCTGTTTCAAGTATGATTTTTGCACATGACATACTGTCAGATTCTGGTTTCTAATTCATTCAGCTACCTTCTTCCATTTTATGAGTGAGTTCATCTCATTCACATTCAAAGTTATGATTTTAATTATTTTAATCCATCCTATTCTTTTATATTTTTCCTTCTGTTTTCTGCTCCCTCTTTAAAAGTATGCTTTGCTTCTGACTAACCCCCTACCCTCAGATCTACCCTCTCATTTATTCCTCCCATTTCCCTCAACACTTTTCCTACTTGTTTCCCTGGTGGGTAAGATGTGGTTTCTGTGCTCAATTGTGTGTGTGTGTGTATATATATCTATCTATCTATCTATCTATCTATCTATATATATATATATATATTCTTCCTTCCATTAGCCAGTTAAAGTAAGATTCAATAGTTAGGCTTTCCCCCTCCTCCTGGTTGTACTTACACACTCCATTTATGTAACATGATTTCTCCCATTCTTCTTCTCCCTTTCCAGTGTCTTTACTCCTACTCACATGCTGCTCAACAGAGCTGGAGAAAATCAGGAAAATGTGTTGACTAGGTCCGTCACAATTTTATGTTACATAGTCTCAACTGGAACTTCAGTGAGGAAAGGCAATTCCTTTTTTTTTAAATAGTATTTTATTTTTCTCCCAATTACATGTAAAGATAGTTTTTAACACTCATTTCTGTAAGATTTTGAGTTCTCTTTCCTTTTCCTCCCCTCTCCTCAAGATTACAAGCAATCTAATGTAGGTTATACATGTGCAGTTATGTTCAACATATTTCCACATTAGTCATGTTATGAAAGAATAGAGCAAAAGAGAAAAACCCCACCCAACCCCACCTGCACAAAAGTGAAAGTAGTATGCTTCAATCTGTCTTCAGATTTACAGAGTTCTTTTCATGGATGTGGATCATATTTTCCATCATGAATCTTTTGGAATTGTCTTAGATCACTGCATTGCTTAGAAGAGCTAAGTCTATCATAGCTGATCATTGCACTATGTTGCTGTTACTGTGTACAATGTTCTCCTGGTTCTGCTTACTTCACTCAGCATCACTTCATGTAAGCATTCCCAGGTTTTTCTAAAATCCAAGGCAATTTTTTATGCCTCCATAACTGATGTGCTAATACACTTACCACAATTATTTTTTCCCAAACCTTCTCATCTCTTCAAATCTATCATGGCACCCCCTTTCCCCATTCCCTTAGCTGAGAGTCTTGACTCATACTATATTGAAATAAATAAATAAATGAAGTCATCACCAAGAGCTTCTCTTCTCCCTTCCTCATCTCAGCTATCTTTCCTTTCTATCCCCTCCTTTACTCATATCATATGAAGAAGTAGCCCTTCTCCTTTCCCAAGGTCAACTCCTCTACATGTAGCCTTGATCCCACTCCATTTCAGCTTCTACAGTAGAATTCTTCCTTTATCATCCTTATTCCTCACTAACCAGTTTTCTCTGTCTATTGGTTGCTTCCTTACCAATTCCAAACACACTTGGCCCACTTTTCCTCATCTAGGCATCATCCTTGACTCTTCACTTGCATTCATCCTACATGGTCAATCTGTTGTCAAATCCAGGCCTTCCAATCTTTGTTATATCTCAAATTCATTTCCATTCTTCCACTTACATACCCATCACTGTGATATAAGCCCTCATCCCATGTTTGGACTATTCCAATGGCCTTCTGGTTGGTTATCTTACCTCAAAGTCTCTCCCCATTATTCCAGGCCGTCCTCCAACTCGGCTGCCCAAAGTGATCTTCCTAAAGTAAAGGTCTGACCGCATCACTTTACTAACTCAATAAACTTCAATGGCTCCCTATTGACACCAGGAATAACTACAAAATCTGTTTGGCTTTTAAAATTCCTCACAACCTGGCCCCTTCATATCTTTTCAGTTTTTTTATGGCTTTTCCCCTTTCACATATTCTATGATTCAATGACACTGGCCTTCTTAATATTCATCTCACATAGCACTGTTTTCTATTGTCTTTTCAATGGCACATGACTACTGTGCTTTCCCTTGTCTCAACTCATGACTTCTTTGGCTTCCTTCAACTCTCTGGCAAAATCTCATTTTCTGTAAGAGGCCTCTCCTGGTCTATTATCCCCTACCTTGTCCCTCAACCTCCTTATTGCTTTTTCTGAGATAACTTCTAATATCCCCTGCATATATCTTTTAGAATGTGAGTTCTTGAGTTCAGGGACTATTTTTGTCTCTTTCTGCTTAGCATAATGCTTGGTATATAGTAAATACTTAACATATGTTTGTTGACTTGACTTGTCTGTTTTTAAAAGCTTTTGCAAGTTTTCTTGTATTTTTTCCTGTAGTGTGAATATACAGGTTTGGTTGGTTATCTTCTTCTGGGAAATCTTTAAATTATCTCTGTGCTATTATTATGCTATAAGAAATGACAAGCAAGATGACTTCACAAAAATCTGGAAAGACTTAAATGAACTGATGCAAAACGAGGTGAGCAGAACCAGGAGAACATTGCACACAGTAACAGGAATAATGAAAGATGAAAAACTGTGAATGACTTAGCTATTCTCAGCAATACAATGATCTAAGACAATCTCAAAGGACTTATAATGAAAAATACTATCCATTTCCAGAGAAAGAAATGATGGTGTCTGAATATAGACTAAAGCATACTGTTTTTCACTTTCTTCCTTTTTTAGTTCAAGTTTTTTTCTAGAATAACTACTATGGAAATGTTTTCATAATTGCACATACATAACCTATATCATATTGCTGACCATCTCAGGAAGGGTGAGGGAAGGGAGGAAAAGGATAGAATTTAGAACTCAAAACTTAAAAAATACAATAGATGTTAAAAATTATTTTTACATGTAACGAGGAAAAAATAAAAATATTTTTAAAAAGTTATCTCTGTTATTCCTATCTTCAAGGTCATTTCCCTTGGAGTGTTATTTATATATCTCATCAAAATACTTATAAGCAATACTTTTTATGGTATTAAAGAACTGGAAACAAAGTAGATGTCTTTCAACTGGGCAATGGTTAAACCAATTATGGTACAGGAATTTATTGCACTATGACTGTGCTTTAAGAAATGGCAAATATGAACAAGGAAGAGAAGTATGGAAAGACTTGCATGAACAGATGCAGAGTAAAGTAAATAGAATGGAGAAAATAATACAAAGCATAACTACAATAATATAAATGGAAAGAAACAAAACCACAGAATAATCCAAAGTGAATGTTACAAAATCACAAAAAAGAAGCATGGCCTCAAACAAGAGATATGAGGAGTAATATACCTCTCCTTTGCAGAGGCAAGAGGTCCATGGGTGTGGAACATTGCATGTTTTCAGACTTATATGTTCCTTTAACATTTTCAATACTTTCTGGGGTCATTTTAGAGTTTCATGCACCCAGCTACCCTCCTTCCTTCCATAGTAGGTTGTATCTGCAGAATTCTCTTTGAGGAATTTTGGGTCATTTTCCTTCACAGTATTTTTGTTCACTGTGCTGTGGTATATCTGACTTTTTACCTCCTACTTCTGTTGTATTTTTCTCTTTGTGAACTATGTTTGTATTCAGCTTCCTCCCTTTGGATTTCGTTTTTGGACAGTTCCAGTATTTTTAGTCACTTGTTTGAATGTACAGATTTCCCCTGAGGATGAGTAGCCTCAGGCTTCCTTTGAAGGATATGGAGTATGTGAGCCCAGATCTCTGACTAAAATAAGTTTCACAGGGAAAAGAGTGGTCCCAGCCTATTTCTAATCCCCTTTCCTTGACTGAGGGAGTTGTTTTCACTCTGGTTGTTACTGTGAGGCTCTTATTCTCATGATTCACTCTCTGTCAGTTGCTCTTCATTTCCTTTATTTGGCCAAGCAAAACTGGTCCCCAATACCTCTTGTAGGGAAAGGTATGGAGGTACCGTCCAAGTTACAGAAGTGAGAGAACTGGGCTGAGATCCCTCCAGAGATGGAGCACAAGAACACATGAGTGGTGGGGATAGGTCATGGGGAAAATACAAGGTGAAGTTAAAGTTCTCTTGTCTTATTTCATACTGTTTTTTAAACCTTGCATTTATCCTCTGTTTTGTATGTTGGCAGAAGAGGGAGAAAAGGACTATACTTTCCTTTACAAAAAAAAGACTTCCTTTACCCTAGTTCTTGTGCACAGGTAACCAAAACACAGAGTCCTCCCTATTTCCCGAAGTCAATGAGAAAGTAGAACACTACGGAGTCTGTCTCCTTTCTCTTGATATGCAACAGAATGTCCTAAAATAAAACAAAATGCCTTCAACAGCTGATCAGTTGTGAACCCAATATGATTGTGTATTTCTGTACAAGTACCTAGGTGAAATGGCTTATTTCAAAGATCATGTGCTCTATCCTTTATTTGTGGGCAGCTTGGCAGTGCAGTGCAGTGGACAAAGCACTGGGCTTGGAGTCAGGAAGATCAAAAATACAGCCTTTAACATAGGAGTTAAATCCAAACTTTATAGAACAAATCCCCTTAATAAAAAGATTTGTTCTGTAAAACCTGGACTCAGTCAGAAAGCTGCACCTAAGGAGCTAGAAGGATGCATGTTCTCCACCCCTGCTCCGACACTTACTAGCTGTAAAACCTTGGGCACGTCACTTACCCTGTTTATCTCAGTTTCTCATCTGTAAAATGGGGATCATAATAGTATACATACACACACAGGGGTGTGTGTGTATGTATGTATGTGTGTGGTATGTGTGTGTATGTGTGTGCATGTATGTTTGTGTTGTATGTGTATATATGTGTATGTGTGTATACGTGCGTGTGTGTGTGTGTGTGTGTGTGTGTGTGTGTGTGTGTGTGTGTGTGTGCCATCTTGGAGTTTCATGTTTTTTGTTTTTATTTTACTATCTTAAGAGTCTGTAGAATTTTCTTTGAAGAATTTTGACTCATTTTAGTTCATTGGATATTATTTACATATTATATATAATACATACATATGTCAACTGCTACTTCTCGACTATTGTTCTTATAACTTAATGTACAAAATAAAACCTTTTAATGACATTCTAAGTTATAACAAATGGCTTTACTTGTCATAATATTTCCTTATGGATTCAGCTTTAATTATTCTAATAATGTTTTTCTATGCTTTTTGGGCTTATACAGGTTTATGAGAAAAAAATGCTCCCAACACCTTGCCAAACATGTGATCAAGTACTCGGGTAAATGAATGTAATAACAGGACATCACTGCTTCATAAAGAATGAGGAATTCAGAAGAATACAAGAAGGCTTGTATAAACATTGGAAAGAAAATAGGATCAGAAAAACAATCCACATAAGGCTAGGCTTGAAGGCACATTTCTATAATTAGGGAGAGGTTAAGGCTGGAGGATCACTTGAATCTGGTACTAATATGACAAGTCCTCAGCGGTAAGGCAGGTTACCAGTCTGCCTGGGAAAGGGTAAAATGACCCTGGTTGGAAATGGAAATTGCAAGTCACAATTTTTCTGTCAGTAGTTGGACTGGGTTTATACATGGCAATTTCACTTTTATCTTGGATGAGAAAAGCAGACCCAGTCTCATAAAGCTCCAAACAAACTAACTCTCTCTCTCTCTCTCTATATATATATATGTATATATTATATATATATATAAATAAAATAACATTATCTCCACTTTATTCTGCATACATCTTATTTGTAACATAGTTGCTTTCATGTTGTTTCCCCACCGCTGCTGTGAGTTCCAGTAGAAAGGTTTTGCCATTTTTTTTGTATCCCCAGTGCTTAATACAGATGGCTGGCACACAGAAGGTGCTTAATGTTTGAGATGACTCAAATTAAAATAATGGAAATGAAAACAACACTAAAAGACATCTGAACTCATATTAAAAGAGATGATTCCAGAGGGCAGAAGAATATTTTCTGCTTTTTTGGGTAGGAGTCCTCATAATGGGGTGATGGGGACTAAACATACTAATTGTTATATATACTGTTTATCAAACAACTTTAGATTGTTGGTTTGATATTAATTTTTATTTTAAAAAACTATAAATTTTTCAATCAACAAATTATCTGCCTTGTCTCTCTCCTGCCTCACCCCCAACTGAGAATGAAAAAAAAAAATGAAAACAAAACCCATGTTACAAATATATGTAGTTAAGTAACAGAAATGTTCACATTGGTCATATCCAAAATAATATGTTTCACTCTACCCTTTGAGTCCTTCACCTCTCCATTAGGAAGTGGTAAGCATGTTTCATCATCATTGTTCTCTGGAACCAATGGTCATTACACTGATCAGAGTTTCTAAGTCTTCCAGAGTTATTTGTATTTACTACATTGTTATCACCGCATAAATTGCTATCCTAGTTCTGTTAGCTTCACAGTGCATCAGTTCATGTAAGTATTCCTAGGTTTTTTTCTGAAACCACTGCTTTCATCATTTTCTTTTAGTAAAAGTTATTTCATCACATCCATATACCATAACTTATTCAGCCATTCCCTAAATAATGAGTATTCCCTCATTTCGCTATCAATATTTTTGTATATCTTTAGAGTTTGTTATACTTAGAACAAATCCCTCCCTTAACCTATCCTCCCTCTAATTTCTCCTCTCTCTTTTCCCCTTTCCTACTGACTGAAATGTACTTCTTTACCCAAATCCGTGTGTGTGTGTGTGTGTGTGTGTGTGTGTGTGTGTGTGTGTGTTCTTTCTTCCTCTCACCAATTCAGATGAAAGCAAGGTTCAGGTGTCAGCCATTCTCACTCCCCCTTGTCCCTTCTTTCTTGTTTGTATGAATTCTTATTCACCCTGATTACGTGAGATAATTTCTTCTACCCTTACTTCTATTTCCTGCCTAGTATACTTCACTTCTCTTCTTTCTATGCTTCTCTTAAGTTCATCAAGAAATAACAGAACCATGGTCAGGTCTTATCTAATTAGACATCCTCTTAGACACCTGAGGAGGAAAAAAAGGTTCAGAGGGATATAATTTCCCCATGTTAGAGTGTAACCCATTTATCCTTATTTATTCCCTTATGATTGTTTGTTACTATATTTCTCTTAACTCTCATGTTTGAACTTCAAAGTTTTCAACACAATTCTGTTCTTTTTATCAGGAATGACTGGAACTTCTATTTCATTAAAAATCCATGTTTTTCCCTGTAGGATTATATTCAGTTTTGCTGAGTAACTTATTCTTGGCCATAAGCCTATATCCATTGCTTTGTGGATTATCGTATTTTTTGTTCCTTAACAGCAGAGAATGCTAAATCAGGTGGCTGTGGTTTCTCAGTACTTGAACTCTTCCTTTCTAGTTACTTGTAGTATTTTTAACTTGGCCTGGAAGCTCTGGACCTTGGTTATCATCCTCAGAAATTTTCATTTGGGGATTTCCTTCAGGAGGTGACCAGTAGATTATTTCTATCTCCATTTTGCCTTTTAGTTCTAAGAGATCTGGGCAGTTTTCTTTTTTTACAATTTCTAGAAATATCATGTCCAGGCACTGTTTTTTTAGGTAACAGTTTTCAGGTAGTCCAGTGATTCTTAAATTTTTTTTCCCTATGATCTTTTTTGCTATGAGTTACCTTACATTTTCTTCCAGTTTTCCTGTCTTTTGATTTTGTTTTAATATTTCTTGTCTCACGGAGTCACTGGTTTCTCTTTGGTTCATTCGATTTTCAACTCTTTCAGCCAAACTGTTAATTCCCTTTCCAATTCTTTCTTTCGCTCTCATGTCCTTTCAGTTTTTCCCTCTTTGATTCATCTCTTTCATGAATTCTAGTTGGATTTGTGCCCAAGCTGTCTTTTTTTTGGTGGCTTTGCTCAGAGATATTTGGGGATTCATTTTTTTCTGGTTTTTTTTTTTTTGTCTCAAAGGTTTCTGTCATCATACAAAGTGGAATTCTTTTTGTTTGTTTGCTCATTATCCCAGCCTATTCCTGGACTTCACATTTGATGTTAGTGCCAAGCTCTGCAGTTATGGAGGGAAAATCTGGGCTGGTCCTACTGCTGCTGCTTTCTTGGGCTATTTATTGAGTGGTGTTATAATACATTATAAGTGATACATTGAGGTCCAGGATCTCAGAGGCAACTCAGGTCGAGGACCTGCAAGTTTTCAATGCTCCCAAAATGGTTTGATCCACCACGATGACTGATTGTTATATAGCGCCATTCTCACATCTGCAGTCACCCCCCCATCTGAGCTCAACAAGCCCTGTCCTGGATTTGGATCTGAACAGTTGTAGACTGCTGCTGGGCACAGTCACTATTAACCATCTGGGAACCTGTGCTAGCTCAGACAGAACTGGAGCTTCTTGGGTCTGAGATTCTGACCCTGATTATTCCTCTGTAGTCTTCAGTCTGGATACCATCCATGGCCTAGGAATTTCTCTTTACCCTGGACTGCCACTCTATGCCTTCCTCAGTCTGCCTTGGATCTGGGTGTGACTTCGAGTCAGATGTCATCCCCTGATTTTCACACACCATTCTATCTGTCTCCCTAAGTTGACCTGTGCTAGAAAAAAATGACGCTCTAAGATTTAAAAAAAAATTATCCATCAAGTTTTGGTCTGGAATATAGACACTGGATTCAATAAATAGTGGTTCTATAATTCTATGGACAATTGTGGGGTCCAAAAAATAAGAACTAATAACTCGTAGTACCTGCTTGTAGGGTTCAAACTGGAAGCAGACTGAGGGAATCACTGGCAACTAATACTCTCAGCTGATGCTAAGGAAAATTGAGGCGTAGGAAGAATAAGTCACTGAAGATAAAAGAGTACAGGAACTGGAAGCAGCTTTAAGATTATTAAGTTCAAAACCATCACTTGATGAAAAGGACAAAACTGTGACTCAAAAGTTATTCTGTTAGGCTTTCCTGAATGTCTTACCAGCTGTTTAACAACAGGCAAATCACTTAACCACTGATTCATTTTCCTCATCTGTAAAATGGACATAATAAAGAGCAGCACTTTATAGAATTATTATGAAGATAAAATGAGATCTCATTTTGAAAACCTTAAAACTACAAATGCTAGATAGTGTTATTGTGGTTGTTGTCATACTGTATGTGAACTAGCCTTAGCATCAGGAACATACTGATTCAAGTATTGTTTCTGGCACATACTTTTTGTGTGACCTTGGGCAGGGTCCCTTAACCTCTCAGTGTTAATTTCATCATGTAACAATCTCCTCCAAGAAAAAGGGAAGGGCCATTCCATCTCATCCGATCTGTCTGGCCTCTAACCTTCCTAGGGAAGTGAAGATACATTATTCTACTGCGCACCATTGCACACTGCCTTTGGGGTAAGGAGACAAATGCCATTACATCATACCAGATCTCCTTCCTCAGGAATGGAGAAACACTGTTCCATCATCCTGTTTTTCTGCCTTCCTAGGGAAGTAGAGGAACATCATTCTTTTACACAAGCACTTTGAAAAACCCTGACAAGTGTCCCGTTAGGTCTCCTGCCTTCCATGGAAAAGGAGAACACCATTACATTGTGCCAGGTTTCCTGTCTTTCTGGGGAAATAGAGAAACACTATTCCATCTCACACCATGCCTTTGAATTAAGGAAAGAAGTCATTCAGGGGAAGGGGTGAAATGTCTTTCTTTCAGCTCCTATTTCAATGGTCCTCTCACCTGAGCTGCCTAAAACCCTGAGAGAACTCACCCTGAGGCCAAAACTCTAGAGATGTTGACAACCTACCTGAATTCATTTCTCAATGATGGACAAATTCCCACCCAGTCTATACCTTTCTCATCTCATTGATTTTGAACCCTTGGATGTCACTCAGATTCTGTTCTCTGCCTGCCCACTTCGTTTATTCCCAAATTCCTACAATACCACCCCTCTAAAGATACCCACATTTTCCACAGTACTCTCTGCACTTGCCTCACTGTTAACAAACATGCTTATCTTAAATTTTTCCCCTTTCTTCTGCCTCCCTTCTGATGACTCTGCCTCCTTGACCACCCTTTCCAGCGCTGACTTTTCATTCATTCCCTCAATTCACTGGTTGAGGTAGGGCAGTGAAATACTCCTTGCTCCTCAATTCCCCTACCAGGCTCCTTCTCTCTCTCCATCATTAGATAACTGCTCCTTCTTTGAGATTCACTCAATTCATATTTACTATCCAGTCAAAATTCTGGTATCTTTTGGGGAGAGATCTCCCAGACATTCCCCTTCTTTTTTAAATTCAGTGCCTAGCTCTGGCTTTATTTCCCCAACCGCTGCCCTCATGCTAAAGGACCTCAACATACATATTGATATTCTCTCAAACATCCTAACTTTACAGCTCCTCCACTTACTAATTTCACATGGCCTAACCATCCAAACCACTTTAGTTATACACAAAAATGGTCATACCCTTGATCTTGCCTTCCTTTCCATCACTTCCATGCTTATGACCTCTGAAATTTCCTTATATGTTGTTATCCTACTTCTCCCTCTCCTCAGAACCTCTCATTTTCTCTGGGTCCTCTCATCCCTCAACCCCTCACTTCTTTTCCCAGGTCATGACCTCTACACTAGCTACACTTGCTTCCTTTCCCTATCTTAACTCCTTGGTGAACCAGTTCAACTCTGTACTCTCATCTTCTCTTGATCCCTTGTCCTCTTATTCTATTACTGATCTTGCCTGGGCAGGCTTTACCCTTAGATTTCTCCCACTGTACACTGACTTTGCTCCTATTCCTCTCATCCTCAAAAACTACTTGACCCTTTCATCCCTGCTAGCTATGGTCCCATATCTCGCCTCCCTTTTGTGGCTAAACTCCTTGAGAAGGCAGTCTATAATCAATATCCACACTTCTCTTTCTCTCAATTTCTCTTAGCTCTCTATTATCCTGTTTCAGACCTAATCATTCAAACTTTCTTCAAAGTTACCAATTATCTCTTATTACCAAATCTAATGGCTTCCCCTGCCCCCCAATATTCTCTGTAGCCTTTGGCACCATAAATCACCCTGTTCTTTTTCACATTCTTTCTCTCTAGGTTTCTGAGACACTATTACAATGCCAGTTCTCCTCCTATCTGTCTGACCACTTTTTAATCTCCTTTGTTGGAGGTTCATTCAGGTCATGCCTGCTAATGATGCAAGACCTACAGGGCTCTGCCCAGTTCTGGCACTTCTTTTCTTTCTCTATATTATTTCACTTGGTGATGTCATCAGTTTCCATGGATTCAATTTTTCATTGTTAGGCTGATTATTCCCAGATCTACTTATACAGCCATAAATCTCTCTGCTGACTTCCAGGCTCCCATTTCCAACAGCCTATTAAACATCTCAAAGACATCTTGAACCCAACATGTTCAGATCTGAATTTTCTTATTACTGTCATGGGTCCCATCATCTTCCCAGTTTCCCAGGCTTGCCATCTACCCCCATATCCAATTTGTTGCCAAGTCCTATAGATTTTACCTTGGTAACACTTCTTATATATCCCCTTCTGTTCTCTGACATTGCCACAACCTTGGTACAAGCCCTAATCATTTCATGCCTAGACTATTAAAATAAGCCCTCCAACCCCACCCTATTCATTCCCATCCTCCACTTAACTATCAAATTAATCTTGCAAAAGTACAGATGGACAGGGGTGGAGTCAAGATTGCGGAGTATAAAGATGCACATACTCTAGCTCTTCCCCCACAGCCCATAAAATACCTGTAAAGAAAGACTTTCAACAAACTCTAGAGGAGCAGAAACCACAGAACTACAGAGTGGAGGATATTTCCAGCCCAGGGTGACCTGGAAGGCAGGTGAGGAAGGTCTGTCAAGAATTGTTTTTGTGTAGAACTGGGAAATAAGAAATACAGATAATGGGGTATAGAAATTCATCTTGCCCTACAGGACATGAGAGAAGATGGGGATAAAGAAAGGGAGAGGTGTTAGAAGGGAGGACACATTGGTGGAAGGGGCAATCAGAATGCAAGGTGTTTTGGGGTGGGTGGAGGGGAGAAGTGGGGAGAAAATTTGGAACTCAAAATTTTGTCGAAATGAATGTTGAAAACTTAAAATAAATAAAAAAGATTAATGATAATTTAAAAAAGGAAAATTTATAAAAAATACAGATGGACAATACCAAGCTACCCCACTCTCCACTCATCCATTTATAAATTCTGGTGGCTCCCTATCACCTCTCCAGGATCAAATATAAAATCTTCTGTTTGTCATTCAAAATTTTTCACAGATTGTCCCCCTCTAGCCTTTCCAATCTTCTTCTACCTTATTACCCTCCCCCAAGACTCAGTGATCTAGTGACACTGGTTTCCTTGTTATTCCTCTCATAAGATACCTTTTATCTAGACTCTGGACATTTTCACTGGCCATCTCTCATATCTGAAACAACATCTCTCCTCATCTCTGCTTCTTTCCTCCACAACTGATTATCACCAATTTATATTTTATGTATCTTGTTTCTACATATGGAGAGTTCTTGTTGTAAATGGCTAATTAAGGTGATTTTTACACAATGCAAATAGAGAACAGCAGGTGGGGACAGACACATACTAGGAGCACAGACAAAGACAAACACTGGGACTAACACATGGGCAGGTGAAGCAAAGGTCTTCCCCTCTGCTTATCTGGTGAAACCCATTCTTTTGCTTTGACTTGGAGAGTCTTTTAGGGGCACGGGTGAGAGGTCACGGAGCATCACGTGGAGACAGAGCATAGTACAGTATTGTAACGTTAACACAGGTTTTTTTTTTTAAATGCAGATTTCTTTCAGAATTCTTTAAATAAAGTCAAATTTGCATAATACAAATTTAAGTAAAATGAGAACTATCTGTAGTTGTTTGCATGTTGTCTCCTTGGTTGTTGGAAGCTCTCAGAGAGCAAGGACTTTCTTTTGCCTTTCTTAGTATGCCCAATGCTTAGCCCAGTGTCTGTCCATTTAATAATCACTTACTAGTCACATTTAATAGTCAATAAATACTTACTGACTGACGCTGCCTGGCAATTTACTTGAATACTGTTAACGATGGTGATAAAGACTCTGATAAAGACAGATAAAGACTCTGACCAGATGCAGAAAAAAAAATACCAGCAAAAGAAGAGTGTTTTGATTAGCTAGCTGCAAGGAAGAAACAGAAGTAGTAACAGAAGCTTCCATGCATTAACAGGAAGCACTCTCATCACACACATCTCCTTCCCTCCACCAAATTCTGATTTTAAAGAACTAGAGTTCCACTGCTTTCATTTACGCTTGCTTTAGAATAAACCTGTTTGGTCAAAAATAGCAAAAGGAGGGGAAAAAAAACAGAAAAGAGCCAAATAGCTTGGTTAAGTAGGGAGGTTCTCTGGTTGAGAGGCAAGGTACCTGGGCTTCACTCCTGGCTCTGTTCGTAGGGTTCAAATTAATTTCCTCTGAAGTTTAGCTTCTCATTGGAGAAGGTAAGGTAAGTATGTCATCAGAGAACAATGGAAAACATTTCACACAATATTATTGGCAGCAGCTATAGAAAGTTACATTGACTCAATATCCCACTGTTCTCAGCCTTGCTTATCAATCCGTGTTGGGGGAGGATGTGATGCGGAGGGAAACATCAGATCTGCAGCTTTGTGCCTCACTGGCTGTTTGTCATGTTCTTGCTACCTTGGAGAAGAATTGCGATGCAAAGGTCCAACTTCTGCTGCTGTGGGCCCATCTCAGTTGTCTTAAAATTAGCTCTAAAAGCTGTCCCACCTTGAAGTCATGGTTGACCTCCAATAACCAGCCAGTCAATGTGTTGCTACCTTGACCTACTTATAATAAACTCCTTTTAATTCTCACTGTCCTGAGTCTTGCCTCATTAATCAGGGTGAATAGCCCAAATGCAGACTTTTCTTTTCAACAAGTGGTGAGCAACAGCCTGGAGTTTTCTGGTTTTTTGGTTTGCTTTTTGAGGGCTTTTTCACTTCTGGCTTTAACTGTGGGAGCCTGAAAGCAGGCTGGAAGGGATGCTGCCAGCAGGTGAGTTGGAAAATTTAGCTCCTCAGAGCTAAATGGGAAAGAAAAGAAAGAAAAACAGGTCCTGGAATCTATTTTTGAAATTTTGAAAAACATACATGTATGTGTATGTATGTTTGTATGCAGGTATGTATATATGTGTATGCACGCATATCTATCTATCTATCTATCTATCTGTTACACACAAAGCAAGACAAAAGATAAAACATGCCCCAGTGTGGAGCAGGTGAGTAAAGGCCTTGCATATATTTTCATGGAAATACTAGTATTCATAGAGACAGCAGGAATCCTGGGAATCAAATTGTGAGAGCTTGGTAAAATCCTACCAGTTAAGTCTGTAACTATGAGATGAGGTTTGGTAGGAAAACTGTTAAGAGGGGGAAAAATGTATGTAGACATATGTGAAATATGCGCACATACGTGTATACTACACACATGCATACATGCATACACACATATGCCAGAAATAGAATGGGACCTTGGTTATTTTATTCAGGTGAACAATTTTAAGCTTAATTTACAGGTCTAAAGCCTAGGCTACCATGGACTTTTCAGTGCTGTAGAAAGGGAACAACTATTACTCCTCATTATCTTAGGGAAAAGATCAGAATACCATTGTAGGTAAAAAAATGGAGGGAAGAAAGCAAAATGAAGATTTAGAAAAAATACTGTGCAGGAGCAGAAGAGAGACCATTCAGTCTCAACCTCAAGTCACCTGAGAGATTACCTACCTCAGCCCCCACAAGGCCTGAGCCCAGATTGGCTGAGGATAATGGGGATAAATATTCACAATGAGAGGGGAGGGAAGATGCTCGGAATTTTGGGAAGCCTAGAGTAGAACTTCCAATGCTTTTAAAAATAAAGGCAAGTCTCTCCTCTCCCTTTTCTGATGCCACTAAAGTTGGAAAGAAAGATTAGAAAAAGACAGATAAGAGAAATATTAGAAACTAGTGGAATAAAGTGTCATCTGGGATGTGATAAGTAAGGGACATGTCAAATTAGGATGTGAAAGAAACAAGACAGGTGTAGAGTTGTTTTTTAAAATAAGCTAAATTGAAAAGGAAGCAGGAGGTAAGGAAGTTAGAGATAAGAGGAAATGTGTAGAAAGTTAAGTTGTGTAGTCTGAGTAAAAGGATTTTGGAAAGAGAAGTGAGAAAGGATTTTTATATTCAGATAAGAATATGGAAAACTATGTAGCTACTTGGGACATGTAGCTTAAAATTCTTGGGGGCTAGGAATTAGAAGCAGAATACTTAGAGCAGTTTCTTAGATTGAAAGGCTCAAAGTAGGTAAAAGAGGCAGGGGACTAAGAATTGATCCAGATCTTTGAGGAAATAGGAGATAAGGTTATAGAAAGGTGGGAATTATCACTACATCTTTTTTAAAAAATGAGTTTATGACAGGAAGACTTCAGAGAGGCCTGGAAAGACGTATATGAACTGATGCTGAGTGAAAGGAGCAGAAGCAGAACTTTGTACACAACAACAACCACAGTGTGCAAGGACTTTTTCTGGTAGACTTAGTACTTCATTGCTATACAAGGACTTAAAAAATTCCCAATGGTCTCTTAAGGCAAAATGCCTTCCACATCCAGAGAAAGAACTATGGAATTCAAATGCAGAATGAAGCAGATTATTTTCTTTTGTATTATGTTTTGTTTTATGATTTCTCCCATTCATTTTAATTCTTCTATGCAACATGACTAATGTGAAAATGTATTTAATAGGAATTTAAGTGTAGAACCTATGTAAGATTGTACACCATCTCAAGGAGGCAATAGGGAGGGAGGGGAAAAAAATCTAAGATATATGGAAGTGAGTGTAGAACAAGGAAAACAAATAAAATAATTTAATAAAAAAGTTACAACTAGAGATTATAAATCTGAATTTGATTTGGTTGAAATTTGTCCTGAAGGAAACTGAAATGTGGTCTAAGTGTGGTCTCCTATCAAGATAATTGTAGTAAATCAGAACCCAATTTAAACTACATTTGCTATTTGGCATGAAGACATTTATTAGACATATTTATTAAGCAAGCTACCTTATGCCTGTTTATCTGAGTTTACTAATCTGTAAGGGGATAATAACAGCTCCCACCTTCCAGGGTTGTTAACTGCTATTATTATTTCTTTAATTCGATGTAATTGTTTCATACTTTATAACTCTATATGGGGTTTTAGATATGATCAGTATACAATGTCAATGGTGATGAGATGAATGATTTTCTGTGTAATTTGGACATGTATTCAACTGAACTGAGGTAACCCGATTGGTAATGAGTTTGTTTCAAGTTTCAAATACACAATAATGTTTATGGTATTGTTTTGTTTCTAAATTTTCTGTTATTGTGAAATTTGGTAAGCCATTAGATATGCTTTTCTTATAAACTAGATGTTGTTAGATTATGAATTATACTATTAAAAGGAGGGAAAATGTTTGAAAACTGTTGTCATTTTATCAGCCCTGTTGACCTTGTATTGTAATATTCTGAAGTACTGTAATTTAAGAAATTACAAACTTCAAGGTTTGCCTATATTTAAGAGGAAGTTTCACCTAAAATTATTTGGGAATCACTTATGAAAATCATGAGATTGTTAACTAAGTTATTTGGGGCTGCTGTCATAATGTTAAATGCTATCAAGTATTTATATATAGTTATTTTAAAAGGGAAAATTGACAATGGATTACAGTATAGCAAAAGGCACAAAGAATAGACTTCATAAAATCTCATTTGTAAACTTGCAATTTTTCTTGGGACTGTGCAAGCGCTTGCTGTGTTGTGGAATTCCTAAATGGGATAAAAACACTCTGTGCACAAAATAGGGGTGAAATTTTCAAGCCTTTTTATAATATAGAGGGAATTTCATCTAAGATTATTTATCATTTGTAAAGGTTATTTACATCTTGAACCAACTTGAACAAGTTTAAACTTCACTCTTAAAGATTTATTTTGTTTTAAGGGGTGAATACAAAATACCTTTAGAGATAGAATATCTATTATCTGGACATTTACAGCTACTGGTCAGTTTTGTTTTTCTAAGGGTTTGAGTGAACTATCACATATTCCCTATGTAGGATTTCAGAATAGAATTATTTTCTTGATTTCTAGTGTTGTATTTTATACCAGGATGAATTTAGACTTTAGGAGAAGACAAAAGGAAGAAAAGGATATCAAGTAAATTTTTAAAGACCTTGCTATCTGAAGTGAAATCTCATGGGACTGTAATATAACATTATTCTGAGTTATGACTTCAGGTATGATTGTATTGTTATGAGGCCAATAGTCTCCTATTCATGTGCTGCCCAGAGGTAGTGCTGTCTGGGAATTATTACAGGTGGGCTGTTTCTATCTGGCTGAGAGAACAACTTTGGCACAGTTGAGGTAGAATCCTTTCAACTTGGAGTTCCCACTGTGTTACTTTTGAATAGGAATATTTCCCATCCAGTTAAATCCTGTGTCTGGCTTTGGCACCCTGTAAATGGAAGTGGGACTCTGTATGACTGGTTGTAGGAACTTAACTGTGGCTCCTATCCAAATTCAAGCAGAGCTAAGAATGTGTTGTACTACTGAATGTTGAGTCGTTCAACATAACAGGTGTGGACCTAGAGGACCAGTTCTGATGCTCTTATAACCATGTCCCTGCTTTTTACTCTCATAGAAAATTTTTATTATTAGAACAGGGAAACAGTAGAAGTTTGCCAATGCAATATTGAACCTATTAGTTATTAGATTAGTACTAATGCATGCAAACTATTTAAGAATCACCTTTAAGATATTCTCATTGTTTAAAGGGCTTCTGAAACCAGTAGTCTACTTTGATGTCTATTTGAATATTTTAAATAATTGAACATATTTTTACCATACACAACACATTTTAAATAAGTTGTTCTCTATATACAATTTGGGATTACTATATTTCCACATTTCATTCCAAGTCTTTTGTTATTGTTATTAAACATCTTAGAGCATATTTATTTGTGTAATGTTGAAACTAGGAATGAAAAACATTTACTTGCCATGAGTACTGTCAGCTCTATACTCATATATGGTTGTTAGATCCTCAGGGGGAAATTAGCAGGAGTGCAAAGTTTTAAGAAAGTAACCATATTAGATGAGTTATGTGCCAAATAAATTATTCTAATGGAATTATATATATGTCTATGTATCTATATATCTATATGCTTTGGGAATGTTCTCATAACAAGTTCTGAAAAGGCCTTGTGCATGTTATGATAATAAGTTCTAGAAGTTGGTTTAAAGATTTTACATATAAAGTCACATTACTTATAAAGAAGAAAGAAATAGCAAGTAGTATGTGATAACTGAAATTTTCTAAAGTTTCAAGTAAATTATGAGCTCCTAAATCTGATGTTCTTATGGTTCTATTGCTAAGGAAACTAGAACCATGAGATTTGAACTGATTCTCACTGTATGACCTAGTTACTGGAAAAAGCAAATTTAGGAGGGTGACTAAATTGTATTGAGATCTGTTTGCTAAAGATTTTCCTGGAGTCATGTAAGTCTCTGCAGGTAACCTGGAGCTAGAGAAAAAAATCCAATGGAAAGAGACTATGCCAGGTCTGCCTAAAGAGAAGGCTTATCCTGGGATGTCCAGAATGTTTTCAGGTCCCAGACAACTGCATGTGACACATGGGACACAAGATGAAATGTGCTGACTAATTGAACATTAAGAGTGGGTTACGAGGAAGATTGCTGTTATTTGATATTGATGATCATCACTGTATCATAGTATTTATGGTTACTGAGTTTTTTTGGTAACTTTGCTGATATGTACATCTCCTCTCTAAAATTACTACATGGTATGTAGTGGCTTGATCTATAACATGCCTTAGTTTACATACATATTTAACAAGACTTGTCTCTTTGGGGGATACATGTGATTATGACTAAATTTATTCAGTTTTATGAGACTTATGGTTTGTGACTCTTGTTTCCTATTGTGAGTTCAAGTCCCTTAGCTTACTGACAGGAATCTGACACAATCAGCAGTAGAAAGAGATCAAGATGAAGTTGGGGATTAAGGTAAAATGTGAGATCGAATGTGGTACTGAACCACAGACATTTTGTGGTTCAGTCATTTCTATATATATAGTTAATACCAAATGGGGGAATTGTTGAAAGTTATGTTGACTCAGTACTCATCGTTCCCAGGCTTGTTTATCAATTAGTGTTAGGGGAGGATCTGGTAGGAAAGGAGACATCAAGTCTGCAGCTTTTTGTATTATGTGCTCTTTGTCACACACCCCTACCTGCAAATGGTCATAGTTTTGATACCTTGAGGAGGAACTGAAATGCAAGGACCCAGCCTCTTCTACTGAGATGGATCTGTCTGGATTCTCTTAAAGTTACCTTACAAAAGCCATCCTCATATTGAAGAGAGAGTTGATGTCCAATGATTAGCCAGTCAATGTGTTGTTACCTTGACATATTTATAATAAACTCCTTTTAATTCTCTTTGCTCTGAGTTTTGCCTCATTAATCAGGGTGAAAAGCTCAAATGAATAATTTTCCTTTCAATACAGTGATAGAAAAGGAAACAAAGGCTCAATAGTTAATAAACATTTATTAAGCATCTAATATTTTTCAGGCATTAAGTGCTAAGTACTAGTGATCCAAGTAAGACAATTCCAGACCTAAGGGAGCTTATAATCTAAAAAGGAATACAATATACAAGAAGTAGTTGAAAGTGGGTAGTGGCAGCAGTTTTTAGGTTCTTTATAGACATCAGCTGAGCTGCTGATGCTCTAAATGTAAGATTCTTGTCCAAAATCCAATAAGTATTCATATTACTGGAGGAACAGCATTGATGTTCTGATGATAAACATAATCAAGAGACAAAAGGGAAGAATGAATGACACAGGCTCTCCTCAAAGATGCATATAAAAAATCTAAGAGAATTTTATTGTGTTCAAAGACAACAAGAAGGGTATGATGTTTGGTGATCTTAGACTACAGCATTCATGACAAATATCTGTAGTAAGACCACTAAGAACATAATTGTAGCTTGTACATCAATATCCATTACAAAGGAATAAGTAATCTTTTGAAGAACTTGGTAAGACCCTCCAAATTAAATCAACACTTATTTTAATACTCAGTGGTTTCAGTGCAAAGTGAGGGGTAAAATGAGGATGATGGAAAATGTTATAAAACAATTCAGAAAAAAGGAATGAGAGAAATAGTTATTTGTAGATGTAAAACTTGTGAGTATATGTGTAAAACAAATACCTCACACCTATATAGTACACACACACACACACACACAAACACAGGTACACACACATTTTTGAGAAAAGAATAAGAAGGCAATAAACACATTTGGTATTGAACAGCACCACAAAAAAACCATTGTATTTGAATGGATAGGATGATATGGCAATCATTTCTAAATTAATTGTATGAAAAGTTATAGTCATGAAACTATTGAGACAACATACCAAAACTTCTGGGATTAAATAGAAAATTATCTTTAAAGAAAATATATAACCCACATAAATCATCAGTATTCCTATACATTGCCAACAAAGTCCAGCAGCAAGAGATAGAGAAATTCCATTTAAAATAATTCTAGACAATATAAACTACTTGGGAGTCTTCCTGCTAAGACAAACCAAGGAACTATATGAACATAATTACAAAACACTTTTTACACAATTATAGTCAGATCTAAACAACTGGAGAAATATTAATTGCTCATGGGTAGGCTGAGTCAATATAATAAAAATGACAATTTTACCTAAATTAATCTATTTATTCAGTGCTATACCAATCAAACTATCAAAAAATTATTTTATAGAGCTAAGAAAAATAATAACAGAATTCATCTGAAGAACAAAAGGTCAAGGACATCAAAGGAATAGATGAAAAAAATGTGAAAGAAGGTGATCTAGCCACAACAAATCTCAAACTGTATAATAAAGAGGTAATTACCAAAACAATCTGCTACTGGCTAAGAAATAGAGTGGTAGATCAGTGGAAGAGATTAAGTACACATTACATTATACTAAATGACTACAGTGACCTAGTATATGATAAACCCAAAGATCCAAGCTTTTGGAACAAAAACTCATTATTTGAAAAAAACTGCTGGGAAAACTAGAAAAAAGCATGGCAGAAACTAGGTGAAGACCAACATCTTATACCATATACCAAGATAAAGTCAAAATGGGTACATGATTTACACAGAAAGGTTAATACCATATGCAAATTTATTTGTCAGATCTATGGATAAAGGGAGAACTTAGGACCAAAGAAAATACAGAGCATTACAAAAAGTAAAACATAATTTGGATTATATAAAATTTAAAAATTTTTGCACAAACAAAATAATGCAACCAAAACTAAAAGGAAAGCAGAAAAATGGGAAAAAATTTCAAACACGGTATCTCTGATAAAGACCTCAATGCTCAAATATATAGAGAATTAAGTCACATTTATAAAAATACAAGTTACTCCCCAATTGATAAATGGTCAAAGGCTATGAACAGGTGGTTTCAAAAGAATCAAAAGCTATCTATAGTCATCTGAAAAAATGCTCTCAATCTCTATTGATTAGAGAAATGCAAATCAAAATAACTCATAGGTACAAGACAAAACAGGAAAGTAATAAATGTTGGAGAAGATGTGTGAAAAATTGGAACATCAATGTGTTGTTGGTGGCGCTGTAACCTGATCCACTCATTCTGGAGAGCAATTTGGAACTATGCCCAAAGGACTATATAACTGTGCATACCCTTTGATCTAGCTATACCACTAGTAGGTCTATATCCCCAAAACATCAAAAAAAGTGGGTAGGGGAAGGACCTATTTGTACAAAAATATTTAGAGCAGCTCTTTCTGTGGTGGCTAAGAATTGGAAATCAAAGGGATGCCCCTCACTTGAGGAATGGCTAAACAAGCTGTAGCACATGATTATGATAGATTATTGTCATGCTATAAGAAATGACAAGCAGAATGATTTCAGAAAAACCTGTAAAGACTTAAATGAACTGATGCAAAGGAAGTGATCAAAACCAGGAGAACATTGTACATAGTAACGGTAATACTGTATGATGAAGAATCACGAATGACTTCTTCTCAGCAATACAATAACCCAAGACAATCTCAAAGGATTTATGATGAAGCATCCTCTGTACCTCTAGAGAAAGAACTGATACTATCTGAAAACACATTGAAGTATGCTATTTTTACTTTCTTTCTTTCTTTAAAATTTGAATATTCTTGTGCAAAATGACTAATGTGGAAATGTTTTACATGACTGCACATGTATAAACTATATCACATTCCTCACTATTTCAGGGAGGGGTAAAGAGAGGAGTAGAATTTGGAACTCAAAACTTTTTATAAAAATGTTTAAAATTGTTTTAATATGTAGTAGGGAAAATAAAATATTATGTAGTAATAAAAGAAAAAGTATGACAGAAGAGACCAGTAAACTGGGCAACAAAATAAAGAAAATAAAAACAACCTTAGAAAAACGAATCCCAAACTCACAAACAGCCCTCCCCCATTCTAAAAGTCAAATAGATAAAAACAAAATAACATTTAATTAATAAATAAAACTAGGAGTTTAATAAAGGAATATACTAACCATTAACTACTCTGACCTCCAAAAGAAAAAAAAATCAAATTAACAATATCAAAAATGAAAAAGGAGAAATCACAGCAAATGACATGGAAATAATGACAATTGCACATGACCAACAAGATAGAGAACTAAACATTTCCTCTAATCCTCAGGATCACGCCAACTTTTCCAAAATATGAATCATGTACCACAGACAAAAGAATTTCCATTGTCTTCATGGTCTAGGATACCAAGAACCCAAACGAGATTAAAAATTTGAATTAACAGCAGAGAAGGCCAGGTATTCTCCCTCATTGTCTCTCATGTACCAGACAGCAGAGCTGCACAAGCCAAGTCACAGGCTTACAACAGATCTCAAATCCACTCCTAAATCTTTCCTTCCCAAAACAAATTCCAATCAGCAAAAATTTGCTTAGCCTATGGAAATCACATGACAATCTTTTGTGATGCAATAAAGTTCTGCAGGAGAGTAGAAGTATAAGAAGGAAAGGCAGAAGGACATACATCCTAGGAGTCAACTCAACAGGTGTCAACTCAACTCCAATGCCTCTCCTCCTCCTAGTGTTTCAAACTCCCAGTGAGATTCAAACTCAGAAAACAACAGAAATTTTCTAAGGTATATGGCAGCACTTGGTGCTACTGAACCAGAGAACTAAGAAACAGAGGGAATATGTATCATGGACTGTGGGTACCCCACTAAGTCTGAGAGAAAAAGCGTCCACCATCCACCTAGGGCTACTTTTGTTCCTCAAAAGTCATGTGTGGCAGAAACCTGGGCAGATGAACTATGTTATGCCAGTTTGGGAAATCTTGGGAAGAGGCAGAGGTACTTTAAGATCTAGCCCCCATGAAAACCACTATTACTTTCTTTTTTTAAATAAATAATGAAAATGAGCAATAGAGGAAAGAAGGAAAAAAGATTAAAATTATCAAAAATCATAGGAGTAAGCAAATTCAAAAACCATGAGCATAAGCAGATAAAACAGTAGGGAATACATTAACAGAAGGATATATGACCTCCATCCAGATCTAGTATAAAAAAAAATGTCAGGGTTGTATAAATTAATAGCAAGACAAAAGAAAACGAATCAATACGTGATTAGGCAGATGATCCTGTGGATTCCCAAGAGAGAATGGAACCACAGGATGTTCCTGAATGGTTTAAAAGAGAAATAAGAATTATAAAATTGGAATTTATGATCTGTACAGCAGGAGGAGGAGGAAAAGAAAAATCTGAATCCGCATTAGCAAGTCTCATCAAAGAAACAAAAGAGCATAACTGATTAGGAATGCAAATACACAAAAGTGAAAGATAGTATGGAAGAGGAGAAGCAAAAAACTACAATATTAAAATGTTCTCCAAATGAACATAACATCTTTTTTTTTTTATTTTTATTTTATTTATTTATAAATGTTCTACAATCACTTCCTTAAAATTAAGATTTTATACCCCCTCACCTTGCCCCCTTACCCCCCTCCCTCCCCATGACAGCATACAATTCTGTATAGGTTCGACATATACTTTCCTATTGAGCATATTTTCACTATAGTGATGTTATGTAGTCACACTGTGAACATAACATCTTGATCTCAAGGAAAATATGCATAGAAACAACTTGAGGCTTATGGGTCTTCCAGAAGAACACAAGTTCAAAAATCTGAATATTGTAATGCAAGAAATAATATAAGAAAACTGTTTAATGCATCTAAACAAAGAAAACCAAGGTGCTAATCTAAAGAATTCATAAATAGCCTCTAGGAAAAAAAGGAACTGCAAGGCAGTAAACTCCAAGAAACACAGTAGTTAAATTTATTATTAGGAAGTAAAAATTCTACAAGCAACCAGGAGAAAGGCCTACAAATACAAGGAAAGGAAATTCAATTGACACAAGATTATTCAGTACCTGCTAAAAATACAGGAAGGAATAGTTCATGTTTAGAAGAGCAATGGAGCTCAAGATACAGACCAAGGTGACCAACCCTGCAAGTATGAGCCTAATCATGAATGAAGAAAGATTGATGTTTGAATAATAAAGAAGAATTTAAAACATTCTTAGGAAGAAAACCCAACCTGAAGAGATTTTTGCTTCTCACCAGAAATACAAGAAAAGTATACAAATAAAGTATCAAAGGACAACAACAGAGTAACAACATAGAGACCATTAAGAGATTTGTTTTTAATGTACACAAAGGAACAGGTTGTAGTACATGAGTGTAATGGAATACTATTGTGCTATAAGAAATGATGAGCTGGGCAGATTTCAGAAAAACCTGGAAAGACTTACATGAACTGATGCTGAGTGAGGGGAGCAGAACCAGGAGAATATTGTACATTGTAACAGCAACACTATGAGATGACCAACTTTGATAGAATTAGCTCTTCTTAGCAATACAATGATCTAAGACAATTCCAAAAGACTCATGATGGAAAATGCTATCCACATCCTGAAAAAGAACTATGCTAATCTGAATGCAGATCAAGGCATGCTGTTCTCTCTTTTTCTTTCTTTCTTATGGTTTTTCCCTTTTGTTCTGATTCTTCTTTCACAACATGACTAATATGGAATATGTTTAATATGATTGTACAGGCAGAGCCTATATCAGATTGCTTGCCTTCTTTGGGAGGGGAGAGGAGAGGAAAGAAGGAGGAAAAAAATCTGGAACTCAAAAAAGAGAATGTTGAAAACTATCTTTACAGGCAATTGGAAAAATAAAATATTATTAAGTGGAAAAAAATTTTAAAAAGCAAAAAAAAAAGTTATTCTAAGGGATAGCTCTGTGGGACAAGGGATTAAAAGATACAGAGGGAAATTTAGGTAAAACAGAAACAAAAGGTATCAATAAAATCTAATAAAACAGATAAGGAACAAATTAAATGTTTTATTTATCTTAAAAATATACACAAGAAAACATGGTTGAAAGCACAAGTTAAAGAGAAGTAGTGGTAGAAAAATGGGCCTGAAACATCAGGGACTAAATCTCATAACATTCTACCTACAAATGAATCACTGAATTTTGGTAATACTGAATTACAAAATGAGAGGGCCCATAAAAGGAAAAAGGAGAGGAAAAAAGAGAGGAATATGTGACTAGTCAAATCAAAGAATAATGATGACAGGAAAAAAACTTCCTTAGGCACTCAGGAAGAAGAGACCCTACAAAAGAATGGGAGGTAAAGGGAGGAAGTGAAAAAAGCAGGAAACAGGAAACTTCATTATGATGGTGGCAAGGGATACTAGAGATGAATGCTCCTATGGGACAAAAGAAATATTCTATAAAGAAAGAAAGGGACTTTACAATTGGAATAATTTGGGGGACTTGTTGATTATAGAGACAACTCATCCTACCTCAGTAGAAGGGGAATTAGAGCTTCTGGAAGCAACTAATATCCAGAATTGGGACTGGCACAGACCTGGAGAAGAGATTTTGAGAAAAATGGAAGAAAAATTACTAGGCTTGGGGTGGGTATGGGGAAAGGTAAGTAATGAACTCCACAATTAGGGACACAGCAATAATGCTATCAGGGGGCAATATCTTCTCTATCACTTGCAAGACTGGTATCTCTAAAGGCACAGCAAAAAAAAGATCCCTAATGCAATAACAAACTGCTGAAGAGAACTCAAAAGAGTTGCTGCAGAAGTTTTAATTTCTACTCAGAAACTGTATCTCTTGAACATTTTAATCATCACAAATCATCACAAAAAGAAGGAAAGAAGGAAGAAAAAAAGGAAGAGGGAAGGAGTAGAAATTAGAACTGTATATGGTCAGGATTTGTGGACT
Organism: Potorous gilbertii; assembly: GCA_028658325.1. NCBI lineage: Eukaryota > Metazoa > Chordata > Mammalia > Diprotodontia > Potoroidae > Potorous > Potorous gilbertii. The sequence goes on along the minus strand of CM053772.1, from coordinate 121,794,638 downwards.
GGAATATATTCTAAGTCATTTGCCTGACTATTCAGTTTTATTGAATACATGTGATTTCCTAATGGTTTCATGTCTCAAAATTGTTTTAAGTGATTAAAGAATACCAGAATGAATCTAAAACCTCGAGATTTAAAAAAAAATGCTCTCCAAAAGTGTGTATTGTTATTGAATATAGATATAAGGAGGCTAGTATTTAAGGGTTTTGTCTCTACTTTGCTTTTCCAAAGGGATTTATTTTGCCACTACAAATTCAAAAAAGAAAATCTTTCTGCAGTATCAGCATCGTCAAATATGTGACCTAAATACTGAATATGGCACACAAATTCCTAAATGAATTCTGTACCAGATTAAAATGTAACTAGAAATTCTTTAACAAAATAGATAAAAATACCAAAAAATTTTTATTTCAAGAGGAATACAGAGAATACAGTCAATGATCAACATTCAAGCTTTAATTTTTGCAACTTCAAACATTCAATGATTTTATTAGTAACCTCATTTTCATGTTGGCAACTGTGCCCACTGTGCTACAGAGAAAAAAATGAGAGGCAAAAGGTGCACAAGTTTATTTCTTCAAAAAAGAGGAAAATGTTCATAAAAATGAATCCCCTGAAGAAAATGCTAAAGTAGCCTCTAAAGTGAGAGAAGAGGGAATTAAAAAATGGAAAAGTGGCTAAGTTTGTGGGTAAATGAAGCAACTCACTCTTTTCTCTAGCAGTACCACAGGGCTCCCTACTGTTCTCTAAAGGGAGAATCCGAAGCTCCTACCAGCCCAGGGACTCACTGGGAGGTAAGTGCTTTTCCTAGGAAGTTAGCAGAATGGGATATTAGAGAAGGTAGATTGTTCCTTCCCCCTTTTTTTTTTAACCTCTGGAGAATGACATCACTGCCCGGCTCCTACCCTCCCATCATGCATTGTCTTTCCTCTTGCTTGCATTTTATGAATTATTTCATGGTTTCTGTGTTAGGAAAAGTCCATATTATCATAATTTATGTTTTTTTATAAAGAATTGTATGCATAAAATTACATTTTCAGCAAGCTGTAGCAAAATATTACAGTTTTTGGTGGTCATGGAAAACTAACCCCACATTTTCCCATAGGTTCAATATATCAACATTCATAGATTGTACTTTTGCACTGTTTTCTAGGAATGTTATCTCCCACAAAAGCTGAGGATTGACTATAAATATAAAGGCCATGAATCAAAGAATAAGAATCTAGATTAGTGAGAAGGGGAACATAAATAATGAAGAGAATGAGGGAAAGAAATCCCTTCTTGAAAAAGACACAGAAAATAAAATCTACCAAGTGAACAAAACAAATTGAATGAGAAAAGGCAGATTTGTGGGAAGAGGGCAGTCTTAAAAGATTAAGCTAAAATAACTAAAAAGATATAGTACTATGTTTAATGAGGAATAGAGGGGTTTAGGAGATTCGGGGGAAAAAACAAACAAATAAGAGAAAAATATAAGTTGAACTCATAACTTTAAATGACAATGGATTAAACTTACACAGTAAAACAAAAAAAGAAAAGAGAGGCAGATTGGATAAGAAAACAAAACTCCACAATTTGTTGCTTACAAGAAGTATACTTAATAAAGACATACACTGAATAAAAATGAGGGGCCAGAACAAAATTTACCATGTATCAGATGAGTCCACAAAAGCAGAAGTTGCAATCATGGTTTGAAGCAAAGTAAAAGTCAAATTTTCAAAATATAAAAATAGACAAGGAAACTACACTATGTCAAAAGAAACCACAGACAAATTAAAATCAACATTAAACTAACATGGTCCAGATGCCATAGCATTTAAGTTAATAAGGGAAGAATTAACTGAGTTACAAGAATATACAGATGGAATAGCGACATGATATTTCAGTGTTCTCTAAGTTGAATGGAAAGATTTTTAAAATTTTTTAAAAAGGGGAAATATAAAATTTAATAAATTGCTGGAGAAACTAGAGCTAAAAAACTTACAGCATTTTCTAAATATGATTGCTAAAGAATATATGATTCTCACTTGGAAGTCTACCTACCAAGACATACAAAGGAACTATACAAACACAATTATAAAATACTCTATGCATGAAGAAAAACATATGCATGAAGAAAAACTAATTGCTTATGGGTAGGTCAGGGTCATAAAAATTATAACACTACCTAAACTAATTTACTTATTCAATACCACACCAATCAAACTATGAAAACATAACTTTATAGAGCTAAAAAAATAGTAAAACAATTCATATGAAAGAAGAAAAGGTCATGAATATCAAGGGACTCAAAGAGGGAAAAATAGGAAAGAAAGCAATCTAGTAGGACTAGATCTCAAACTACACCATAAAACTGTAGGTGCAGCTAAAGTGAGACACAAAGCAAATTTGGGGAAAAAAATCTTTGTGGCAAGTTTCTCTGATAAAGTTCTCATTTCTAAGATATATAGGAAAATGAGTCAAATTTGCAAGAATAAAAGCCATTCTCCAACTAATGGTCAAAAGATGTGAATATAGTCAGTTTTCAGAATAAGAAATCCAAGTCATCAATATCCATATAAAAATGTTCTATAATCACTAATAATTAGAGAAATGCAAATTTTAAAAACTAAGGTACAACTTTATACTCATCAGACTAAGGTGACAAAAATGGAAAATGACAAATGCAGTGGATGTGGGAAAACAGGAACACTAAATGCACATTGTTAGAGCTATTAACTAGTCTAAACACTTCAGAAAACAATATGGAACTATGCCCCCAAAGTTGGTGAACTGTGCATATACTTTCATGCAACAATAATGATGGGGTTTTTTTGGTCTTTATCCCAAAGAAAGATGAAAAGGAACCATGTGTACAAAAATATGCAGCTCTTTTTGTTGTGACAACGAATTAGAAACTGAGGGGAAAGCCATCAACTGGAGAATGGCTGAACCAAATATAACAAATGAATGTGATGGAATACTACTGAGCTGCAAGAAATGATGAAGAGGATGGCTTCAGAAAAACTTGGGAAGATTTATATGAATTGACATAAAGTGAGGTGATCAAAACCAGCAAAACAATATACACAACAACAGCAATATTGTAGAGATAGTCAACTGTGAAAGACTTAAGTAACTGATCAATATCATGATCAATCACAAAGAACTCATGATGAAACATGTTATCCACCTCCAGAAAAAGAGCTGATCAACTCAGAGTACAAACTAAAGAATATTTCCTTCTCTTTCTTAAGACACAATCAATGTGGAGATTTGTTTAAATGATTATACATATTTGTAATGAGTTTTATTTTTCTATTCTTCTCAACAGGTAGAAGAACGTTATTGAAAGGGAGAAAATTAGAATTTGAAAATAAATTAAAATTGAATACATATACATATGTCTCTCAGAACTATATGAACTTTTACAAAAACTGACCACATATTAGAGCACAGAGATATTGAGAACAAATGTTAAAAGCGTAGAAATAGTAAGCAAATACTTTACAGACCACAAAATAGTCATCAGTACAAGGACCACAAACAAAAGATACAGACCCAAATGATGCACATAAAAATAAAGTCCTTAATAATGAGTATGTCAAAGAAGTAATTATGTGAAAGAAAATTATAATGATGAAAAAACATACCAAAATTTCTGGGATTCAGCTAAAGCAGTCCTCAGAGGAAAAATCATATCCCTACAAACATACATTAACAAAATAGAAAAAGAGGATTAATTAACTGAATGTGCAGTTAAAAAAAATAAATAATAAATAAACAAACCTAAAGTAAACACAAAAGAGGAAATGTTAACATGCAGAGGATAAATTGATAAACTAGAAAAAAATCCTACAGAGGTGAAACTGAAAATGTGTTCTTTGAAAAGACTAATAAAATCAATAAACCCTTAGTCAATCTGATTTTTAAAAGAAGGTAGAAGATCAAACCAACAAAATAGTAAATGTGCAAGTTAAAATCACAACAAAACCAAAAGAAATAAAAAAAATCAACACCTATTACGCACAATTAGTTATATACTAACAAAACTGAGAACACAAAAGAAATGAGGAATAACTAAAAATATAAAATACTCAAACTGACAGAACATCAAATTGAGACCTTAAAAAGTACAATTAAAAAAAAAAAACTAGAACTACCAAAGAAAGAAATATATAAAGAATCTACCAAAGAAAATATCTCCTTGTCCTAATGAATTTCCAGGAGAGAATAACCAATACCTGTATTGCACAAATTATTCTCAAAAATTGATAGAGATCCCTACCAGAATCATTTTTGAGGCAAATACAGTCCTAGTACTTAAATCAGGGAAGGGTAAAACACAGGAGAACTACAGACCACTATCACTAACTAATACCATTCAAAAATTTTAATAACATTCTGTTGAAGAGACTACAATTCATCCAAGAAATCAATCATTACGACAAAGATGGATTTATACTACGGGTGCCAGGCCGCTCAACATTAGGGAAACAATCAACAATCACAATGAAAAACAAAAATATCCCAAACCACATGATTATCTTACTAAATACATAAAACATCTTTGACAAAGTACAACACTCATTTATGCTAAAAATCCAATGAAGTAGAGGCAAAGAGGGGCCTTTTTTTCAACATGAAAAGTATTAATCTAAAACTAAAAGCAAGCATGATATGCAATCATAATCTTTTTCAATAAATAATGAGAATTAAGCAAAGATGCCCACTTTTCTCAGTGTCAAAGGAGTTTTTGACTCCTTTTTGTTATCCACTACGATTTGGAGTCCAGAGCTCCCATTTTTGTTGGAAAATCACAAAACTGGCTGAGGGCCTTTCTTATCATGTGCTAAAATTAGCTGGATTATTTCTTATCTACAGTAAAGAGGCCTAAACCTCTCTCTTTTATTGAGGTATTGACAGCTTAGGCAGGCTCAATAGTTAATCTTTTGGCATTTAAATCTTCCCGTCTCAATTCACCCACAGTAAATTCTCCAGATATCATCCCTGAAGAGTAAATCTTACAAGTTTAGCTTGCTTAACTTGCTTAAGTTTATCTTAGTACCACGCATCATATTTCCTTCCCATAAGTAATATATATGAGATCTCTTAACAAATAAAATAATGAAAGTTATTCTTTTGTGTCTCTCATGTAACTGAAAACTATATAAGCTGTGTGACTCCTCTAATCAGGATCAACAGTTTATTAGTAATTCTGGTCTATGCTTAAGCATAGTTTGCCTCCTAGATCTCTCTTTGCTGAGAGTTTTGATTGGCAACAGTATCTATCAATGAACTCTTGGGTATTTTCCACAACATTAATATTATTTGTTATAGTTCTGGAAATGTTAAAAGCAACAATAAGTCATAAGGAAGAAATTAAAGCCATAAAGAGAGGTAAAGAAGACAAAAAATTAGGCCTTCACTGATGATATGGCAGTATACTTAGAAAACCCTAGTGAATTAGTAAAGATAACAATTGAGAAAATTAACGTTAAAGTTGCAGGCTACAAAATAAACTGTCAAAAATCAATTGCATTTCTAGAGTATAGTAAAATCTAAAAGGCCATAATAAAAAGGGAAATTCCATTCCAAATAACTAAAAAAAATTCATAAAGTACCTGGGAATCAGTCTACCAAAGAATGAAAAATAAATAGATTCAATTACCAAGTGTTCCTTAAAGAAATAAAGACCAACTTCAATAGCCACAGGAATAGTCAATGCTTATGACTGGGCCAAAATAACAATACTACCAAAATTTATTTATGCTTTTGATGCTATACTCATCAAACTATCAAACAGATACTTTATAGAACTAGATAAAAATATGAAAAGTTCACTTGGAAAAATAAAAGACCTAGAATATCAAGGGAAATTATGAAAAGAGGGATAAAGAGAGAATTACATTTCCAAACCTCAAATTATATTTCAGAGCAGGTCATAAAAACCATCTGGTATTGGTTTAAAAAAGAACAAACTGCACAAGGGAGAAACAGAAACAATGAAACTCAATATCTCAGGGATCAATAAAGCAAAAAACAGAAATCATTTAAAAAATAATTCTATATTTGAATAAAAATTGCTGTGAAAACGGTAAAGAAGTCTGGCAGAAATAAGGTTTAAACCAACACCTTTCACAATATTCCCTAATACTTTCTATATGGAAATATGACCATGACATTAAAGTTCATACTAAAAAATTTTCAAGAGAAACACCATATATTTCTTGTAACTATGTGTAGGAGGTGAGTTCTTAACCAAACAAAGGATAGAGACAATGATTAAAGATATTTTTGATTACATAAAACAGAAAAGCTTTTAAATAGACAAAATTAATCAAGAATAAAGAAATAGTTTTAATGAAAAAATCTTTATATCAAATTTATCTTCTAAAGGCTTAGTATACAATATATATAAACAGTACACCCACACACTATTTCCCAGGATATAGATGGTTAAAGAATATGAGCAAACAGTTCTCAAAAGAAGAATCGCCAAGTATTAACAACCACATAAAAGAACGCTCCAAATCACTAGATAAGAGAAATGTAAATTAAAATGTCCCTGGGGTTTCATCTCAAACCTTAAAAATGAGCAAAGATGAAAAAAGATGGCAAATGGTCAATGTTGGAGGGGTTGTCCAAAGCACACTAACACATTAATGGTGGAGATGTAAAATGGTATAACCCTGTAGGAAAGCAATTTGGAATTATGCAAATATTCATACTCTTTGACCCAGAGACTCCATTGCTGGGCTTATACTCCAAGGGAGTCCCTGATGAGAAGAAAAAAATCCACATACACTAAAATATTTATGGTAGCACTTCTTGTGACAAGAAAGAATTGTGTGTTCATCCTTCGTTGCCAAAGAAGACCATGCCATTGGAGAAATAATAACATGACTTGCATTTGACTTTGTTTTGAGTGAGGGAGGAGTGTGCAGGTCACCAGCCTCAATTCTCCTGCAGAGTCATCTGAATCCAGTGACAAGATATTCATCAGGACGACTGGAGATGACCCAAGATGAGGCAATTGGGGTTAAGTGACTTGCCCAAAGTCACACAACTAGAGAGTGTCAAGTGTCTGAGATGAGACTTGAACTCAGGTCCTTCTGATCCTGCACTAGTGAGTGCTCTATCCACTGCACCACCTAGCTTCCCCCAACAAGAAAGAACGGGAAACCATGTAGATGGCCACTGACTGAGGAAGAGATAAACTGTGGTACATGACTGTAATAGAATATTACTGTGCTGTTAGAAATGATGACTTCAGAGAAGCATGGGAAGATCTTCATGAAATAATACAAAGTGAAGTAAGAAGACTCAAGAAAACAACATACATAACGTTTATGTCAATGTGAATGGAAAGAACAACTGTACACACAAAAAATCAAAAAGAGTATTATAAAATTGTAAAGAACAAGAATGGTTCAAATGAAGATGAGAGTACATTCCCACTCCTTTCTGGGAGGTGGAGGTCCATAGATGTTGCGTATTATATGTTTTGGGGGACATTTTCTCATGTATTGATCAGTGGTGCTCATTTCTTCCTCTTGTTTCTCCTTTTGTTTTGTCTTTTAAAAAAAAAATACTATTTGCTATATGAAATGACTCTGAGAAATAAGAGAGGGCAAGGATCCTGGGAGAAACTGTGGCAATACTAAAAGAAAAGATATCAAGAAAAACTCCTTTTAAAAAAGAAAGGCGGGGGGTGGAGCCAAGATGGGGGATTAGAAAGACTCACATTTGCTAGCTCTGAATCCACAGCCCATAGATTTCCTGTAAAAAGAACTCCTGACAAATTCTGGAACAGTGGAAGCCGCACAGCAACACAGTGAAGGAGATTT
>CM053772.1:121748119-121786313 GCA_028658325.1 Potorous gilbertii | reverse complement strand
GAAATACAGGTAATGGGGAATAGAAAGTTATCTGGCCCTACAGGACAAAAGAGAAGGTGGGGTAAGGGAAGGGAGGGATGATAGAAGAGAGGGCAGATTTAGAATGTCCAGTGTATCAGGGAGGGGGGAGGGGACAAATGGGGAGAAAATTTTGGAACCCAAAATCTTGTGAAAATGAATGTAAAAAGTTAAATAAATTTATTTAAAATGCCAAAAAAAAAAGATTTTCATACCAAATTGAGTGAGCATGTTTTTCCCTCCTTAAGCCATGTGAAGAGAGTAAGCTTCAGTTTTCCCCTCTCACCTCCTCCCTTTTCTTCTCCACTGAAAAAGCTTATTCTTGCCTCTTTTATGAGAGATAATTTGCCCCATTCCATTTTTCCATTTCTCCTCCCAATGTATTCCTTTCTCACCTCTTAATTTTAGTTTTTTAGATGTCATCTCTACTTACTCAACTCACCCTGTGCTCTCTGTCTGTAATATGTATTTATATATATATATATATATATATATATATATATATATATATATATATACATATACACATATACACACACACACATACCTACATATATACATACATACACATACACACACAAATCTTTTCAGGTCTGATTTTTCATCAAGAATGCTTGAAAGTCCTCTATATCATTGAATGACAATTTTTTCCCCTGAAGTATTACACTCAGTTTTGCTGGATAGATGATTCTTGGTTTTAATCCTAGTTCCTTTGACTTCTGGAATATCATATTCCAAGCCCTTCGATTGCTTAATGTAGAAGCTGCCAGATCCTACTCGAATTGTTTCTTTCTAGCTGCTTGCAGTATTTTTTCCTTTATCTGGGAACTCTGGAATTTGACTCCAATATTCCTAGGAGTTTCTCTTTTTGGATCTCTTTTAGGAGATGATCAGTGGATTCTTTCAATATTTATTTTGCCCTCTGGTTCTAGAATATCGGGGCAGTTTTCCTTGATAATTTCATGAAAGATTATGTGTAGGCTCTTTTTTTTATCATGGCTTTAAGGTAGTCTTATAATTTTTAAATTGTCTCTCCTGGATCTATTTTCCAGGTCAGGTTTTTCAAAGAGATATTACACATTATCTTCTATTTTTTCATTCTTTTGGTTTTGTTTTGTAATTTCTTGGTTTCTCATAAAGTAATTAGCTTCCATCTGTTTCATTCTAATTTTTAAATAAACTATTTTCTTAAGTGAACTTTTGAACCTCCTTTTCCATTTGACCAGTTCTGCTTTTTAAAGCATTCATTGGCTTTTTGGATGTCTTTTGCCATTTGAGTTAGTCTATTTTTTAAGGTGTTAATTTTTTCAGCATTTTTTTGAGTCTCCTTTAGCAAGCTGTTGACTTGCTTTTCATGATTTTCTTGCATCACTCTCATTTGTCTTCCCAATTTTTCCTCCACCTCTCTTACTTGATTTTCAAAATCCTTTTTGAGCTCTTCCATGACCTGAGACCATTCCATATTTATTTTGGAGGTTTTGCATGCAGAAACCTTGACTTTTAGGTCTTCCTAAAAAGATGGAAGGAAATATCTGTTCACCAAGAAAATAACCTATCATCTTACTCTTTTTCCCTTTTGGGGGCATTTTCCCAGCCAGTTACTTGACTTTTGAGTTCTTTGTCAGGGCCCAGTTCAGGGCTGAGATTCAGATCAACTGTTCAGTTCTCCCAGCGGCTCTAGGTGGAGGGCTCCAAAAATGGAAGCTGCCACTGCAGTGACTGTTGCCAGGGGTGGGTGTCCAGACTGCGTTCCCCTCTCCTGAGTGGAGGAGCCCTCCCACTGGCCTTTGAAGTTGTCTGTAGCATTTGTGAGTTGAGCAATCTGGGAACTGCTGCTACCAGTGGCTCCCTGAAGCCAGTAGTAAGTTATATAGAGCTCACTATGTGCCAGGCACAGCTCTAAGTGCTTTACAATTATTATCTCATATTCACAACTTTGGGAGGTAGGCACTATGCCTGGTACCTTCGCTTCTTTCCCCTACTCCATTCTCAGTTTCCCTTTATGTGTTATTTTTTCTCATTCCGTCCCATCTTCTCAAGAAGATTACCTCTTCTATTCTTCCCATTCTGTTATTTATCTTCATTCTCTCCCTTTCCATTGGCTGCTTCCATGCATCTACAAACATACCCATGTTTCTCCCCCATTCTCAAAAACCTCTCAATTGATCCATTCATCCCCCGCTAAGTATCATCCCATTTTCTCCTATCTTTTGTGGCTAATCTCCTTGAGAAGGTCATCTACAATAGGTGGCTCAACTTCCTTTTCTTTTACTCTCTTTACTTTCCACAGTCTGCTCCTAAGTTCATTATTTACCAAAACTACTTTCTCCAAAGTCACTAATGATCATGTAAGTACCTAATTTAATAACTTTTTTTTTTAACATTATCCTTTTTGACTTCCCTGAAGACTTTGACACTATTGAACACTCTCTTCCCCTTGATACTGTCGTCTCTCTAGTTTTTATCCTACTTATCTGACCACTCCTCAGGCACCTTTGCTAAATCTTCATTCAGGTTATGCCTATGAATCATGTATGTTCCTCCAGGATGCTTTACTCTTCTTCTTCTATATCATTTTTACTTGGTATTCTCTTCAGATCCTATAGCTTCAGTGATTATTTATTTGCTGATTATTCTCAAATCTCACATCAGTCTGGTCCCAGTATTGTTGTTGACCTCCATTCTCACAGCCCAATGTCTACTGAATGTCTCAACCTGGACATGCCATAGACATCTTAAATTCAACATGTCCAAAACTGAATGCATTCTTTTTTCTCCAAATGCTTCCCCAACTTCCAGACTTCCCAGTTACTGTTGATGGCACCACCATCCTCCTAGGCTTGCAATCTAGATGTCCACCTTCATTCCTTATTGTCTCTCATGCTCAGTTTTACCTTTGTAACATCTCTTACATACACCTCCTTCTCTCCACTGACACTGCCACCACTCTGGTGTAAATAAATCCTCTTCACTTGATGCCTGTAGTAAGTAATAGCTTACTGGTTGAGAAGGTGGCTGAAGCAGGTGCTGTTGAGGGCTTACAAAGTGATATCAAAGACACCAACATCTTCCACTGCATCGTAGGTCATTGCAGTCATCCTGACTTTTGTCTTGCCAATAGACTTTGAAGACTCTGGAAGAGAGAGTGAAGCTGACAGCTTTGTACAGTTGTGCTTCACTTAAATTCAATTCATGCACAAGTTGAGACATCACCCCTTGATGTCATTGGCCCTCTTGGAAAAGGAAAGACAAACAGCAACAATATCATTAGTTCCCAATATATCATACATTCTTAAGTTCCCAGACTTGTGTTTGTCCTTCATTCTTGAAGAGGACCATGACATCAAAATGATGACATGACTTGTACTTGAACTTTGATTTGAGTGAGGGAGAGCTGTGCAGGTCACCAGCCTCACTTTCTCCTCCTGAGCCATATGGGTCTAGTGACCTTATATTCATCAGGACCACTGGAGATGACCCAGGATGCATTGTGAGACCCTAGCCATTTAAGCTACTCACAAATAATCCAAACATGCAGTAATCATTCATGCTTTCATTGCCTTTGTCCTCACTATTCCTCCTACTTAGACTGCCATCTTGCCTGCCCACTGTCCATCCACATCTCACCAATCCTTCAGCGCCCACGCCAAATCCCAACTCCTCCCTTTCTCAGACCAACCCACAGCACAGTGATATCCTCCTCTGTTCTTCTATGCCAGTTAATCTATACTACAAATTTTGCACATGACAGTTTCAAATTGTATTATGATTATGTCTTATATACCAGAAATTTAATGATGAAATGATTCCCCACCATCACCACCCCTGTATTCTAAATAGAGCTTAATTCAGGACTGGGGACACTGTCATTCTTTAAGAATGCCATTCTTTGGCAAATGAAGAATTAATTAATTTATCAAGCAAGCAAGCAATGATTAAAGAAATATTTCCCCCTTGTCTATTGTTCTTCTTGCCTTAACTATATTGATTTCAATACGGTAAAACCTTTTTCATATTTTATGTAACAAATGTAAATACTATAATATAATTTTATATAATTAAAACTGGTTTATCTTTTTTTATTTTCACAATCCCTTATTTGGTTAAAAATTCTCTCCCTAGCCATAGTTGTGAAAGATAGCACTTTTCATTCTATTCCATTGCTATCATACTATGATCTTATCTGTTTAGGTCATATAGCCTTTTTGAGTTTATTGTGGCATATGGCATAACTTGTAGATCTGGACCTGTTTTCTGTTAAATTGCTTTCTAGGTTTCTCAGTGCTTCTTGTAAAATGGGGAATATTCCTTCCCTGAGTAGTTTCCATTCTTGGCTTTATGGACCACTAGGTTACTGTGTTTTTGGTTTGCTTCCAAATCTCATTTATCTATTCTGTTGCACTGGTCTACTTTTTGAGCATACACTATTTCATGTTGACTGCTGCTTTAAAGTATAACCTGATTTATTCTTGCATTTTTTCATTAGTTCCCTTGAAATTCTTGACTTCTTATTTCTCCAAATACATATTCTTATAATTTTGTCTAGTTCTATAAAGTAAGACTTTGTCAATTTGATTGGAAAAATATAAAATCTTTAAATTAATTTAAGCAGTATTGTCATTTTATTATATTCATATGGCCAAGCTACAAACAATGAATAACTCTTCAATTATTTGTCTTCCTTTATTTCTGTGAGAATGTTTTTTTATTGGTTCAGCCATTCTAAAAAGTATTTTAGAATTATGCTTCAAAAACAAATAAATTGTGCATACTCTTTGAACCAGAAGTACCATTGCTAGACCTATATCCCAAAAAGATCAAAGAGAGAGGAAAAGGGTTGATATGTACAAAAAGCATTAATAATAGCTCTTTTTGCAGTGGTAAAGAATTTGAAACTAACAAAATGCCCATTATTTGACAAATGATTGAATAAAGTATAGTATTTGAAAGCAATAGGAAATACTATTACATTGTAAGGGACAAATAAAGAGACTGTTTCAGGGAAACCTGTGAATATTTGGATGAACTGATTCAAAGTAGAAACAAAACATTTTATATGATAACAACATTATAAAATGCATAATTTTGAAATACCTAAGAACTCTGATATACTCAACGATCAAAGACGAATGTAGAAAACCAATGAGAAAGAATGTTGCCCACCTCCTGACAGATAGGTGATGGATTAAATTATACAAAATGAACACATTTTTGGACATGACCAATATGGAAATTTGTTTTGTTTGGAGATTAGTGCATGTTTGTTACAAAGGTTTTGTCTTTCTTCTTTTTTTTCTTAGAATGGAGGGAAGTAGGAGGGAGAGAAAATAAATACTTGTTGAAAAAAACATTTTGAGAGATTTGAATATATTAATATATCAACATTTCCAAAGTACCTACTATGTTCCAGACACTATAATAGACTGGACATATAAAGACAAGAGTAAAAGATGCTATCCTCAAAGATTACTTCTATGAGGGAGACAATATGTATAGATATAGGTATATAAAATAGTCACAAGACACAAGACACAACGATCCAAGCAATTGCAGTTGCATTTATATAAATCTCAGATTTTTATGCATTTTGAATGGAATTCAAAAGTTATTCTGAACTAAATTCTCTTCCCCTTGTGTTTTGTTACTGACATACAGAAAGGGTAATGATTTTGTGGGCTCATTTTCTATCCTGCTACTTTACTGCTTATTGCTTAGATTAATTTTTTCAGATATCATTGACGTTCTCTAAGTGAGATAACACATTATCTGCAGAGATAATGTTGCCTCTTCATTGACTGTGCTTATTCTTTCCATTTTTGTTTAGCAATAGAAGAATTCTGCCTTTGACCTCATAGATATCAATCACTAAAAAGTGGTACGATAAAACCTATGACTGAAATGTAGCTCTGCATGGATATGCCTTTTCATAAGCAATAAGATAGGCAAAAGCATGGGGTAGCACTATATATTTACTATTATTATGAATTTGAAGCATCTCCTTACGAAAATGTGGATTCTCTAATACCGCTTTTTCAGGGTCAAGCCTGTTACGTTTAACCCAGCCCTCAGGGTTCTCCTGTACTCTTTTCTCTGCCATCAGTTTGAAAGCCCTCCAATGGTGGGGGATTTTCCCCCATTTTAATACCCTAGTGATTATCATTCCAGTTCTGTTTAACCACTTGTCCTCAGATTAGCTTTTAGAAGGGTAATGTACTTCAAAGCTATAGAGAGAATGAATGTGCCAACATTTTCCCTCAACACTTCAGAGGTATGATCCCCCCTATACCATGTAAATCTCAGGGAAGAGGAGGGGAATTAAGTTTTCAGTTTAGCTCAAATCCTATATAGCAATTGTCCCACCAAGTTAAAATCCAAAGCCATGGTGAGCTAGCATCCCTCAACACTTCCTTCTTTGATGTTTAATCCTGGGCTGGCTGTGTCATTGACCTACATTCTTCGACTAATGGATCCCTTTGAATTGAGCTCACAGATCAGAGCCTCCACTTCCTATATGTAAAATGAAAAAGGATGAAGGAAAAGGTCAAAATACCAGACCCAATTCTTGGAGCTACGTGGTCTAATGGTGTGGGGAAGAAGGGAAAAGAGGTGGTCTTGAGACCTTTTTACTTCATGGTCTGAGTGAAGGACTCCTTCCCCTTCATATGGCAATGCATACCACTATAGTGCTCAGTCAGGTAGTTTTAAAGATGTAGATTGGCTATCCAGCCAACAGAAAAATGCAATTCATAATCACACATAATACTGTACCAGCACGGTCATGATTGGCCATTATATTGATTCTAAGCTTTGACTATAACCATCACCTCTCTAACAAGAGATGAAAAGGACAATTCATCCTTAGTCTGGAGTCCTGATTGGTCATTTCATCAATTATAATTTTTAAGTCTTTCACATGTTTTAGAGAGGCAGCATGATAAATTGGATAGAGTCAGCCTTAGAATGAGGAAAACTTGGCTTCAAGTCCTGCCTTCAAAATAAACTGGCTATGTGACACTCCCCTGATCCTGAGTCATATTTAAGCTCTCACCGTTATTGGCAACTCTTTAAGACTAAATTGCAGAGAAAGTGCTGGTTTGTATTGGTGGAGGGAGTTTAACTTACAAGGTCCTTATACCAATGAAATTGTAGTCTACTCCTTTTGACTATATAATTGTTTTCATTTACAGTGGTGTAGCCATTGTATAAATTTTTCTCCTAGCTCTATTGACTTCACGCTACATTAATTGAGGTAAATCCTTTCAGGTTTCTTTGAATCTGTCCCTTTTGGCATTTTTAATGGTACAATAATATTCCATCCCATTCATCAATAATGGTCACTCAGGTTTTTTTACCATAACAAAAAAAGATGCTATAAATATTTTTATGTGGGTCTTTCCCCATATTTCCCTGTGATATATGCCTATTAGTGTTATGTTTGGGTCAAAGAGTAAGCTAAATTTAGTGACTTTTTTTAAACATAGTTCCAAATTACTTTATAGAAGTTATATCCAAGATAGAGAGGAAACTGATTCAGATATTTAAGAACAAGAATGTACCCCAAAAAATAACGATCAAAGAAAGTGAATAGAAAGTACTTAAAGGGAAACCCCAAGGTATCAATAACCACATAAAAAATTACTCTAACTCACTAATAATATTAGAAATGCAAATGGAAACAACTCTAGGCTTCTACCTCATACACATCAGATTGATAAATACGAAGAAGCAAAAAGGAAAATGGTAATATCCAAAGCACTGTGGGAGGTAGATACATTAATACTCTGTTGGCAATGGTCCAGCCACTCTGGAAATCTGTTTGAATAACCCCAACAGTCACTGTACCACGTATACCTTTTGAACCAGTGATAGTCCAAGGAGATCAAAGAAAAAAATAAAAACTCAACTGTCCAAAAATATCTATAGTGTTACTTTTTGTGGTAGAAATAATAGAAAAGGAATGAGGTAGTGCCTCTCAATTGGGTAATAGACTAACAAATTATGGCATATGAATATAACTGTTTCATAAAAAAGAATTCAGAAAAACCTGAAAATATTCGTGTGAACTGATGCCGAGTAAAATGACTGGAGGTAGGAGAACAATTAATTTAGTGAATGCAACATTACAAAGAAGACAAATTTGAAATGCTAAAGAAATCTGCTCGATTTAATGATCAACAATTGATTACAGAGGACCAATAGTGAAACATGCTATTCAATTCCTGACAGAGGTGACAGATGTGAAATACAGAATAAGGTATACACTTTTGGCTGGTAAGTGAACTTTTTGTGTATGTTATTTTTTTCTTTTTATTTATTTTTAATGCTCTACAATCACTACCATAAAACTTAGATTGCTTTTTCCCCTACCTACCCCACCCACCCCCCTCCCTCCCCAAGATAGCATACAGTTCTATATAGGATCTACACATATGTTCCTATTAAATACATTTTCAATATGGTCATGCTGTGTAGAAGAACTAAAATAATGGGAGAAATCATATAACAAACCAAAACATAATACACACACACACACACAAATGATCTGCTACATTCTGTGATTGAATTCCATAGTTTTTTCTCTGAATGTGGAAGGTATTTTGCCTTAGAAGACCATTGGGAACTTTTTTTTTCTAATGTCCTTGCATTGCTATGAAGATCCAAGTCTAGCAGAAAAAAATCTCTCGCTGTGCACAAAGTTCTCCTGGTTCTACTCCTTTTGCTCAGCATCAGATCATATAAGTGTTTCCAGGCCTCCCTGAAGTCTTCTTGTTCATCATTTCTTATGGCACAATAGTATTCCACTACATTCATATATCATAATTTATTAAGCCATTCCCCAATTGATGGGCATCCCCTTGATTTCTAGTTTTTGGCAACTACAAAGATTGCTGCTATAAATATTTTTGTACATGTGGGACCCTTTCCCATTTATATGATCTCTTGGGGATACAGTCCTAGAAGTGATATTGCTGGGTCAAAAGGTATGCACATTTTTGTAGCCCTTTGGGCATAGTTCCAAACCACTCTCCAGAATGGTTAGATGAGCTCACAGTTCCACCAACAATGAATTAGTGTTCCAACTCTCCCACATCCTCTCCAACATTTATCATTTTCCTGTTCTGTCATGTTTTCCTATCTAATCGATGTGGTGTGGTACCTCAGAGTTGTTTTGATTAGCATCTCTCTAATCAAAAGTGCATTTTTTCATGTGATTATAAGTATCTTTAATTTCTTTCTCTGAAAATTGCCTGTTCATATCCTTTGATCATTTATCAGTTGAAGATTTTTGTGTATATTATAAGGCTTATTTGACACAAGGTAGGGTTTTATGGTTTGTTTTGGGGGAATTGAATTATTTTTCTAACTTTAGTAGGATAGTTTTTGAGGAGTTGATAGAAAGGAACAGGTAATAGTGGTGAAGCATTACCAAAAAAAGCAACACAAAAGAGATATTCAAAGAAAGACACAAACAAACAAGACAGCTTTGAAGCTAACTTGTTTCCTTTATTATATTCTATCATGTGTAGAATAGATTTGAAAATTCTATACAATAAGCTTCTCCTATTTCAAAATTGTAATTAAATTTATTTTTGTCATATTTTGTTTTGAACTGTCTCCCACACTTCCTCCCTCTCCACCCCATAGTACAGAAGATCACCATTTCACTCTCACACACACATGTGTGTATATATATCTACATATATATGTAGATATATACGTAGATATCTATGTAGATATCTAGTAGATATCTACATATATATGTATATATGAGATTATGCCTACTTCTAGTTTTCTGTTCTTTCTCTAGAGGTGGATGGCATGTCCCTTTATAGGACCTTTGTAGTTGATTTGAATATTTACAATACTCAGATATACTCAGAATAGCTTAGTTGTTCATAGTTATTCTTTAATTAATATTGCTGTTACTGTATACAACATTCTCTTGGTTCAGCTCAATTCACTCTTCATCATTGTGTGCAAGTCTTTCAATGTTTTTCTAAAATCAACCTGCTCATCATTTCATACAGCACAGTAGTATTCCATCATAATTGTGTACTGCAACTTGTTCAGTCATTCCCCAATTGATGGGCATCCCCTCAATTTCCAGTTCTTTGCCACCACAAAGAAAGCTAGTATAAATATCTTAGAACATATAGGTTTTTTTTTTCCTCTTTTCCCCCCTTGGGAAACCAATCTATGTTTTTGTATAAGGAAGTTCTTGTGTTGATTATTATTTCTTAGGTATATAATAACCAAAAAAAGTTTTTAAAATTTTAAAACCAAATTCTATGAAATAGTGATAACTCTTAGAGAGTGACCATCAACATTGAGATCAATTTGTGGCTCCACATGCAGAATGTTATTATGCCTATTCTCCTGTATGCCTCCAACATTCTGTCATTTTCTTTTTCTTTTTTTTATCTTTGACAATCTTCTTTGTATGAGGGAGAACCTCAGAATTGTTTCATTAGCATTTTGTTTATTATTTATGACTTGGAGAATTCTTCATTTGGTTGTTGAGAACTTGTCTTTTCTTCTTTTGAGAATTAGCTGTTCATAACATTTGACCACTTATCTATTGGAAAATAGCTCTTGTTCTCATGTATTTGTCTCAATTTCTAATATATCTTGGATATCAGGACTATGAGAGAAATTTGTTGCAAAGATTTTTTCTCCTGTAATTCTAACTGCATTACTTTTGTTCTTGAAAAAAACTTTTATTTTTTTGAATGAATGAAAAAACATTATGCAATCAAAATTATGCACTTTGTCTCTTGTGTCTCTGTTCCTTGTTTGGTCAAAAACTGTCTCCTTATTTGTAGATTGAAAAAAAAATGCTTTCTGTGTTTTACATTTGCTTATGTTATGGGCTACTATTTCTAGGTCATATATCCATTTGGAGATGATTGTAGTATATGATCAAATCTAATCGCTTTCAGATTGCTTTTCAATTTACTTATAAGTTTATGATGAATAATAAATTTTTCTCTAGTAGATGGAGGTGTCTCCTTTATTCCAGCACTGCTGCTATACTGAATTGCTTCTTGGTCTTGGTAAAAAATCTGTTGCTATTAGTGGTTTGACTTTTAACCAATACCAAATAGTTTTAAAGATTGCTGCTTTACAATATGTGTGTGTGTGTGTGTGTGTGAATTACACTATAATTTAAGATCTTGTAATTCCATGTCCCTTTCCTTTCTGCTTTTGAATATTATTTCCCTTGAGATTCTTGACCTTTTGTTCCTCTAGATAAATTTTGTTATAATTTTATTTCCTTCCATAATATAGTCCTTTCATACTATGATTAGTATAATACTAAATCTGAAAAGAATTTAAGTGATATTGTCATTTTTATTATATTGGCAGAACCAAATCATAAGTGATTAATATCTCTCCCATTGTTAAAGTCTGTCTTTATTTCTGTAAAGGGTGTTTTGTGCTTCCATTCCTATAATTCCTGTGAGTGTTTTCATAGATGGACTCCCAGATATTTTATATAGAGATATTTTGAAAGGAATATTTTTTTGTTGTCTTCCTGCTGGGCTTTGTTAGTAAAGTATAGAAAAGCTATTGATTTGGGGTTAATCTTATATCCTGCAAAATTACTTAAATTATTAATTAAGTGAAATGTAGTTTACTAGAGTTCAAGAAAGATCTATCATCTATAAAAAATGATCATTTTTTTTCCTTTGTTGATGTTTTCTTATTACTGGGGCAACTAGGTGGCAAGGTGGATATAATATCAGGCCTGGAGTCAGGAAGTTTTTTGTTATGGTTGTTCAGTTGTTCCTGACTCTTCCTGATCCCATTTGGAGTTTTCCTGGCAAAGATACTGGAGTGTTTTGCCATTTTCTTCTCCAGCTCATTCTACAGAGGAGGAAACTGAGGCAAACAGGGGTAAGTGATTTGCCCAGGGTCACACAGATAGTAAGTGTTTGAGGCCAGAGTTGAACTCAGGAAGATGAGTCTTCCTGACTCCAGGCCCAGCACTCTTATCTACTTTGTACCCTAGCTATCCTGAGTCAGGAAAGCTTGATTGAAAATCCTACCTCAGATACTTACTGACTGTGACCTTTGACAAGTCAAATAAACTCTATTTGCCTCAGTTTCTCATCTGTAAAGTGAGCTAGAAAAGGAAATTGCAAATCACTCAAGCATCTTTGCCAAGAAAACCCCCCAAAAGGGATGACAAAGCATTGGATATGATTGAAAACAACTAAATAATAACAAAATTAATCCTAGAACTATGTCAAATAATAGAGGAGACAAATGAACATCTTGACTTGACCCCTGATCTTTTTTTAAGGGTATCTATCATTTTTCCCATAAAGATACTTAGTTTTTGGTTTTAGATAAATGATATTTATTTATCATATTGAGGAAGGTACATTTGTTCCTATAATTTTTAATGTTTTTAACTTAAAGGAGTGGTTTTCTTGTTATTAAAAGCTTTTTCTGTATCTATTGACACAATCATGTGATTTTTGATATTTTTCTATTAATCCCATCTATTAGGTTTATAATTTTCCTAATATTGACTAAAATCTGCATTGATGATTTTAATTCAAGTTGGTGGTAATACATAATCTTTAATATGTTGTTGTAACTGCTTTGCTAATATCCTATTAAACATTTTTATACAAATATTAATTAGAAATATTAGTTTAGTTTTCTGTCTGTTTTATTTCTCCCTGGATTAATTATTAGGAGAATAATTGTCTCATAAAAAATTTTGTAGACTCACTTCTTTGCCTATTTTCACAAATTATGTAATATTATGATTAATTGCTCTTTGAATATGTTATTGAACCTACTTCTAAATCCATCTGATCCTGGGGTTTTTTTTTATTTGAGAGTTCCTTTATGGATCATTCAATTGTCTTTTTGGAGATTGGGTTACAAAAATTTTCTATGTCTTATAATGCTAACCTGAATATTTAAAGTTTTTGTAAATATTTATCAGTTTTGCTGACATAATTAGACAGAATAATATCTTATAACTTTTATTTCCTCTTAATTTGTTTAAAATTTTTCTTGTATATTTCTACTGTTGATTATTTGGTTTTTCTCTTTGTATCAGATTAACTAATAGTTTACCTGTTTTATCTGCTTTTTTAAAAAAATGACTCCTAATTTTATTTAACAATTCAATGAATTCTTTTGCTTTCAGTTTTGGTTATTTCTTCTTTCATTTTCAGAATTCACATTTTTGTGTTTCAATGTAATCCTTTTGCCTGTTTTTTCTAGATTTGTAAAGTTACATGTCCAGTTCACTGATATGTTTTTAAGTGCTTCCTTTATTGATGAAAGGTTTTATAGAAATAAATTTTATCCTGAGAAATGTTCTGACTCCTAAAAGTTTTGATACACTGTCTCATTGTTGTCATTTTCTGTGTTGAAATTACTTGTTACTATGATTTGTTCTTTGACCCACATATTCTCTAGGATTAAGTTATTAAATCTCTATTTGAATTTGAATCCTTTTCTCAAAGACCCATTATGGATTATAAATTTTGTTTTTCTTTGGTCAATAAAGGATGTGTTTACTATTTTTGTTTTTTTGCATTTGTTTATGAGTTTTTTATGCCCTAACACATGGTCAATTTTTTCAAAGTTCCCTACTCAGTAAAGAAGTGTGTGTGTGTGTGTGTGTGTGTGTGTGTGTGTGTGTGTGTGTATTTACATATTCCTTTATTCAGTTATTACTTAAAGTTCAGGTTTAGTTCATTTGTATAAGTCTCTCTTCACTAGTGGAAAGTATGATTACTCAATCTTCCATGCTTGTGTGAGGAACAGAGTTGGTGAGAGCGTTTGAGAAGAGATGATTCTTTTGGTTCCAAGAATAGAGGAGATCACCAGTAAACTGGCAAATGATCTCCTCTAGGCTTAAAAGTAGTAGGTGGAGTTTTGACGTCACTCTTTGTTTCTGCAGTCTGTTGGAATGGTTTTGTGGGTTCTCCTTTTCTGCTACTGTAGCTCAACTCTGATTTTTTTTTGTATGAGTTCACAGATACCTAGGTATATCAACATATTATCTACATTCGTGTAAACAACTACTTTTGAGTTATTACAGGGCTCATTCAGCAATACTTTTCCTGTTTTTATTTCCTTTTAGCTTTTAATCATTTTGAAAATGAGAAGAGAATTGTTTTTAAAAATAGCAAAAGGTGGTCAGAGCACTGTGCTCCTGTACAGTCTTCTTTTATCTCTCTGACATTTAGAGATCAAAGGATTCTTATTTAATTATTAATAATAGCTCCATGGCTGTTATTAATGATCATTCCACTATCGATGTGTAAAAAAAAAGTCTCATTAAATCAAAGGCTTAGTTAGACATCAAAAAGGAAAAGAAAAGGTCCAGTTCAATAATAAAACTAACCCAAATTTGTGTTTATCTTTAGCCAATGAATTGCTCTGTTTACATTTCTGAACTGCTGAAAGGACTTTAGTGTACACAAATGATTTTTAAAATAAACTTAATCATAACCAAAAAAATCCTGAGAACAAACCGTATACTCTTTGATAGTGGAATAGATTACTAATTTGTGGTCTGGCTCCCTTTATCCAAGGCGTAAAAGTGGAGCTGAGATGGACATCCACAGGATAAACCATAAATTATTGGTGTATTTTGATCCAAAGACCACGAGGGGCAGTGACTGCTCCAGAAGAAGACAGTTCCTCCTCTCCTTTTGAACTTAAGGAAGTGAAGAATTTTAATCTCATAAAAAGTGAGAAGTAACACACACACACAAAAGGAATGGTCAAGGACTTAGAGATTGAAAGAGAGAGATGAGATGGGATGTGAAGGCAAGAGAGCTGCCTTCTCTCTGCCTCTGCAGTGGCCTCTGCAACTGCTTCCTTGCCCAAAAGCTTGCTGAAGCAGCTTCAAACATGCTGAAGAAGCTTCAACCTCTGAAGGATGAAAGGTCCCTCTGTGGCCCATAAGGAAGAAAAGATGGGAGGGGGCAGTTGCCGTTGCTCCTGCCCTTTGTTTGCTGAGGAAGACAAAACTGATACTCCTTTCTCCTCTCTTCCCTCTAGCTCTATTCCCTTCAAAAGCTTATTTTTATTTCTTTAAAGTTTATGTTGCATTTCTCTCCACCTAGTCTCTAAAAGTGGGTGTTAAGATAAAACTGATTAATCCAATGAATTACTGATCTGTATGTGTTTTATTTCATAGGAGCGTAGATTTAGAGCCAGAAGGGATCCTATTGATAACCAAGTCCAAACGCCTCATTTTACAGGTGAGGAAACTGAGACTCAGGATTCCCAACTAGTAAGTACCTGAGGCAGGATTTTAACTCAAGACTGATTCCAAAGTTGGGGAGAGGGGGAGAGAAGAAAGGAGGGAAAGGAGAGGAAAGATGAAAAAGAGATTTTGCTTTCTAATTTGCTAAAAAAAAAAAAAATATATATATATATATATATGTATTCCTCAGTTAGGGGCTTAGGACAAATCAGAAATCTTCAATGATACCTCTTTTTAAAGCTTCCCCAAATCAAGGAAAAGATTAGATGAATCTGTACAGTCCTAGACACAAATGAATTAGCAGTATTCTGAGAGGAGGAGGCTTGGTAAATAGGGAGCTGACTCACTTCCCTTAGAAGCAGTGGTCTCAAACAACTTTCCACCCCACTGGTCCCTTCAGAATTAGGTTAAAAGGGCTTATTTCCCCTCCCTCAGAGGCAAACTAGAGGGGCTTTGGTAAGGAAGAAATCATGGGATTGGCAGTAGGAAGAAACTGAGGAAGAATGGCTTTATCCACATAAAGAAGAGGAGTCAGAGAGAAGGAGTAGCTAGTGTTCTCCTTCAGTCAAACTCCATATCAATAACTACTTGTGGTTTCTGGAATTATGAGTATATTATTACACCACAAGTAGTAATAAGCTGTATGTAGAGGCACATGTTGTAATTCCTGCTATTAGAAAGGCTGAAATTGGTGAATAGATAGAGTTTGGGAGTTCTGCAGGAGCTCTTGACATACCTTAGAAGTAATAGGGAGACATTGACATTTATTGAGCTGGAGTGGGGGTGGGGTTAGTGGAGTGGTGATCAAAGTCAAACCTATGCTTTAAGAAGGCTAGTTTGGAGATAGAAAGAGAAATTCCATTTAAAGTTCTGTAGATATTATAAAATATTTGGGAGTCTACCTATCAAAAGAAACCCAAGAACTATGTGAACACAATTACAAAACACTTTTCACACAAATAAAGTCAGATCTAAATAACTGGAAAACTATCAGTTGCTCATGGGTAGGCTGAGCTAATATAATAAAAATGACAATTCCACCTAAGTTAATTTACTTATTCAATGCCCTACCAGTCAAACTACTAAAAATTTATTTTATAGAGCTAGGAAAAATAATAACAAAACTCATCAGGAAGAACAAAACTCATCTGGAAGCATAGCAAGGGAATTAATGAAAAGAAATGCTAGGGAGAGTTGTCTAGCCATAAAAATCTTAAGTTGTTTTATAAAGCAGCAATCATCAGAACTACTTGGTACTGACTAAGAAATAGAGAGGTAGATCAGTGAAATAGTTTAGGCACACAAGACACAGTAGTCAAAGACTCTAGTAATCCACTATTTGATAAATACAAGATCTCTACTTTCTGGGAGAACTCACTATTTGACAAAAACTGCTGAGAAAACTGAGAAACAGCATGGCAGAAACTGGGCATAGACCAACGTCTTATACCATATGTCAAAATAAAGTCCAAATGGGTACATGATTTAGACATAAAGGCTGACACTATAAGCAAATTAGGTGAGTAAACAATAGTTTTCCTGTCAGATTTATGGAGAATGGAAACATTTATGACCAAAAAGAGATAGAGAACATTATGAAATGCAAAATGGATAATTTTGATCACATTAAACGAAAATTATTACACAAAGTCAATGCAACCAAGATTAGAAGGAAAACAGAAAATTGGGAAAGAATTTTTACAACCAGTATCTCTAATAAAGACCTCATTTCTAAAATATATAGAGAAATGAGTCAAATGTACAAGAATACAAGTCATTCGCCACTTGACAGATTATCAAAAGTTATGAATAGGCAGTTTTCAAGGAAGAAATCAAAGCTGTCTATAGTCATTTGAAAAAACTCTCTCAATCTTTATTGATTAGAGAAATGCAAATCAAAGCAATTCTTAGGTACCACATAACACCTATCAGATTGGCTAACATGACAAAACAGGAAAATTATAAATGACAGAAGAGATGTGGGAAAATTGGAACACTAATCTATTGTTGGTAGAGTTGTAAACTGATCCAACCATTATGGAGAGCAATTTGGAACTACTCCCAAAGGGCTATAAAAATGTGTATACCTTGACCCAGCAATACTACTTCTAGTGCTGTATCCCAAACAAATCATATATATGGGAAAAACCCTCACATATATAAAAATATTTATAGCCATCTTTTTTTGTGTTAGCCAAGAACTAGAATTTGAGGGGATGACCATCAATTGGGGAATGGCTGAACAAGTTGTGGTGTATGAATGTAATGGAATATTATTGTGCTATAAGAAATGATGAGCAGGCAGATTTCAGAAAAACCTGGAAAGACTTATATGAACAGATGTTGAGTGAAATGGGCAGAAACAGGAGAACATTGTACACAGTAACAGCAACATTGTATGAAGACTGACTTTGATAGGCTTATCTCTGCTTAGCAATGCCATCCACATCCAGAGAAAGAAATATGGAGGCTGAATGCAGATAGCAGCATATTATTTTCTCTCTTTTTTGTTTTGTTTTGTTTTTCTTTTTTATGGTTCTTCCTATCCATTCTAATTTGTCTATACAACATGACTAAAGTGAAACTGTTTGGGTTTTTTAGAGACTAGTTTGATAGCTAAGTCCAAAATGACCTGAAGTAGGGAGAGACTTAGGCAGGGAGACCAACCCAAAGGCTATTTCAATAGTCCAGGCATGAGATTTTCACCTGCATGGTGGCCGTATCAGAAGAGAAAAGGAGACAGGGTATTAGACATGAAATCCAGTCTCAGATACTTACTAGCTATCTGACCCAGCACAAGTCACTTAGTTTCTGTTTCTTTCAGTTTCCTCATATATAAAATGAAGGGACAGCTAGGTGGTGCAGTGGATAGAGCACCAGTGCAGGAGTCAGGAGGACCTGAGTTCAAATCTCACCTCAGACACTTGACACTCGCTAACTGTGTGACCTTGGGCAAATCACTTAATCCCAATTGCCTTATCCTGGGTCATCTCCAGTCGTCCTGATGAATATCTTGTCACTGGATTCAGATGACTCTGGAGGAGAAGTGAGACTGGTTACCTGCACAACCCTCCCTCACTCAAAACAAAGTCAAGAGCAAATCATGTCATTATTTCTCTGATTGCATGGTCTTCTTTGGCAATGAAGGACAAACACACACACACACACACACACACACACACACACACACACACACGTAAAATGGAGATAGCAATAACAACTACTCGTAACAATAAAATTAGATAATATTTGCCAAGTGTTTTTTGCAAATCTTAAAGCTATATAATGATGAGCTAACATTTAAGGGGGCAATAGGACTTGACAATAGATGGGATATGGGGAGTGAGTGAGAGTGCAAAGTTTCAAGACTGAAGGCCTGGGAAGAAGGTGTCCCATTCCACTGTAGGCTATGCATTCTGGACTGTATTTGCTAAGCCTCAGAAGCCACTTTGTTGTAGAAGCTCACCCTGGACCTAGAGTTCACACAGTGGGAATGCTCTCTACCACAGGTGGCTGATTCATCTAATTGGATAGCTTCTCCAAGAACCTCCATTTAAGGAGGGGCACCCATGGTACCTAGGCCAACCACATCTTAATTCCTCACAGGCTGCTGCACTCTAGGCTTTCTCTACCATGCTTTGTATCAGCTACCTTCTTTTTTTAATTTATTTTTTAAATTTAGTATCTTATTTTTCCCAAGGTATATGTAAAGATAATTTTAACATTCATTTTTGGAACTTTGAGTTCCAAATTCTCTCCCTTCCTCCCTCCCCACACCCTTTTTTGAGAGGGCAAGCAATTCAATATAAGTTATACATGTGCAGTCATGAAAAACATATCCAGAATAGTCCTGTTGTGAAAGAAAACACAGACCAAAAAAAAAACTCAAGAAAAAATAAAGTAAAAAAAATGCTTCAATCTGCCTTCAGACACCATCAGTTCTTTGGGCATAGACAGGCTTTTTCATCCTAAGTACTTCAGAGCTGTCATGGAACATTGTATTGCTGAGAACAGCTGAGTCATTCACAGCTGCTCATCCTACAATATTGCTGTTACTTTGTACACAGTACATTTCACTTTGCATCAGCCCATGCAAGTTTTTCCAGGTTTTCCTGAGAGTGTCCTGCTCATCACTTCTTATGGTACAACAGTATTCTGTCATAATCACATACCACAGCTTGTTCAGCCATCCCCCAATTGATGGGCAGCCCCTCAACTTCTAATTCTCTGCCCCCAGAAAAGAGCTACTATAAATATTTTTGTATATATAGGTCATTTTCCTTTTTCTTTTTAAAAAAAATCTCTTGAGATACAAAACTAGTAGCAATTATCTTCTTTTTTCAGCTTCTTTTTATGCAATATGCAATTTAAACTCCTTGAAAACTTCCCAGCACTTGACACCATGTCTGATACATAGTAGGCTCTTGTTAAATGCTTATTCAATGATTGACAGTAATAGGGAAGTTCTGAAGAGGGGAATGTTTGGGAGAAAAGGTAAAGAGTTCAATTCTGGCTATGCTGAATTCAAGATGTCAATGCGACAACCCGTTCTAGATGTCCAGTAGACAGAGATACAAAACTAGAGGTGAGAAGAGAGATGGGGACTAGATAAATAGGCCTGAGAAGCATCTGCATAAAGATTTTACTTTTAAGTATACAGAGGGAGAAGAAAAGAGGGTCCATAACAGAGATTTGGGTGATGGTGGTAAAAAGTAATTCTTCCTGACCCATAATAAGGATTGGTGGCTGAGCAGGAAGGGTCATCCTTTTTGCCATATTCCTTGATGTTCCTGGAGCTATTTCTTCTCATGGTTAACACTTTACGACGAGATCTACAGTGAACTTCAAACCCTACATATGGACATGATGCTTTAGAGTCAGGACTTGATCCTTCCAAAGGTGTGTAGAGGTGGGGGGTAGAGGAAGAGGAGAAAGAGAGAGACAGAGACAGAGACAGAGAGACACACAGAGAGAGACCGAGAGAGAAAAGTATGGAATTTTTGGTTCTAGTTTTTGAATGTTCAATCACTCCTTCAGGGAGCTGTTACATTGTTTGTTTTGTCTTTACCATGTTTCAATTTTAGTTTACTTTTCCCATTTTTGTACGTTGTTTGTTTTGTTTTCACTATGTTTCAATTTTAGTTGCCTTTTCCTGCTTTTGTACAGATTATGTTGTTCTTCTTGAGTTCCCACGGTCAGAACTGACCAGTAACAGATAATTTAAAATCATTTAAATGGTGGAAATTCTTCCAGAATACCTTAAAGATCTTTTCATAGGAGGGTAGAGTGTGCTGGTAGTAATATCATAACCCCTACCCCTGTGAAAGTTAGGTTATGTTTCTTTAAAAGGTATTGAAACTCTTCTCAACACATGACTACACAAGAGATTAAAGGCCCAGGCTATTTTCACTATTGGGGGGAAGCAGGACCCCAAGCTCTATATTGAGGCTTAACCCAAATACCCACCAAATACAAGTTCTACACTGAACATACATAACAATTAGCTAAGAAACCCACTTATCCAATTTGATAGCAAAACAGAAATCAGAGTATGTATACACAGTAGAATATATGTGTATATACATGTGTATACACACACACACACATGTATATATATATATATATATATATATATATATATATATATATATATATAAAACAGTACAGAATGAAGGAGCTCTCCCATTGGGAGCAAGGTAACAGCTCAGTTGAGAGAGAGAGAGTCCCAGATCTCACCCAAGGGGAAGTACCTAGAGCAGCAAACTGGGCATAGGGATGTGATGGAGGCTGCCAGCTTCTCTCACACCTTCCCAGAGTATTTTCCTCCAGCATCCTAAAATGAGGTTGGCCTTGTTCATCCCCTCCCTCAAAGCAAGAAGCCAAAAATGGCTGAAGCAGCTCAAAGCTTGAAGACAACTTGAAGAAGATGAAAGAGTTCTCCTTTCTCCCACATAGGAGCAGAGTGTTGTTCTTCACCGATGAGTTAAGAGTCCCCTACCAGGGAACTCTGAGACTAGGACTACACTAGCAACTAAGTATGAGTAAATATTTAGCTCTTCTTTTTTAAAAAAAAAATATTATTTTCAGTTTCAAATTTTCTTCTTCTCTCCACTCTCTTCTCCACCCATTGAAAAAGGAAGAAAATTTCAATACTCATCATTCATATGAAATCATATAAAACATTTCCACAATAACCATGGTGTTTAAAAAAGGCAAGAAAAATAAAGTGGAAAAATATGGTTTGATCTTCACTCAGAGTTCATCAGTTCTCTCTCTCTCTGGAAGTAGATAGCATTTTTCATCACAAGTCCTTTGGAACTGTTGTGAATCTGTACTGATGAAAGTAGCTTAGTCTTTCACAGTTGATTATCTTTACAATATTGCTGTTACTGTGTACAGTGTTCTCCAAGTTCTGTTCACATCACTTTGCATCAACTAAGATGTCTTCCCAGGTTTTTCTGAAACTATCCCCACATAATAGTATTCTATCACAATTATATGCCACAACTTATTCAGCCACCCCCAACTGATGGGCATCCTGTCAGTTACCAGTTCTTTACTGACACAAAAAGAGTTGTTACAAGTATTTTTTTGTAATACAAATCCTTTTCCTTGCATCTCTTTGGGATACAGATCTGGTATTTCTGAGTTAAAGAGCATGCACAATTTTATAGCCTTTTAGGCATAGCTCCAATTTGTTTCCCAGAATGGTTGGACAGCAACAGTGGAATAGGGTAGCTATTTTTCCATATCCCCTTCTGCATTTGTGATTTCCCTTTTTGGTTACATTAGCCCATTTGATGATACCGTTCTCTTTTTTCAGAGAGATCAGGGAAAGTGCTGTATATCCTGGTTCCCCTTCCCCATCAAAAAAGTTATTTCCTTAGACTTATAGATGTTTGAGATGCACTAATTCAATATAATTCTAGATCAAAATCTCCACCCCACCCCACTTGGAAATAGAAAGGAAAGGAGTAAGCATTAGCCCACAATTCCTGCTCACCTCAAAGACAGAAATCTCAGTCTTCCTTGGAGAAGGTTGGCTAGATCCTAGATCAGCTGTCAATGCCACAAATAAACCAGTTATCTTTTCATATTTAGATATAAACTATGATATATTTATACATATGTATTGTGTATATACATATACGTGTGTGTATATGTACATACATATATGCATTCATACACATACACACATATCTTACCAATTCAATGGCCAACTTTGTATCTGGAGAATCATCTCTGCTTAGTAAAGAAGTGATGAACTACAAGTACAAAATGTTGCATAAGCTATCAGATGTGATTGCTGATACAATTTGTTTTGGTTAACTTGTTTTCATTGTTAAAAGAGAGGATTCTATAGAAGAATAGTTTCTTTGGAAATGATAGGGATATAAAAACCAAAAAAATAAATAATAAATAAATAATAATAATAAACTTTATTATCTTTCACATGTATTTGACTCACATTTCATCATCCTTACCAGGAGTCCATTAAGGACATAATTATAGATATGATCAGGAATTAGTCTATGGCAAAGTGGTATAGTATAAACAGTACTTACTAGACAAGAAGCCAAGTGCCCTGGTTCTAGTATCATTTCTTCCACTGACTAGCTCAGTATAACCTTGGGGAAGTTATTTCCCCTTTCTGACTATTTATTTCTTTATTTCTAAAATGAAACTAATGGACTAGATAGATAATCTCTCAGTTTTTCTCCAGGTCTGATTCTATGTGTCTATCTATGAATAGCAATAGCCCATGTTCATATAGCATTACATGATTCACAAACTGCCTTTGTCAAAATAACCTTGAAAACTGAGTTTTATGTGATTGTCTCCTTTTTAGAGATGAAGAACTCTCTGAGTAACATATATTGCAATGTATTAGGAGCTATAAGTCTATGATTCTATGGTCACTATTACATTATGCATCTGTGTTAGACTTGTGATCTATTTCCTGAACTCATCATCTATTTCTTCTCTCCATCCAGATGATTGGTTATATATTCCAATGATATAATCACCTCTGTTTCTCTCTCCATTAATCTTCACCCAAATGTTCTCCATTATGTCTTTCCTTCAGTTCCTGGGGTTTATCAAATGAGTATGCTCTTTTACTAAAAAAAAAAATGCTACCCCACTCCAGTTTTACAGATACCTATGAGATAAATTTTGCTTCTTTGTGCTAGAACCTCTAGCTTCTTGGTTGGTTGCCCTAAATTTCAAGCATCTGTGCATAGACATTTGTGGTGATAGATGCTGCTGAATCTTTTCTTGGATTTAGTTCCCTGTGAACTTATGAGTGTCTCAAGTCCTATTCACCATGTATCATAGCTATTGTCTATGATATCTAGTTTGGTAGTTATACACAAGTAGGTTTCTCACTCCACTACCCTTTTTAGTTTAAATCCCTTTTGTTTAGATTTGCAAGATACCCAGCAAATATGATCTTAACCAGACATTAAGTATATTCTATCCCTGGCCAACGGTCTCTCATCCCTTTATTTTAATCTATAGTCAAGAAATTCAAATACCATTTCCATACCATTTTCACACATTGCCTTCTTAGTCAGCTGTTCTGTTCCTAAATCAAATTTTCTCTTTTATATTCTCTGTCTTGAGTGAGAAGCAACGAGAAAAACACAGCCTGTCCTTCAAAGGTCATCAGTTGTTTGCCTAAGCCTTCATAATCTTTTGACGTTCCTTCTGCCAGTATCATTTATGCCCATATGAATCACCAGAAGTGGGTAGTGATCTATTTTGGTAAAAGTCTTGGTATATTCATTAGTACATCTTGGATATACTCCCTGAGAAGACAATAGACCTCTCAATTGTTGTAATGAGGTCAATCTATACAAGTATCCTAATACCTATGAGCAGAGAATCAGCAACCATCTTTAGTTTGTGCTTCTTCTGACTCTTACTGAATGATCTCTCATCTGTCAGCAGCTTCTTTGGCTCTATTAGATCATTCTTAGAGGCCAAGCAGCTGCTGCCCTATCAGAGCATCCAACTTTCTCCGATTCAGGAGGAGCTTCAGATTTGTCTTTGGGCTTTTTTTAGCTCTAAGTGTACACTTGTCCTTTTCCTTTCCTGATTCTGCGTGACATTCTTCTATACTCCACTCTCCTAATAAAGGTCAAATTTCCTCCCCTCCATTTCAGATTCTTTAAAAAAAAAACCAACAACAACCCCCAATGAAGCCCTGCTTCTTTGTGTTAAGACCTCTAGCTGCTCCTGTTCGTTGCCTTAAACTTCAGGCATTTGTGGATGGATATTTGAAATTGTAGACATGTTGAGTTTTTTCTTGGATTTGCTTCCTGGGAACTTATTTAAAACAAACTTTGTCCCTCATAACTTGGAATAGGAAGCCAGAATTCTCCATTCTTCTCACCTTCCCACTTAGGAGTAAAATCAGCCTAAAGCAGGAACATAGACAGCAGTCATTTGGTTGTGATAGAAATACAAACAATGTATACTCAATAAAAATTATTACAAAATTCCTCTTGCTTTCCATAGTGATTGAGATTTTCTGCCTTGTTTTAAAAATCTTGAATGTATTTGTACTTCATTTCTCAGAAACTTTTAAAATCTTTTATTAATTTGACAATCCTTAATAATTTGACAATCCAGCTTCCTTTCTTTTCAGTTCATTTATTATAAATTTGACAAATATTTAAAAAATGGAGGATTTTATATGAAACATTAATTTTATTATACATAGCTCAATTTAAAAATTTATATAATGATGCATGTATATGTACATGATGTGTGTGTGTGATATATATATATATATATACATGGGTGTATATACATGTGCACTTTTAAAAAGATGACTTAACTGTTCCCTTTTCTTTCGTTTCTTTTTGGTTTTTGCTGCCCTGTTGCTATTTGCTTTCCTTTTCACCTCTACCATTAGAAAAAGAAAAGAAAAGCTCTTGAAACAAATATGCATAGTCAATCAAAACAAAGTCCCAGATTGGCTGTGTCTGAAGATGTACACTTTGTTCTTCATCTTGAGTCCATTACCTTCTGTCAAAAAGTAGATAGCATGTTCTAGCAACAATCCTATAGAATTATGGTTGGTCATTGCATTAATGAAATCCCTCAAGTCTTTCTGAACCAAGGATTATTTTCATTGTGTTATGGTGTGTAAATATTTATTATTTTTACTTACTATTTCTAAGAAAAATATTTCCAATTTTTGCCTTTTTAATATTTGTTTATAACATCTCCATACCCAAATATGCAGTCAATTTTTGTAAAAGTTATATGTGATACTGGTAAATAAATCTATTTTTCACAATATATACAATAGGAACATAGATAGTAGTCACTTGGCTGTGAAGAAATACAAACAATGCATGTTCCTTGCCTTGAGTGAAAAGCAGTGCAAAAAAAAAAGCCTGTCCTTCTAAAATCATCAGCTTTTATAATCTTTAGTAACACTTTTGACGTTCCTTCTGCAGTATCATTTATGTCCATGTGAATCACTAGAAGGAGGTAGCAGTCTATTTTGATAAAGTCTTGGTATATTCTTTAGTACATCTTGTAGGATTAAACTCTCTTGCAAGGTAAGTTATTCTTGATTGAAATAATTTATTTTTTGTTCTTTTGG
Organism: Potorous gilbertii; assembly: GCA_028658325.1. Taxonomy (NCBI): domain Eukaryota; kingdom Metazoa; phylum Chordata; class Mammalia; order Diprotodontia; family Potoroidae; genus Potorous; species Potorous gilbertii. Next base: position 121,760,424 of record CM053772.1, on the reverse strand, counting down.
GATATCATATTCCAAGATTTTCTCTCCTATATAATAGTTTTGCCAAGTCCAATGGGGTCTTGACTCTTGCTCCTAATTACTTGAAATATTTCTTTTTGGATTTTTGCAGAACTTTTTTTGACATAGAAGTTTTGGATTTGGGCTACGATGACTAGTGTTTTCAATTTGAGGTTCCATTCAAGAAGTAAAAGACCAGTGCATTCTGTGTATTTTCACTTTTCCTTCTTGTGCTAATAAATTTAGACTGCTTTTTAAAAATTATCTCTTAAAACATAATACCTAAAATCTTTTCTGATGATGATTTTCAGGGAATTAAATGATTACTAAATTTCCTCAACTTATTTTCCAGGTCAGTTTTTTTAATAGTATTTATACCTATATTTTTCTTTTGTCTTTTGTTTCTTTTCTCATGTTTCTTGTTGTCTCTTGTAATAATTGAGCTCTGTTTGTTCAAGTATGATTTTCAAGGAGGCTGCTACTTGAGTAAAATTTTCTGTTTTTTCTTCTACATTAATTATTTGCTTTAATATTGTTTCCACCAAAATTCTTATTTCACTAATAATTTTGTATTTTATCTTTCTTCATTTTTCCTAGCCACTCTTGGCATCTTTTTGGTCAATCCACTCTTTTCTCCAAAACTCTACTTGTTTTTGTTGTGGAGTTACTCTCTTTTTCTGGTTTATTCTCTTGGGCTCCTCCTGACCCAAAATACTTTTTTATTGTATTTATTTTTTCTTTTGTTTTCTCATATCTGAAGCTTCAGCTCCTGGTTTGGGACTTTGTGCTAGGGTTAGACCTCATCTCTCAACACTCTAGGATGGTGTGGATAGGTCTTGTCTGGTTGCTACTATTACTGAAGTTCTGGTTGGAATGGCAGAAATCAGGCCATGCCCTGGCTCCTGCCTTCTTCTTTGTATCCTTCTTTGTATTCCTAACCAGGAATTGGTTGTATCCCCTACTGTTGCCCTGAACATTGGAGGTTTGATATTGTACTGATCTCAGCTTCTTCCAATAACCCCTACAGTGAGAATGCAAAGCTGTGGAGCGGGCCTTGCTTCCCGTGGCTCCAAGTGCTTTGAGGGGTATGTGGCCCCTAAGCAGTGACCTATACAGACAGGTTATTTCCTTGCCTCTTTTTTCTGATAGTTGAGTTCTGGGCTTTAACTTCCCTTGCTTTATCCCTGCTTCTCATTATGATTCAGATTCTGTGATATTAGACTTCGTCCCCCAACAAGTCTCAGAGTGCATGCTGACTTTAGGAATTCCACTGGATTTCACGCTATCTTCTGCCTTCCTTGTCCTGAACCCTTTCCAAGTATCCATGGGTTTCTAAAGAGGTTTTTTTGTTTGTTTGCTTGATGCAGTTTTAGACTTCTTAGAAGAACTTACTTCTGTTTCTCTTTAGTCTTCTTGATTAATTATATTTCTGGTGCCCTTTTAAAGATTTTTTGGATGATGGTGAAGAAACTAGAATTGGGCAAAGAAAAGTTAATGACATTCTAAGACACCAAGAATAATAAAACAAAATCAAAAGAATGAAAAACTTGAAGAGAATGTGAAACATATCATCAAAAAAGCAACTGACATGGAAACAGATTGAGGAGAAATAACACAAGAATAGTGGAACTACCTGGAAATTGCAATAAAAAAGAAGGAAAATCACCCTAAAGTTCTAGAACAAGAAGGCAAAGCAGAAATAGAAAAAAAATCCACCAATCACCACCTAAAAGGGATCCTAGGAGGAAAACTTAGAGGAATATCATAGCCAAGTTTTAATGCTCTCAAGATAAGGAGAAAATACTGGAAGCAACAACAACAAAAAAATTTAAATATTGTGGAGCTACCACAAGGATTACACAAGACGTAGCAGCTACTACATTGAAATACCAGAGGTCTTGGAATACTACATTTCATAGGGCAAAAGAGCTGGGGTTACAATCAGGGGTAACTCACCCAGCAAAGTTAAGTATAATCCCAAATGACAAAAATGGAATTTAACAAATTGAAAGACTTTGAGGTTTTTGTGACAAAAACAATGGAAATTAAGGGAAAATTGAACATATAACATCTAGGAGAAATATGAGGTAAACATTAAGGGTCAATTACAAGGGACTCAATAAGGCCAAATTGTTTGTTTCTTATATATGAAAACATTATCAATTCTTTTATGACTTCCATTTTTATTTGGGTAGTTTGAAAAAAAGGCTTGGACTGAGCTGAGTATGATGGGATGATTCTTAAAAAATGAAACAGCGTAGGGAGAGATAAATGGGAGCAATTATCTCACAAAAATGAGGCATAAAAGGAAAAACTGATACATGGGAAGCTAGTAGGGAGGAGAGCAGTTAGTGCTGAAATCTTACTCTCATCATAAATGGGTTAAAGAGGGAAAAATGTATATATCTAGAAGGGTATAAAAGTCTTCTAAATTCAGAAAGAAATATGAGGTCAAGGGAATAGGGTCAGGGAGAGGATAAGGGAGGAACTCTTGGAGGGGTAGATACGTTAAAGAATAGGAGGACAAAGTAGCAGTTAGAAGAAAGTAGAGGAGTGAGGCAGGATAGGAATTGGAGAAGGATTATCAGGAAAAATAGGAAGGAGAAAAATATACAAGTAACTATTGATTAGAATGTGAATGGGATGAATTTACCCATAAGATGGACACTGATAATGGATTAAAAATTTGAATTCAACAATATGTGGCTTTCAGAAAATGCTATAAAAAGAGAGATACATACACAAGGATAAAATAAAAGTAAGGAGTAGAATTTATTCTGTAAATAAAGCAGGGGTAGTAATCATGATCTCAAATAAAGTTAAAGCTAAAATAGATTTAATCAAAAGAGAAAATAGGGAAACTGCACTATGCATCAGCAATATTATTCAATATTGTTTTAGACCATTTTAAAATAACTAGACAGTGTAAAATACCTGAGCATATACTTGCCAAAACAGACACAAGAACTATATGAAAATCAATATAAAACATTTCTTATACAAATAAAGTCCAATCTAAATAAGTAAAGTAATATTTTTTTGTTCATGTGTAGGGAAAGCCAAAGTAATAAAAAATTGACAATTTTACCTAATTAATCTATTTATGCAATGCCATCCTAATTATATTACTGAGAAATTAACTTAGAAAAAAATAATAAGTTCATTTGGAAGAACAAAAGGTCAGGAATTTCAAAGAAACCAGGGGGGTAAAGATGTAAAGAAAATAGATTCAGTAGAATCAGACCTTAAACTATACTTAAGGTGAGAACATTGTCAAAGTGTAAAATGAATAATTTTGTTTATTCTAAATTAAAATTTTTTCTTGTATAAATAAGACCTATACAATCAGAATAAAAGGAATGCATAAAATTGGGGGGGGGAATTTTCATAGATAATCTCTAAGATAGAATGTGATTGGTTGGAATAGTGTTATGGCGTGAGAAATGAGGAACTGATTGAGTTAGAAAAACATGGAAAGACTTGAACTTATGAAGGAATATACTATCCACCTACAGAGAAACAGATGACAAGGAGAAATAAGCATAGTATGGTTTTACATATATATATGAGTGTATATTTGTATATATGTATGTCTATAAATATCTATGTATATGTGTATACATACATAATATACATATATATTAATTGTATTAATTAATTGTAACCTTGTTGGGGAAGTGGAAGGAGAGGAAAAATAAAGTAAAAAATGCACAGGAGAGAACAAAAGAAAATCTATGAGGAAGAAAAGAAAAGTTGGAGAGTCTTGAAAACAAATAATATTAGAATATATTATTAATGTATAATATAAGATAATATCAATAGCTTTTCTTGAAATGGAAATTTCTTGTATTATATTGAATCTTCTCTTATATTTGACTGGATACATGGCAATTTTTTTTCTTATTTTGTACTTAAGTTTAAAATAAACTTAAAAACTTTTTTAAAAAGAAAAGTATTTATTAAAGGATATTCTACGCAGATAACTGGGATGTTTCAAGTGTAAGAAAGGAGAATCTTTACTCCTTCAAAATCACATTCAAATTTGAATGGTAGTATGCCAGCTCCAAAGATGAATTAACACCTCTCCCCTTTTTTATGGAAAGATCTACTCAATACCTGATATGTGTTCAAGATCTTACTTACTTTGGGAGGGTTCTAGTATAATTGGTGAAACAAGATGCTTCCTTTTACCTCTGCTTCCAGATCAATGTTTTGATCTCAATTTATTTGGTTGAAGGGGATGAATGTATAGAAATAGAATGTTCTTTGATTTATTCGAGGAAAATTACAAGGGGTATGTATGTGTATGGATCTTATCTATGATCTTAAATGCTATCTGGTTCAAGCTGAATAGTTAATATATCAAGTTACTGAGAAAAGAGGAAAGGACCATCTTGTGTGACTTTACAGGTGAAAGTAAAAAGCAAAGAACAATCTCCATTTAGAAGATATATGTGAATTATCTGGCGAATACTAAGAACATGGACTTGAGATTCTCTCAAGTGAGGAATCAAAGGCCTGGTTTTTTTCCCCCTTGGGCTTCTACATGTGATTAGCTAATTCAGTTTCTACAGAAGGTGAATAAACATCCCATGGACAAAGATCATAATAAGGAGAAAAAGCCTTGCCTATTAACATGACTATATATGAATGTATATATGTGCACATGTGTGGGTATGTGGGTGTATTTGTGTGTGTGTGTATTCCATAGGAGGTAGTACTATTTAATTTGCATTCTTCTTAGTGAGGAAAAATGGCATCATCAACTTCAAAATTCTAAGAAGCAAAATTGTATCCTTAAGCATAAAATCATAAGGAGTTATAGAAAGTACAGAAAATAGACATTGTCAAAAGTTTTGGACTTCTAAATCATGTGATCACCAAGACAGAGGATGAGACATTTTCTCTTATTTTCACAACTTATCAAACCTCTCCAAAATCAAAATTATATATAAATAAAATATAAATAAAACAATTTTTGCTTTCTCCATAGTCTATGATAATAAGACTCCAAGGAAGATAAAAATCCAGTGAATTAAGAGCAAAAAAAGCTAATAATCCCTAAACCTGTACAGATTCATACAGCAACCCCTTCCAAATCATCTCCCCTGCTATGGTAGTGTGGCAGCACAAGCTGACCCACAGACTTTCAAAAGAACTTAATTCTAGCCCTCTCTCCTCCTAAGGAAAACCAAAAGATGGAAGATGTGAGAAATTCTACTATGCATGAGGGAAAAACACCTAAATTCACCTGAAGCCAGTTCTGTCCCCCCAGAAGTCACTGGGGGGGGTAGAGGTTTAAACTGGTGAATTTCTTATCTTGGGAGGCAGCTGATATGCTTTGAAATTCAGCTCTAGAAAAACCACCATCAGAGAGGAGGGAGTAAAAAATTGAGCAGTAAGGGAAAATAAGGAAAAAATATGAAATTACCCAAAATCTCAGGATATAGCTAAAGCAATCCTAGGGGTGATAGGGGGATTATATTTTTACATTATGTTACATTAACAAAATAGAAAAAGATGAATAATGACTTAACATGTATTTAAATATTAGAAAGCTAACAAATAAACCTTATAAAAGCACAAAGGAGGAACTATTAAAAAGAACTATGGTATCCCCAAGAGATCATAAAGATGGGAAAGGGTCCCACGTGAACAAAAATATTTGTAGCACCACTCTTTTTAGTGGCCCAAAACTGGAAATCAAGGGGATGCCCATCAATTGGGGAATGGTTGAATAAATTGTGGTATATGAATGTAATAGAATACTATTGTGCTATAAGAAATGATGAACAGGAAGACTTCAGAGAGGCCTGGAAAGACTTATATGAACTGATACTGAGCAAAAGGAATAGAACCAGGAGAACTTTGTACATAGCAACAACCACAGTGTGGTTCTTCTTTTTTAAATTATCATTATTTTATTTGTTTTCTGGTAGACTTAGAGCTTCATTACAATGCAAGGACTTAAAAAATTCCCAGTGGTCTCTTAAGGCAAAATGCATTCCACACCCAGAGAAAGAACTATGGAATTCAATTGCAGAATGTAGCAAATCATTTTCTTTAGTATTATTTGGTGTGTTTTATGATTTTTCCCATTCATTTTAATTCTTCTATGCAATAGGACTAAGGTGAAAATGTATTTAATAGGAATGTGTATGTAAAACCTATATAAGATGGTATGCCATCTTGGAGAAGGAGGGGGAAGGATGGGAGAGGGAGGGGGAAGGGAGGAGAAGGAAAGGGGAGGGAGGGGGAAAACATCTAAGTTATATGGAAGTGATTATAGAACACTGAAAACAAATAAAATAATGATAATTTAAAAAAGAAGAATTATGTTGAAAGAAATTTTGAAGGGGATGGTTTCAGAAAAACCTAGGATACAAAGTAAAGTGAGCAGAACAAGGGAAAGTATACAGTAACAGCAAAGTTGTAAAGAGAAACAATTTTCAAAGACTTAGAAATTCTGAGCAATACAATGACTAACCACAATTCCAAGGATTCATGATGTATCATGCTATCTACCTCTAGATACAAAACAAATTAAAACACATTTCTTTTTCTTCTTTCCTTCCTTCCTTTTTCCTTCTTTCTTTTTTCATTTTTTCTTTCCTTCTTTCCTTCCATGTCTAATGAAGTAGTTTGTTTTCCTTGACTACATATTCATAGTAACTGTACTTTTTCTTGTCTTCTCAATAGATGAGTGAGGGAGGATAAGAGGGAGAAATTTCAAAACCAGCGCATGATGTCCCTGAATGTTTTAAAAGAGAAATAAGAATTGTGAAAGCAGGATTTATCACCTGCAAAGCAGAAGAGGTGGACAGAATGGAGAAACTTCAATCCATTGTGGCAAATCTTACTGAAGAAATTAAAGAGACAATAACTGGTTGGGAATGCAGATGAACAGATGTCAAGGATGACATAGACAAAGAGCATCAAAAAGCATGAACATTAAGAGAAAATATGCTCTTCATATAAGTAAAACAATAATTTGGAAGATGGGGTTTGGAGACTACTTAAACCCTAGAGGTCTCCCAGAAGTATACAACAAATCAAAAAAGCAAGACCACTATAATGCAGAAAAAATACAAGAAAACTGCTGAGAACTCCTGAACACAGAAAAAACAATCTAAAAGATCCATAGATTGCCTCTAGAAAAAAAAACACAAGGCTGCAAATTTCAAGATACATAGTAGTCAAATTTTAAAATTCTATTGAGAAACAAAAACTCAGCAGCAAGGGACAAGGAGACAGACTTTTAAACAAAAGGAACTGCTGAGAAAAAAAAAATCCTGATCCTGATTCACAGGAGAAGTCTATCAAAGTTTTAAGGAATAATTAGTACATATATATACATACATACGTATATATATATATATATATATATATATATATACACACACACACAAATTATTCTAAAAAGTTGATAAAGTCACTGTCAGAATCCTTTTATGAGACAAATATAGTCCTAATACTTAAGATAGGGAATGATTAAACCAAGAAGAAAAAGTGTAGACCAATATCATTAATAAATATTAATTTAAAAATCTCAAAAAGATCTCAAATTGTATTACAAAGCAATAGTCAAAACATTTTGATACTGGCTAAGAAATAGAGTGGTGGATCAGTGAAATAGATTAGGTACACAATACACACTAGTAAATGACCATAGTACTCTACTGTTAATAGTCTCCTGCTTCTTTGATAAGAACTCAGTACTTGACAAAAACTGAAGAGAACATCGGAGTGCAGTTTGGCAGAAACTAGATATAGACCAACATCTCACACTGTATACCAAGATAAAGTTAAAATTGATACAAAATTTAGATATAAAGGGTGATATCATGGGAAAATTAGGGGAGCATGGAATAATTTACCTGTCAGATCTAGAAATAAAGGAAGATTTGTGACCAGATAAGAGATAGAGAGCATTACAAGATGTAAAATGGATAATTTTGATTATATTAAGTTTAAAAGGTTTTATACAAACAAAACTAATAGAGACAAGATTAGAAGTAAAACAGAAAACTGTGGGGAAAATTTTACAGCAAGTATCTCTGATAATGATCTCATTTATCAAATGCAATCAAATACTGAGTCAAATTTATAATAAGAATAAAACCCCAACTGATAAATAGTCACAAGATAACAGATAGTTTTCAGAAGATATCAACAGCCATGAGAAAAAATGCTCCAAATAACTAAAAATTAAAGAGATGCAAATGAAAACAACTCTGAGATGGCATCTCACACCTTTCAGATTGGTTAATATGACAGAAAAGGAAGATCACAAATGTCGGAGGGGAAGTGGGAAATTTGAGACACTGATGTGCTTTTGGTAGAGTTGTGTGCTGATCCAACCATTAGAGAGAACAATTTGAAACTATAGCCAAAGAGCTACAAAACTGCATACCTTATGACCCAACAATAGCACTGCTAGGTCTGTATTCTGAAGAGATTTTTAAAAAGGAAAAGGACATGTATGTATGAAAGTATTTATAGAAACTCTTTTTTTGTGGTGTCAAAGAACTGGAAATTGAGGGGAGGCCTATCAATTGAGAAATGACTGAACAAGTTGTGGTATATGATTGTGATGGAATACTATTGTGCTATAAGAAATGATGAGCAGGATATTTTCGGAAAAACCTGGAAAGACTTACATGAACTGATGCAAAGTGAAGTGAGAAGAACCAAAAGAATATCATATATAGTAACAGTAATATTATATGATGTTCAACTATGAATGACTTGGCTATTCTCAGCAGAGAAAAAAAAAAGAAAAAAGAAAAGAAAAAGATCTAAAGCAATTCCAAAGGACTCATCATGAGAAATGCTATCTACCTCCTGAGAAAGAATTCATGGCAGTGGGGAGAGGGGGAGCCAAGATGGCAGAGTAAAAGCAGGGACTTACTTGCTCTCTTTCCCACAAAGCTCTCCAAATACTTGCAAAAAATGGCTAAACAAATGCTAGAGCTACAGAACCCACAAAATTACAGAGTGAAACAAATCCCCAGCCCAAGACAACCTGGAAAGTAGACAGAAAGAGTATCACACTGAACGGGGAGCAGAGCAGGCCTCAGGGGACTGAATCATTGGCAGTTATGGCAATTTCCAGAATTTTCAAGCCACAAATGCCAAAAAGATCAGTAGGAAAACTCTGTGGGACCTGGGTGAAAGAGGAACTTGTGGTCTGGCCAGTCTGACCTCAGCCCCAGGGAAGTGGGGATGGTACCAGTGGGGACCAGCTCCAGTGGTGTCAGCAGCAGAACCAGTAGCAGCAGAGGCTGCTTCCAAAGCTCTGAGCCCACAGACAGTGAGGGATTGAGCAGCTGATGCAAAAGCCCTGAAGCCTAGGACAGAACACCTATGCCCACCACTACTCCAATTGGAAGCAGAGTCCTACCTTGACAAAGTTAGAAAGTCAAGTATTTGGCTGGGAAGATGACTAGATATTGCATAAGAACTCAGACTATAGAATCTTTGGTGACAAAGAAGATCAAAAATCACAACCAGAAGAAGACAATGTCAGAGCTCTTATGTTAAAAGCCTCCAAGAAAAATATGAATTTGTCACAGACCATAGAAGAGTTCAAAAAGAATTTGAAAATCAAGTATGAGAAGTAGAGGGAAATTGGGAAGAGAAATGAGAGTGATGTAAGAAAATTATGAAAATCAAGTCAACAGTTTGCTAAAGGAAACTCCACCAAAATACTAAAGAAAATAACACCTTAAAAATAGACTAATCCAAATGGCATAAGAAGTCCAAAAAGCCAATGAGGAGAAATACCTTGAAAAGCAGAATGGACCAAATGGAAAAGGAGGTCCAAAAGCTCACTGAAGAAAATAATTCCTTCAAAATTAGAATGGAACAGACTGAAACTAATGACTTTATGAAAAATCAAGAAATTATAAAATAGAACCAAAAGAATGAAAAAATAGCAGACAATGTGAAATATCTCATTGGAAAAACCACTGACCTGGAGAATATATCTAGGAGAGATAATTTAAAAGTTATTAGACTACCTGAAAGTCATGATTAAAAAGAAAAAAAGAACCTAGACATCATCTTTCAAGAAATTATCAAGGAAAACTGCCCTGATATCCTAGAACCACGGGGTAAAATAGAAAGTGAAAGAATCCACTGATCATCTCCTGAAAGAGATCCTAAAAGGAAAACTCCTAGGAATATTATAGACAAATTCCAGAGTTCCCAGGTTAAGGAGAAAATATTGCAAGCAGCCAGAAAGAAACAATTCAAATATTACAGAAATACAATCAGGATAACACAAGATCTAGCAGCCTCTATATTAAGGAATTGAAGGACTTGGAATATGACATTCTGGAGGTCAGAGGAACTAGGATTAAAACCAAGAATTACCTACCCAGTAAAACTGGGTATAACCCTTTAAGGGAAAAAATGGACATTCAGTAAAATAGAGAATGTTCAAGCATTCTTGATGAAAAGACCAGAGCTGAATAGAAAAGTTGGCTTTCAAATATAAGATTCAAGAGAAGCATGAAAAGATAAACAGGAAAGAGAAATCATAAGGGACTTATTAAAGTTTAACTGTTTACATTCCTACATAAAAAGTTATATTTGTAATTCATGAGACCTTTCTAAGTATTAGCGTAGTTGGAGAAAATGATAGATAGAAAGAGAGATAGGTAAATAGATAGATAAATAGATAGATAGATGGCACAGGGTGAGTTAAATATGAAGGGATGATATCTAAAAAATAAAATTAAGGGTGGGAGAGGAATATATTGGGGGAAGGAGAAAGGGAGAGATAGAATGGGGTAAGTTATCTCACATAAAAGAGCCAAGGAAAAGGTTTCACAATGGAGGTGAAAAGGAGGGAGGTGAGAAGGAATGGGTAAACCTTACTCTCATTGGTTTTGGCTCAAGGAGGAAATAATATACACACTCAATTGAGTATCTTACCTTACAGGAAAGTAATGGGTAGGAGGGTAAGGTGGAGGATAATGATAGAAAGGAAAGCAGATTGGGGGCAGGGGTAGTCAGAAGCAGATACTTTTGAAAAGCTACAGGGTCAAAGGAGAAAATAGAATAATTGGGGAGCAGGATAGGAAGAGGGAAATATAGTTAGTCTTTCACAACATGACTATTATGGAAGTGTTTTGCATAACTACACATGTATAACTTTTATTAAATTGTTTGCCTTCTCAATGAGGGTGGGTGTGGAGGGAAAAAGGGAGAGTTTTTAAAAGTTTTAAAAACAAAAGTTAGAAATTGTTTTTACCTGCAACTGGGAAATTAGATATACAGGTCATGGGGTATAGAAATCTATCTTGCCCTTCAAAAAAGTAAAAGGGAAGGAGATAAAAGGGACAGCAGACTAGAGAAAGAATGCATGCCATCTTGGGGAAGGAGAGGGGATCTGGCCAATGTCAGTGGCAGTGGGGTTTTAGAAAAAAAGAATTAATGGAGTCTGAATGCATATCAAAGCATAATTTCTTAAACTTTATTTTTCTTGCTTTTTAAAAAAATCTGTGTTATCCTGCACAACATAAGCTATATGGAGAGATACTTTGTATGCACATGTATAACCTATGTCAAATTGCTTGTCTTCTCAAGAAAGGAGGCAGGGTGAGAGGAAGGAAAAGAATTTTTTAAAATGACTTAAAATTTTTTTACATATGTGGAAAAAAATAAAATCCTATCAAAGAAAAGACAGCAATTTATTCAAGAAATCCTTCATTATAATAAAGTTGGATTTATCTAGCATGGATATAATGATAGCTCACCTTTAGGAAAAGCAACAGTATAGTTAATCATATTAAAAACGATCAAAGTTGAATGATTATATAAAGAGATACAGAAAAAAGACCTGTAGCAAAGTACAGCATTTAATTATTTATTTTTAAAACCCTGCAAAGTATAGGCACAGAGGGACCTTTTTTAATATCATAAAATGTTTCGGTCTAAAATCAAAAGCAAGCATAATACAAAATAGGGATACACTAGAGTGTTTTCCAATAAATATGAGAGTAAAGCAAGGATGCCCACTTTTATCTTACATAATTTTGAAATGCTAGCAATAGGGGCAGCTACATGGTGCAGTGAATGGAGCACCAGCCCTGGAGTCAGGAGGACCTGACTTCAAATGTGGCCTCAGACACTTGACACTTATTAGCTGTGTGACCTTGGGTAAGTCATTTAACCCCAAATGCCTTCCCTTTCCCCCTCCAAAAAAAAAAAGTAAATACTAGCAATAGCAATAAAAAATTAGAAAGAAATTAAAGTCATAAAGATAGACAAATAGGACATAAAAAAACCTGGGGATCAAC
>CM053772.1:121704204-121748019 GCA_028658325.1 Potorous gilbertii | reverse complement strand
CAAAAAAAAAAAAGTAAATACTAGCAATAGCAATAAAAAATTAGAAAGAAATTAAAGCCATAAAGATAGACAAATAGGACATAAAAAAACCTGGGGATCAATTTGCCAAAGTACACAAAAGACTTGCATAAAGTCAATTACAGAGCACTTCTTAAATAAAAAACAACTTGGTTAGCTGGAGAAATATTCAGTGTTCATGATTGCGTTGTACTAATAAGATAAAACTGACAATATCACCAAGGTTAATTTATACTTTGAATGTTATACCAATCAAATTATCAAAAGAATACTTTATACTACGCAATAAAATAACAACAAAATTCATTTGGGAAAACAAAATATCTAGAATATCAAGAGAAATTATGAAAAGAATCACACTTTCATTCTTGAAAATATATTATTAAACAGCTGTTATCAAAACTATCTCCTATAGGTTAATGGAACAGATCAAATGTGAGAGAATTAGAAACAATTGTCCTCAAATAACCCAGTGTTCTACAAAGTAGAAATGAAATTACTTAGGAAAGAACTCCCTATTTGATAAAAGCCGCTGAGAAAACTGAAAAGCAGTCTGGCAGAAACTTGACTTAAAAAATACCTTACATGATATTCCATAATACATTCTAAATGCATATATGACTTTAATATTAAATACCATACTTGAAAAATTAGAAGAGAAGCAGATAGCATTCTTCTCACCCACAACTATGAGTAGGAAATGTATTGTTAGGTTCTTTTGTGTTTTTTTCCTTTCCCCCACAATTTATTAATTTATTTGTTTTCAATTTTTAACAAGCACTTCCATAAGTTCCAAATTTTATCCTCTTCACTCCCCAAGATGGCATGGAGTCTTATATGGATTCTATTAAACACACTTTTACATTAGTCATGTTGAATAGAAAAATTAAAATGAATGATAGACACCATGAGAAAACCAAAATATAATGAAAGAGAAAATAGCCTACTTCATTCTGCATTCTGACTTCATAGTCCTTTCTCTGGATTTGGATATCATTTTGCATCATGAGTCCTTTGGAAATGTTTTAGGTCCTCGAATTGCTGTGAAGGGGTAAGTCTATCAAAACAGTCCTGCCACACTGTGACTGTTATTGTATATAATGTTGTCCTGGGGTCTACTCACTTCTCTCAGCATCAGTTCATATAAGTCTTTTCAGGTTTTTCCGAAGTCCACCTGTTTGTCATATCTTACAGCACAATAGTATTCTATTACATTCAAATACCACAACTTGTTCAGCCATTCTCCAACTGATGGGCATCCCCTTAATCTCCAGTTCTTGGTCACTACAAAAAGAGCTGTTATAAATATTTTTCTACATGTCAGTCCTTTTCCCATTTTTGTGATCTCTTGGGGATATAGCCCTAGAAGCTATATTGCTGGGTCAAAGGGTATATACACATTTTTATAGCCCTTTGGGCATAGTTCTAAATTGCTCTCCAAAATGGTTAGATTAATTTACAACTCCACCAACCATGAATTAGTGTTCCAACTCTCCCACATCTTCTCCAACATTTATCATTTTCCTGTTTTGTCATGTTAGTCAATCTGATGGGTGTGAACATCACACAGAGTTGTTTTGATTTGTATCTCTCTAATCAATAGTGATTTAGAGCATTTTTTCATATGACTATAGACAGCTTTAATTTCTTCCTCTAAAAACTTCTTTCTCATATCCCTTGACCATTTATTAACTGGGGAATGGCTTGTATTCTTATTGATATGACTCAGTTCTCTATATATTTTAGAAATGAGACCTTTATCACAGATACTAGTTGTAAAAATTCTTTCCCGTTTTCTGATTCCCTCTTAATTTTGGTTGCATTGACTTTGTGCAAAAATTTTTCAATTTAATGTAATCAAAGTTATCCATTTTACATTTCATAATATTCCTTATTTCTTGTTTGGTCCATCCTCCATAAATCTGACAAACGAACATTCCTTGTTCCCCTAGTTTGTTTATAGTATCAGATTTTATATGTAGATCATGTACCCATTTGGACTTCATTTTGGTATACAGTGTCAGGCACTGGTCTAGGCCTAGTTTCCACCATTCTATTTTCTAGTTTCCCCAGCAATCTTTGTCAAACAATGAGTTCTTATCATAGAAGCTTGGGTCCTTGAGTTTATCAAACAATAGACTGAGATAGTCACTGACTACTGAGTCTTGTGTACCTAACCCTTTCCACAGATCTCTCTGTTTTTTAGCCAGTACCAAGTAGTTTTGATGATTGCTGCTTTATAATACAATTTAAGACCTGGTGTGACTAGACCACCTTCCCTAGCATTTCTTTTCATTAGTTCCCTTGATATTCTGGACTTTTTGTTCATTCAGATGAATTTTGATATTTTTTCTAGTTCTATAAAATAATTTTTGGTAGTTTAGTTGGTTTGGTACTAAGTAAATTAATTTTGATTAAATTGTCATTTTTATTATATTAGCTCAGTCTACCCACCAGCAACTGATGTTTTTCCTATTATTTAGATCTGACTTTATTTGTGTGAAAAGTGTTTTGTGATTGTGTTCATAAAGTCCCTGAGTTTCTTTTGGCAGGTAGGCTCCCAAATATTTTATAGTAACTTTAAATGGAATTTATCTTTCTACCTCTTGCTATTGGACTCTGTTAGAAATATATAGAAATGGAGATAATTTGTGTCAGTTTATTTTGTATCCTACAACTTTGCTAAAGTTGTTTATTATTTCAAGTAGTTTTTTTACTTGATTCTTTAGGACTCTCTAAGCATATCATCTTATCATCTGCAAGAATTGATAACTTAGTTTCTTCTTTGCCTATTCTAATCTTGGTTTTTTAATATTTTATTTTCCTCAATTTCATGTAAAAAAAAACTTTTAAATTTTTCTTAAGCTTTGCATTCCAAATTCTATCCCTTCCTTCCTCCCTCCTTTCCTCTCTCCTGAGACTGTAAGCAATCTAATGTAGGTTATATATGTGAAATCATGTAAAATATTTCCACGTTAGTCATCTTGCACAAAAAGAACTTGAACAAAAATGAAAGAAAGGAAGAAAGGAAAAAAGAAAGCAAGAAAAAAGAAAAGAAGGAAGGAAAGAAGACAGGAAAGAAAGAAGGAAGGAAGGAAGGAAGGAAGAAAAATAGTGTGCATTGGTTTGTGTTCAGACACCATCAGTTCCTTCTCTGGAGGCAGATAGCATTTTTCATCATAAGTCCTTTGGGATTATCTTGAATCACTGTATTGCTGAGAATAGCTAAGTCATTCACAGCTGTCATCATACAATATTGCCGTTACTATGTATAATTTCTCCTGGTTCTGCTCACTTTACTTTGTATCAGTTCATGTAAGCCTTTAGAAAATATATTCTTTAACCAAATAAGGGGTAGAGACAAATAAAACACAAAATAGATCATTTTGATTGCATCAAAATTTGAACAGATAATATTAATGCACTTAGGAAAAGAAGGAAAATAATAGAATGGGAAAAAGATCTTTGATTCCAATTTCTCTGATAATGTTTGGTATCCAAGAGATATGAACAATTAATCAGTATGTATCTAAGACCAGTAAGCAATCTCTAATAAATAAATGGTCGAAATATATGAACAAATAGTTCTCAAAAGAAGAGTTGCAGAGTTTTAACAATCACACAAAAGAATTTCCAAATCACTAGTAACAAGAGCAATGAAAATCTAAACAATCCTAAGGTTTCACCTCACGCCCTGAAAATTGGCAAAGATGACAAAAGATGGTAATAGTTAATGTTGGAGGAGTTGTGGGAAGATATATAGTGTATTTTGGATGGAGCTCTGAATTGGTACTATCATTTCAGAAAGCAATTTGGAATTATCCAAATAAAGTGACTAAAATGTCTATACTCTTTGACCAGAGATTCCATTGCCCCAAGAAAGTCTCCATATATACCAACATATTTATAACAGCATTTTTTGTGTTAGAAAAAATTGAAGTAAATGCTCTTCAGTTGGGAAATGGCTAAACAAATTGTGGTACATGAATGTAATAAAATATTATTGTTCTGTAACAAATGATGAACATAATAAATACAGGGAAGCATTAAAAAGATCTACATGAACTGATACAGAGTGAACTAAGTAGAGCTAAGGAAACAATATATACAGTAACTAAAATGGGTAAAAAAAAAAAACCCACACCCACATAAACCAAAAGTGAATATATATATGTGTGTGTATATGTATGTATATATATATGTATATGTATACACACAAACATGTATATATAAAATTATTTAAAAGAATCATAACTCAAAGGGAGACATATGAGAAGATACTCCTAATCCCCTGTTTGTAGAGGTGAGAAGCCCATAGCTGTTATATATTGTCCATGTTTCCACATTTTTTGAATGTATTGATCAGTTTTTTCCTTTAAAAAAAAAAAGGTCAATAGAATGGGAAAAATAGAATAGAAAAATGGCCATCTCATTCCCTGGTGATACTTTCATTCACAAATATATTGTTGTTCTTTTAGAACCACAAAGCGCGTAGAAAATCATAACTGAAATGAGCTTCTGAAAGAAAGTGCAGAATGATTTAGAGCTTTGGAATATGAGAAAAACATATATTCCAATAAATAAAGTTTCAGCTTCTATCCATTTCCGGATGGAAGTTCTGAGAAATGATTCAGTGATCCTGGAAAAGAAATGGGGAAGCATTTCCTTTTGATAAAGAAGTGGACTCGGAATGTACAACGCTATATACTGTATCCAACAGGATCGCTCAGATTTTCTTAACTGTTTTTCTGTCTTTTAAGGGAGGAGGACTCCTTTGTGGGACAATGGATGGGACAGGGAGGTATAGCTGAAAATGACTGTGACATAAAAAGAGAAGATACCAATAGCATATTTTCTTAATAGTTGAATGAAATTTAAAAAAAAATCAGATCTGTAACAAGGAAGGGGGAACTGCAGCTTTGCTCAGTGTTATAGATTTATTAAAGGGAAGAAGGGTTTTTGCCAAGTAGACTAAAGCCATGTGTTTGTTTCCCTGAATGGAAAGGAAGCTGTCCCTGAGATTTGATTGATCTGTTTTCCAGTTGCCTAGAGCAAAAAACAAAACCAAAAAAACCAGTCCATCAGGACTCAGTGCTCCTTAGAATTGGCAGACATCCCACTGCCATGACAGATATACCCATGTGACACAACATACCCTGCTGACATTTCTGATGGAGATGAAGGGGGCTACTTCTATCTGAACCTATGCTGTATTCTTGCTAAGCATTCTCTCCATGTTCTTGCTAAATAACCATTTTTATTAAGTGTTGAACTGCAGAACAAGTATTTCATTCGAATCTGATCCCAAGCCTAGTCAGGTTTGGCCTACAATAATAGGAAACAAAAAGGCCTGGTAATGACACTTGTACTCCCAAGATTGGTTGGGGCGGGACAGAGCTACCGAGTGGAACCGTGGCAAAATGGGGAAAATGGAAAGAAGCGATTCCTCTTATAGGGAGTTCTTCAGATGAGAGGGTAAGGGTCAGGTGGAGGCCATGGTTTCCTGGCATTCCTAGAATGCACTCAATCCTCACCTCTGCCAATTGGTTTTCCTGGCTTCTTTCAAGATTCATCTCAAATCCTGCTTACCCTCCCCCCAATCCCTAATGGCTAGTGCCTTCCTTCTGAGATCACTTCCAACCTACCCTGCATATATCTTGTACATCCACAGTTATTTCAGCGTTGACTCCCTCTTCGGAACATGAGCCCATTAAAGCCAGAGACCCAGTTTTTGCTTTCTTTATATTCTCCCATGCACTGGACAGTAAATACTTAATCAATGCTTATTGACTTACTTGTGTCCTGAGACACAAACTGATGCTGCCTAGGGCTGGGGAGGGAGACCAAATTTTACTCTGGCCCTGCTCCTGTGAGCCAGTTCTCTCAGTGCTAAAAGCAATGGCCCTTCAAAGGGCTCTGTAGGACAAGCAGGCCCAGTGGGTGATCTGAGACAGACTGTTGCAGAGAAAGGATAATGGTTCCCTAGGGATAGTAATTCTCAGCCTCTTCTCAACACAGTTTGCATCAGCAGGGAGTTGGAGAGGAAAGAGTTAAGGCAAGAAAGGGAGCCAGTCCTCAGTTATTTATTTTTACCGTCAATTTTGGCTTCCCAAGCTTTTCAAAGGTTGTTGCTGACTGGAAGTGGGGCAGGGGGAGCTTCGGACCAGGCTGCCCCTAGAAAGCCTGAAGGCACTCCCTACACCTAAATAATTCTTGACTTTTCTGGGCCTCAGCTCTCTCATTTGAAAAATCAGAGTCAAGAACCAGGATCATAGGTCATCTGTAGATTTAGAATTGTAAGGGATGAAAGTCCAGCTCTCATTGTACAAGTGAGGAAGCTAAGACCTAGAGAGCTGAAACAAGTCGCCTAAGGTCACACAACTAGGGGATAGATGCAATAGTTCACACTGAGGCAAGATCCCTATTTTGTTCTACCACCTAACACAAACATTTATTTGACTGCCCACTATGTACAAAGTACTTTGCAAGGAGCTGTTTCTGTCATCATTTTCTACTATGAAACTCCTCCCTCCCTACCAGCTGCTAGTCCTGGACCATCAGATCAGGGACAGCTGCTTTAGAAGAGCCACGGTGCTGAGGGAGGTCAAATTTCAACCACCAAAACAAAAAAGCACTGGATTGGTAGTCAAGAGTCTTGGGTTGGTCTTTATACTAACACTAATTCTAGGGTTAAGTTTCTAGGATTTTCCTTTCTGGAACATTCTTATTTCATTTGAATTTTCTTATTTATGTCTTTTCATTCTTTTTCTCTTCACCTTTGAACCTTTATTTGCAACAACCACAAAGGTAAGCAAAAGTGAGACGATGGGACCAACATATGCAGCATTCTATTGGTGTAACCCCTAACTCTTAACTGATAGCTAATATTTAATAATTAATATTAAATAGCTAATAATTAAAAACTTTTAAGGTTTGCAAAGCACTTGTTACATCCTCTTAAACTGTTTATTTTAACCAGATTAAGAATTTCCTATCATTAAAGGACTTGGATGGTGTTTTGCCTTACTGGGATTAGTTTGTGGTTAAGAAAATCAAAATAACTTCACCAATAACTCATCACAAACTTTCTCTTTCCACTCTGGTGACTCAGCCTTATGCTCAGTGTAGTCTGCAGAAATAAAGATAAGGAATCAAGCCCCACCAGCCAAATTGGATCTGTACATAAATACACTGCTCTCAGTTTAGGATTACTGGGGAAGACAACTGGGGGGGCAGATATTCCCTCTTCCAGTCCCTAGACCTGCCACAACTCTGAAACAAATGAGATATTCCCTTTACTGTTGTTTTTGTTTGCCTAGCTGGAGAGAGAGAGAATAGAAAGCCCAAAATTCTCCATCAGTCCTTGCTGATGTGAATGTGGGTGGTGAAAGAGACAAACTGTGGGACTGGAAAAATATGGATTCAGTCAGTGTTCAGCTCACTTGTTGCAAGGACATGAATCAAGGGCATGACATAAATGCTTTTCCAGTAATTAGAGAAATAAAGTCCTGTGTCTTTATTCATCCCTTTGCAACTATACATCTCCAAAAAGGTATGTATAAACACAAGAAAGCTTTTCCGTAGAATCCTTTCAGATAAAAGGTTGACTGGGCTCTGAATCAGAAAAATGTGTAGTAGATTCATCTACTTTAAAACCATGCTAGTTCTTCTCCCATTAAGAATTTCCCTTAATTTCCAGTTCTACTTTCAAGAAATGTATTTCATTTATTCTCTTTCCTTTTATCCTCACCCCCACTCCACATGCAAAGCTGGCTGGCATGTGTGTGTGTGTATTTGAGACTGAGTCTAATAACTTGCCCTCAGTCTTCCCATGCTCCACCACACCTGGTGACCTAGACAGTGCTATGGTGAACTGTCTGAAAGCAGATCTTTTGACCTAAGCTTCCAATTTCACTCAAATATGAAGAGTCTGGTTGTTTCTGAAGAGGTAGCTTGGTCTACTGCTGTAAAGAGGACCAGGATTCGAATCCTCCCTCAGATATATGACCATGTGTGACCATGGGGAAACCATTTGATCTCTCTGGACCTCAGTTTTCTCTCCTGATGCCCTCTAAGATCTCTTCCAGCTAGAAATTTGATTCCCATAGTTAAAATAAGGGACTGGAACTCTTTTAAGATCAGTTGTACTTAAAAAAGCAGAAGTAGCAAAAATAGTTTCAAATAAGGGTACAGTAAAGATAGATATAATAAAAAAGAAATAAACAGGAAATTACAGTATTTTAAATGCTCCATAGATAATAAATTGATGTCAACATTACACACACACACACACACACACACACACACACACACACACATATACACACACATACACACACACACACACATACACACACCCCTCTACTAGCGTAGTATCCAAATACTGAAAGGAAAAGCTAATTGAATTAGAAACAGAAATAGAAAGTAAAGCTATACTAATGGGGAGCTATAATGTATTTCTTTGAGACCTAGATAAATCTAACCAAAAGATGATCAAGAAAGCAGTTAAGGATATGAATAATAAATTAGAAAAATGAAAGCTAATAGATCTCTGGCAATTGCTGAATGGACACAGAAAGAAAATTCCGTACTTGTTAGATGTACATGACACTTTTATAAAACCTGATCATATATTGGGATATAAAGTCCTTACCAAAAAATGTAGAAAAGTAGAAATAACAAACATATCATCCAGTAAGGTGTTCCTGAAGGTAGCAGTCAATTCTGACTGGTTAACAACTAATGAGAGAATGACTACTATGAGAGATGGCTTATATTACAATGAGAGTCTTCAGATACACTTGGATCACCGAAATCTAGGTCAGAGACATCAATTTCCATGTCACCTGTCTGACAAAAAGGAAAATCCATATTTTTCCAGACCTGAGCAAACCCAGTGAGTAGGACTGCACCCATTAGCCTAAACCAGGGGTGGGGAACCTGCAACCTCAAGGCCATATGTGACCTTCTAGGTCCTCAAGTGCAGCCCTTTGACTGAATGGCCTAAACTTAAAATTTCTTTTGTCTAATTAGATCTTAGTCTAGGTAACTCTTTGCCCAAGATTTTCCACACTAGTTGATTTCTGCATGAGGAAGTAGAAACAAGGGAAAAACCTTGGTCCTGAATCAATAATTAGCTATTAATACACAAAAGAACAATCATTTCTCTTCCTTTCTTTTTCTTTCTTCTTTCCTTTCTTTCTTTCTTCCTTTATTTGTAAAAAGGAAAAACTAGCAAAAACTCTGATATCCAATCACTGGGGACTGACTGATATGGTATGTTAATAATAGAATATTACATAACCATAAAACATGAAGGATATGAGCAAATATGTAAAGTCCTAAATGAATTCATGTAAAATAAAATTAGAGAAATAAGAAAAATAGCATACATATTGACTCCAACAAAAAATCAAAGGAAGTGAATCATTATTCAAAACAGGAAATGAAATTTTTAAAATATATTAAAATGTATGCTTCTTTGATAATGTATCTGTGATCTCTTTAATATAGATACTTCTTCCACCAATGTGGATCACAGCCTATCTAAGCTTATTTTGTGTGGTTCTTGTTCAGGAGCTTCTATAAATCCTCCACTGATGACCTACCCAACACAATGAAAGACCTTTCTCTAGATTTTTAAATATTTCATGTATAACGATATCTTAGTATAGTTTTTTAATCAAAATATAAATTTTAAAATTTTATTTGAAGATTTACTCTAGTTTTGCTTTTATTATTTGTTGGGAACATTACATTTATGCTAATAAAAGGATGTATTCTAATTTGACTTTGAAAATTAGAAACAGATTAGATTAATATTGAACTAAGATACCTTATGATGTAGAGGTAGGTACCTATGTTCATGGGTTCTTGACAACATTCCATACTCTTTCATGGTTATTCAATATGCTGTACAGAGAGCATTGTGAGGCAAGACAGAACTAGAATGACAGGTTTAAAGAAGGAAGCTGAGGAACTCTTGCCAGTCACTGTGTGCATGTCTCTGAGGGAAAACCTTGGCCAAGTAAGACTGTGCTGCATTTTCTACCAGAGCTATACCAAATGTAGAAATAGGGGTTGAGGTGGCAGACAGATGAACTTCATTGCCTGAACTGAGTGAGTTTTAACTCCATCACCCATGTTTTATGGGATGGCAGATACTCAGCCTGAGTGGGACCTACACTAGAAAAGACTGTGGCCTACCATTCTGTTTTTTTATTCACTTTGAAAAAAACAAATCATCATGTAGGCACTCTTCAAATGAGCAAACGAGTCTTCCTGGAAGTATAAGGGGCCTGAAGCCGGAAGCTAGCAGTCAGGTAACTTAGTCACACCTAAGTGAGGCCACCACGGCCATCACCCAAAGGCAAATAACTACTGACTCCTAGAATAACCTCTCTTTATAAGGTTCCTCCCCCAATCCTCCACCTTTTTTTGTTTTTGACTGGGTGAATGATTACTTTTGAATTTAAGCACAAACATAACAAGATCCTGGAGATTATTGAAAAAGAATAACCTTTGGGAGTTCCCTTTACCATCTAAGTGAAGTCATAACAAGGGCCAAATTGCAGAAGTTTTGTGCCAGATATTGACATCAGAGTTAGAATAGATGTCTTCCTCTTGTGATGTAGAGACCCCCATACTGCTTGCAACCCCCTAGACCTCAGGCGATAGTAGATTCTAGAAGGGAGATGTAAGAAGGTAGTGAAGGACTGATGGAAGTTGTTGAACGAACACTCTTCAACACTATCAACTCTGGTACTCTTATCCCAGGTGAAAATATTTCTAATTATGCCTCTGTCACTAAGATACTTAAAATTCATCAATCCGCAACTAAGATAGTTCACTAAATCAATATCAAGCATCTATGCTATGCTAGGTCCTGTGAGGATACAAAAGTGCATGACATCATACCTACCTACCTACTCATCCCTTTAGGAAGACTAAAATAGATATAATCCAAAGAGTTAAGTAACAGTACAAGACTAAATGCTGAAATAAGAGGTACAATCAATGTAAAAGGAAAGCAGAACAGGAGTTCTCAGCAGACTAGAGGGGTAGGGGAAGGGAAGAAGTCATGAACGAAGGTGACTTGCACTGGAGCAGAGAACTATGGGTAGGATTTAGATAGTCAGGGAAGAAGAAGACAGACCTTTTAAGCGGAAGGACCAGGGTTAATAGAAGCAGGAAGAGAACAGGAACAGGGAGAAGTGGTTCAGGTTGGGGGAGATGACTTATTGAAGTCTTTGAATGCTCTGAGATTGGATTTAGTTGATAGTCTGTGAGGAGCTATAAAAAGATTTTTAGCAGGGGAATGACAAAATAGCTCCCTTCCAAAATTTCATAGAACCTCAACTGGAATAAAATTAAACATTCCTCACCATATCTATCAGCTGGGGCACGAATTACGTCAATATATAGTAGCTTATATTTATATGTTAATAGTTGTTATAAAGCATTTTCCTCACAACCCTGTGAAATAGGCAGTGCGTATATCATACCCATTTTACAGAAGAGGGAACAGAGGTTAAGGGAGATGAAGTAACTTGCTTGGGATCCCAGAACCAGGAACCATCAGAACCAGAATCTGAGTCAGCGCTTCTAACTCTGGGTCCAAAACTCTTTCCACTAGCCCATCTGTCCTAAGGGCAGTTTCAATAGGATTTTGTGATGGTGTGTAGGCATGTGGTAGCTTGGTTGGGTGTTTCCCCCTGCTAATCACAATGATTCAGTGCCCTTAGAGTGATGCCCTGGCATCTTCCTTGTGCATTTTTATTTGCGGTCATTATCGCCTAAATATGAAGTGATGTCTGCGGCAGGTTGTTGAGCCCCTCCAATGAGGGAGGAGGACGTCGCGGGTACTTCCTGCTAGAGTATTAAGTTCTTTCAGGGTGGGGACTGCGTCTCATTTCTTTGTGGACCTAAGCCTGCTGCTTTGCTTAAGCAGGGTAGGTACTATAGTTTGCTAAATGAAGAAAGCCCCTTAAGTGTTTAAGTTGGTGTCAAAGGACAAGGAGGTTCCAATCCATAGGGTTACTAAGTACTCTGTGGCTTTCAGTTTATGATTTAATCTCTGGGTCTTAATTTCTCAAGCGTCAAATAATCCTCTGAACCGAATGACCTCCCAGGTCGGGCTCTGATTGAATGACTCCGCTGCTTTGAAGGGTATGGGGGGTCCACTTTCTAGGTAAATGCTCCATCCCTTAGGATCTGTGAGATTACGTCATTTCACGCTCTGATTCGGTGACATAGCTGTTTCTATTCTGAGATGATGACGTGAGGGAGAAGTTCGTCTCGGGCTTAGTTAAGAGTTAAGGTCCTTTTTCGGACCTGGCCGATGGAGGCCCACCTTGCGCCCTCAGCCTGGCTGACGCAGGGGCGCATGCGCGAGGGCGCTCTCTCCTTCACCGACCCACCCTCCTCCCTCCTTCCCAGGTGAGGGAGAAGATAAGGAGGAGAAGCTAGAAGAAGCGGAAGCGTCCATTGCCAGGGGGCGGGGGTGGAGGCAAGAGGCGGGGGCTGGAAGGGGCGGGGCGGCATCCAGGCAACCAGCCCGAACGCCGGTGCCCCGTTCCGGAGGGGTCTCCATGGCAACGCACCGTAAAGCACGGCTGCGCAGCTGCTGACGGGGTGACGGGTGACGGGGTGACGAGGGAGCGAGGGAGGGTGTTTTGGTGCCTGTGGCTCGCCGTCCTTTTTCCCTCTCTGGTCGCTATCGCCTTCGGTCCTCTCCTCTCCCCCTCCCCTGCCCCCGTCCTCCCTCCAGCCCCAGGCCTCTCTCCTCCCGCCCTCGCAGCTTCTGCTGCGTCTCCCCCCCACCTCTCCCTACCCAGTTCCCCGCCCCCCTCCCCCAGTATATGCCCCGCAGCGCGGCCGCCCCCCGCTCCCCCCGGTCCCGCCGCCCCATGTGGCTGCGGGGCCGCCGCGGCCTTTCCCACTATGGCCCGGAAAACAGTTAGCAGGAAGCGGAAAGCGCCCGCGGCGCCGGGGACCGGGAGCGGGACCCAGGGCCAGCAGGTAACCGGGGCAGGGGCGGCTGGAGCGGGCCCGAGGGCCGCGGGGGCAGAGGGGCGTCGGGACTGCGTAGGAACCCGGGGGCAGGCCCGAAGCGTCGTCAGCCGGAGGCCCATCGAGGCCCGGGGCTCTCCTGGGAAGGCGGGCGGGCCTGCGGAAGGTGGACAGCGGAGAGGTGGGGAGCGGCCTGGGCTGTCACCCAGGGCGGACCCGAGCCCTGCCCTCGCCGCCCCTCCTCCAAAAAAGACCCTCCTCTCCTTCGATGTCAGCGAGAAGTCCTTCCCGAACCCCCCCAAGCAAATAATGGGGCTTCCGAACCCCCCCACCCCCGTCCGCCGGCCGGATCTTCCTCACCTTCGGCCTGAAGCTCAAGGCCAAGTTCACCCCAGGTCATCGCCCCCAGCTAATGCTGCCCCTTTGGGAGAGGATGATGGATAAAAACAGGGCCCCCAAGTCGGGACCTTTCCTCCCCATGGCCTCTCGGCCCCGTCCCCTCCCGGTCTCGTGTTTGGGTTTGACTTTTCGAACCCCCGCAACTGCCTGGAACGCGGGGGCGGCGGCCGAGGGAACCAGGGCTGCCCGAGCGCTCGGAAGGCCTAGGGACCCAGGTTCGCCTGCCGCTTTCTAGGCCGGCCTGGTCCCGCACGACCCTTTCGATGCTTCGTAGCGATTGCAAACGTAGAGGGAGGAGGGGGCTGGATAGAGATGTACCCCAGGTCGATATGGAACCCACCCCATCCCTTCTTTCTTCCATGGCTGAAAAGGTGCTTCTCTCCCCCAAATCCCTTCTGTCTAATTGTATCTTGCTGGAAGATGATTGTAGACAGTCCTGGGCCTGCTCTGGGATAAACTTTCTCTCTGTTTTCCTTTGTTCTTCTACATCTGTGGTCCTTACATATCAATATGGCTGTTAGCATCTTTATTGGAGCTATGAGTTAAAACTGGGACCTCTGAATTAAGTTTCTTCTTCCGTGGTATTCAAGGCAGATTACTTAAAAAACTGTAGGTCAGGTTACCACTTTTCATTGATGTTTATAAGGTTTTATATTCAGAAGAATGGAAGTAGCTGCAGCCTGTGATTTTTGATATTGCTTTCCACAGTTTGGCTGGGATCATTCACTAAGCAAAAGGAAAAGACTCCCTCCAGTGAAGAGGTCCTTGGTCTACTACCTGAAAGGCAGAGAAGTCAGGTTGCAGAATGAGTCCAGCTACTACCGAGTGTTGCATGGTTATGCAGCACAGCATCTTCCCAGTCTCCTGAAGGAGAGAGAGTTTCACCTTGGGACCCTTAACAAAGTGTTTGCATCTCAGTGGCTGAATCACCGGCAAGTGGTGTGTGGCACAAAATGCAACACGGTAAGCAGGAAGCCTTGTTTCTTGTGGTTTCTGCAGCTGTATGGATGACAATCATTTTCTTAATGTGAACTGTGTTAAAACGTAAGGTTCAAGGCAAACCAGAATCTTTTTCTCCTGCTGCATTTTCTCTTGGCCTATCCACTTGGGAGAGGACTTCAGTCCCAATACTTTTATTCCTTCTAATTTTTTCCCAGACCATATCATCTGTTTGACTTTTGGATTAACCAAGGTCATCCTATAATAACACATTTTTGTTATTTTTATGACTTACATATAGCTTTTATGTGTATTATCTAATTTGATTCTCACAACTTTTGTGAGGTAGGAAGGACAGAAGTGGCATATACTACTTTAGAGATGAGAAAGCAAATCAATCAATAGAAATTTATTAACTACCTATTATATTTAAAGTACAGTAGTTAATCAATTAATCATTAAACCTACTCTGTGCTAGACACTGGGACAAGCATGGGAGTACAAAGAAAGGCAAGAGAAAGTAGAGTCTCTGTTCTTAGGGAACTCACAATCTAATGGAATATTATTAAGCTAGATGATGTGTGCTAGACACTAGGAATGCAAGGATGGTGATCAAATAGTTCTACCTTCTAGGAGCTTACATTCTCTCTAAAGTCATACAGATAACAGAGCAGAAGTGCATGGTCAAGAACCCTTGGTTTCTTGGTGCCTAGGCTAGTGCTCTTCTCACTAGACTATGTATTGGGAAGAGAGGAAAAAAATCAAACAGTATTTATTTAGCATTTAAATGTGTCAGTACCTTGGTGGGTACTATAAAAAAGTCAGACTGAAGATACAGTTATAAATAAGGAAGGAGAAGTGTACGATGGGAAAGAAGGCTAGTAAAAGAAGATTATACTAGAAGATACTAAGAGGTAAGGTATTGGGAGGGCAGCTGTATCTAGGTTTGAGGTTTTTTACATTCCCTTCCCTCTTGTATTTTAGGGTTATGTAAATAGATAAATTTAAATACTGGACAGGATGAAGGGACGAGAGGGTACTATGTAAAGTAGAATGCCTAAATGCCCTTGTCCTTTAAAAATAATTACAGCAAAAATTTAAATTTTGAGGAGAGAGAATAATACCATATTAATTAGAAGTGAACTCCTGCTTCACCTCCTGTTGAATGTGACTCACCTTATACAAGTACAATCAAACAGAAGTCTCTTAGAATTAATAGGCTTCTATAAAACACCCTCTTTGGTCATGCCTTCCTGGTTGCCTACTAATAATAGTTGCCTTAAAATCATCTGTTGTCATTGGTGAGAGAAGGTTGTCATCTTTGTTTGAGGAAGTTAATTCATATGCTTCCTTTTTACCCTTTTTTATTTTTCAAATTCTTTTTGCTTTTTCAAAGCCATAGAATTATATTTGGAATAGTTATATTTTAAAAACTAAAACTAATAGCTTAACATTTATGTAGGGTTTTAAGGTTGAAAAGTTCTCGGCATACGTTATCTCATTTGATCCGTGCAACAACCCTGGAAGTGAGTGATGTTATTATCCTTTACTATATAGAAAAAATTACTTGACTAGATATGTAAATAATAAATAAATAAACCATTTAATTTCTTACCTACTGCTTCTGACTTTGTCAAGGACCTTAAAATGTGGGAGACTAGTGGTCTTCTACCATTCTTCCTTTTCTTTTCTTGTTTAGAGTTAGATTATCTTTTTTCCTTCCATCAATTTTAGAATCACAGGCTATATTCTTTTCTTTGTGCATTAATTCATTTTGTAAAATGAAGATAATGACGCCTTCCTTAGACAGTCTTAATCCACCTAATGCTGTAGGTGTGAAATTAAAGATCTTATGAAGCACTTTGATTTACCTGTGCCACACTTGTTTATGCATAAATACTAGTGTTGGTATTCTCAAATATGGTCTCAAGCAGTCTAATACATCCTTGGCATAATGCCTGGCATATAGTAGACACTTAATAAATAGCAATTGTTGCTGAAACTATTTTCCGACTGAGATTTCATTTGTCTTTAGAGGAAAATCAAGTAAATAAGACCTTCTTTGCATAATGGCTAGTGTTTTGAGAGAGTAAGGGCTATTGGGAAAGAGCTTGCTGTATAGCACCACATTTCCAAGCTTACTTAGGTATTTTACTTGTTGAAGTTTGCCATTAATAAAATACTTAAGAACTTTCACTTGAAATGAGCAAAGTCCAGTGAGTCAGAGAATAAGACTATACACTAATATTTATCCATGGGTTATGAAAATGTTACATCGTATGTATTTTATCTTTCTTGACTTGATGTTTTTCAGACCATATCCAAATGCCACATAGATAACTTTTAAGTCAGATGATTCCCAAATTAGTCTCGAACTAAGTAGCATTTAGATTTCTCGTGGGACTTGTTCTGAATGAGTAAAGGTAACACAGTGCTGTTGAAAGGTCTCCCTGAAAGTTTATGTTAGTTGGGTGTTCTAGGACATGGTAGGATCAATGCATGTAATCTCCCAAGACTCTGAAAGGAAGGATTTTGGAAGACTGATGAAAAGACGTGCTTCCAATCTCTTGGAAGAGAACTGATAGGCTAGAGGTTCAGAAAGAGATACATTTGTAGACATGAATAATGTGCTGATTGTTTTGCTTGGTTACATTAGTTAGAAGAAAGGACTTCTATGGGGTTTGGGCAGGTGGAGTTGGTGGGACCACTGGCAGTGATCCAAAAAAAAACCTTCAGTGAAACATTTTTAAAAATACATAGTAGAATGTGGAAGGAAATTCAGAAAGGGGCACAGGCAAGCAGAACAGTTTTGTTACTGTTTTGTTAGCTGTAATATATACTTTTGTAAAACTTTAATCTTTTTAAAAATTATTTTTAAATTTTATTTGCATTTTCAGATCAAAATTCTTTTCTTCCTTCCAGTCCCTTTCCCACCCATTGAGAAGGCAAGAAATGTAATACCTGTTAAAAAACATTTCTGCATTAACAGTTTTTCTCCTTATTTCTGCTCCTCTCCTCCCCCAAAATGAAAAATAAAAGAAAAAAATATGCTTCTGGCTGCTGTCTGAGTCTGTCCATTCTGTATGTGGAGTTGGATATCATTTTACATCATGAATCCTTTGGAGTTGTGGTGAATCGTCATAGAGCTCAGAGTTACTAAGTCTTTCACGGCAGATTATCTTTACAATGTTACTATTACTGTATAGATTGTTCTCCTGGCTCTGTTCACTTCATTTTGTATCACTTCTTATAAGTCTTTCCATGTTTTTCTGAAGGCCACCCCCTTTTTTATTTCTTACAACACAACAGTAATTCATTACATTCATATATTATCACTTGTTGAGCCATTCCCTGATTGGTGGGCATCCCTTTAGTCTCCAATTCTTGGCCACCACAAAAAGAACTGCTTTGAATATTTTTGTATATATGGATCCTTTTATCTCTTTTGGTATAGACCTAGTTTCAGTATTGTTGAGTTAAAGGGTATGAGCATTCTTACAGCCCTTTGGGCATAGTTCTAAATTGTTCTCCACAATGGTTGAATTAGTTCACAGCTCCACGAGCTCCATTAATGTACAAGTTTTCCACATCCCACTCCTGCATTTGCCTTTCTCTCTTTTCTGTCATCTCAGCTGATCTGATGAGTGTGAAGTGATACTTAAGAGTTATTTTAATATATATTTCTTCAGTTATTAGTGATTTAGAGCATTTTAGTTTGACTGTTAACAGCTTTGATTTTTTTTTTCTTCCGAAAACTATTCATATTCTTTGACCATTTATCAAATGTGGAATGGCTACTGTTAAAAACCTTAATCTCTTAAAAGATTTAATTTCATATATACTTCTTCATGATATATATTATAGATAGTCCTGTATATCTCTTGTAAATAGAAATTTTCATGTTTGATATTTGTCGGGTCTATAATTTTTGAAAAAAATTAATATAACATTCAACTATAACAGAAGTTCAGCTTAATAAGCTGTTCTCTTTTTCATTCTTCATTTATCAAAATGTTCATGTTTGTCAAGTTTTAATAAGAAAAAAACTTTTTTTTTTTTAAAGAAGCAGTATATACTATAATTAGCCTATGGTCTTCTGAGTCACAGTTGTTAGGTTGATTTTTTTCCCAGTCAGTCATCAGTTTGGGGAGCCCCTGGTCTCAGTTCTTTTTTTAAAAGAGACCTGACAGGCAAGAGTAAAGGTGGGATTGAAAACTGGAAAGATCAAGGTAGTTTATTTTTTCAGGTAAGGTAGAGAAGCAGCTTATTATAGTGAAAAGTGAATTTGATTTGATCTGGAGAACCTGGACTCCAATCCTGCCTCTGTCATGTCTTTGGGTTTGTTTTCTTGTTTGTAAGATAAAGGGATTGAAACTAGAGAACCTATAAGGTGCCCACCACCTTTAGAATTAGAATTTTATGATCTATGATCCTGAGAAGGTACAAAGATTAGGAGCAACCTAATTTGAGGTGGCGGAGGAGTAGGGAAGAAGGATCTGCATTGTAAAATATCTGCTGAACTTATTTGCAGTGTCCTGGAAGTATCAAAACAAGATAAAGAATTTCATTGGGAAGCAAGATTAATTAAGCCAAAAAACTTGACTGGTCAAGATCAGATTTTTTTCAGTATTTTACATTATTTCATTTCTCTAAAGGAAGAAATGATATTTGGAAAATTGGATTTTAATCTTTAAAATAGCTAAAACATTAAAAATTCTTTGGCTGGTTTCTGATGAAATATCTTTTTCATAGTATATATTACCTTATTTATCTCATCTGTCCTAGTGAGTTGGCAACTCTCTTGCTTATTTGATCCATAGACAGTTGGTTCACAATTATGTTTGTTATTTCAGTCCTTTTTAAGGAATACTTCTTTACTTTTTAAGATGAAGTATTGTGGCTTCTAGATTTAACCCATTTTGTTCTGTTTTTAGAGTATTTTACTCCTGTTGAGAATTTTGCTATGAAGTGGCTTTCAGAGACTATGTTTGTGGCATTATAATGGCTCTGCTGTGTGACCTTGGACATGTCCTACCCTAGTTTTCTTACCTAGAAAATTTGGGCTTGTAGTAAATGATTTCTAACATTCCTCCCAGCATTAAGTATGGCATATATGACTAATTTTCATTTCACCTGGCCACTTAACCAAATTTTCTTTAGGTGTTAAGGTGCAGAGGGTGCCTTTGATTGCAGGAGTTTGAGGTAAAGGGTGCCAGGCCCTGCCTGTTTCTCTTGACCTTCACCCTCACGCCACCTCCACCCTTACAGAAGTCTGTATCTTGGGCGTGGAGGCATCAAGGGTGCTTTATCATGTGCTGCTTTGCTGACACGGTTAGATTCTCAGTAGCTGAAAAATGTGTGAGAGTAATCATGGCTAAGAATCCTGGGATGTAAAAGCAATCAGTTCGGTTCAACCCAAAAATTACTCATTGCCCATTGTTTGAAGGTGTTGCAATTGCCTTGTCAAAAATAAAACATCCCCTACCTTCAAAGAGTCAAGTCAAAGTCAACAAGCATTTATCAAGCATCTGTCGTGTGTCGGGCACTCTGCCTAGTGCTAGAGGACAATTCTAGTTCTCAAAGCACTAAGAACCAAATAAGGGAGAAAACATGTCAACAACAACAACAAGACATGTTCAGGATAAATTGGAGACAATAATGAAGGGAAATCATTTATGTTACAGTGTTACTTTATATATTATGCTACATTATATTACATTATCTTATGTTATACACAGAAATAATCAGATGAAGGATAGAGCTTGATAAATTTTATGTAAAAGGATTGTTTTTCTTTCTTGGTAGAGTATATGAGTAAGTTATTAGAATGAATGAGGAGGTAGGAATAGGCAGGTGTATATGAAGTGTTATACTGACTTTTCTGAGGACTTAAGTGCCTATGTTAAGGCAGTCTGGGGACAAGGATCTTCATTTCTTCTAAAATGAAGGTGACTATTACTTTTCAGGAGGATGGACTAGAAAACAAGTGAGTTCGCTCTTTCTGTCACAGAGAAATGTCTTTTTCCTGTCTGCACCTTAAGCAGAAGTTTTGCCAAGGTTCATGTTGTGTCTACAGACTCAGGGTTGAGAGGAAGAGAGGGACCTATGAGCCTGTCATGGTGGATTCAGTTTAGGATTACATTTGGGCCACTATAGTTATTTTTTTTAAGTTGGATTGTTCTCAGAGGTTACGTTTGACTTCGAATTCATTCCTGAGCTTAGCCATCTGTTCCTCAGAGAGGATAAAAGTGATACTTTCTTTTGAATAGATCTTGTAGGGGAAAAGTAGGAATCAAACAAAATATACTCATGCTATTGATTGCCATGAGAAGGAATACGAGATGAAAAATTGTGGGGTTTTTTAATGTTTTTTTAAAAATCTTCATTAATCAAACAAATTAGATGCTGTAATAATGGGAAAAAAAATCATGATTTTAGAGCTGGAAGTAACCTCTGGATCCTAATCCAGCCTTGTCTTTTAAAAATTGATAAGCTAAGGTCTGGAGAAAGTAAGTAATTTTATATAAAGTTATTTTGAAGAATTCATTATTTTATTAATGTGGGTTTTTTCCAATCAATACAGTTACAGTGCTATAGTAGATTATTTTGCCTAGACATGTTCCATGTTTCCATTGGTTGATAGAAAACTGCTGATGAGACTCTATTGGTGCATATGGGTGAAAAAAAGTAGGGTGGTAAAAATTGAAGGAGCTCTTATGTTGAGTTTGAACGTTAGCTCTTTGGGAGGAAATTTTACCTCTTTTCAATGACTGATGGCACCTAGTCCACTTTATATTTAATAATATAAGCCCACATAAATATTAAATAGTGATTGTCCTACTTGGTGAGCCTTTCATCAAGGAAATGGAGGTCACATGCTTGACAATATTTCCACATCTGAGCTTTGGTAATATTTGTTATTTGGTAATACTCAAATGGAGCGCTGAATATGTCACTAATGTGAGTCTGAGGGAAATAATCATCTTCCAGTTTTCCTTCAATCTTTTTATCATGTGGTAAAAAATGGCTACCATGTATCTCTAAAGGAGGAAAGAGGTTTTTTCCCCAAGGCAAATGTATTAGCAGTGTGTCAGTTTTTCCAATTGGAAAAGTTGCTAGATATCTTAATTCCAGCATATTGGGCTTGATACATGGCAGTTATTTTTTATAGCTCAAGTATCTATATGAATCTTCTTTGTTTTCCCGTAGTACTGTATTAGGATCTGCTGGAGGGCACTGGTAAACACAGGTTTAATGAATTTCCAAGGGTTTCCTTGTAGCCTTGTCTCTTCTTTTTTGGTCTGTGTACCTTGTTCGTGGTTCTTAAAGACTCAGTGCTGTCTTATCTGCTGTTCAGAATTACAAATCGTAAGGACAAAATCAAAAGAACTTTAATCAACTTAGTAATCTTTTATGGGGAGCTAGGAATGCAGTGGGCAGAGTGTGGAGCTTGGAATCAGGAAGATCCAAGTTAAAATCTGGCCTGATAGTTTCTAGCTGTGTGATCCTGGGCAAGTCACTTCCTTTTGCCTCAGTTCCTCATCTTTAAAATGGAGATGAGGAGTACACTAGAGAAATAAATGGCAAACCACTCCAGTATCTTTACCAAGAAGACAAAAAATCTGTATAGTCATGTAAAGTTGGACACAACTGAATCTTTTATGAAGGCATTGAGCTTTTTAAGCTTCATTCTACTGGTCTCAAGACCAGGTTGTTGTAAAACTGTTTGGAAAAACCTGTTAGGTTTCATCAACCACCTTGTTTTTATAGTTTCAGAATAGCTAAATAACAGAGAAATATGAACATACCATACTGGGTGGGGCCATTTTTACCCCACTCTGGAATATTTCTTCCCTTCTAAAGTAGGGTCATCTGGTAGAGTCCTGTCTCTTGGTTTCACTGAACTTCATGGAATCAAACTTTTTTTTTAGTAATTTATAAAAATCTTTGATAATTCTTTCCATCTATTTTCTTTAACGCAATTGTTACATGAAGAAATTGAGACAATATTTGATGATGAGTCATGTAGAGAATTTAGTCAGTCAGATCTGAACTAAGCTGTCACCTCTGCTATTTACTTATTTTAGTCTTGCTTTTAATGAGGTTTAATGTGATTTTTAAGCATATGCAAATAATGTCTAACACTATTAAATATCTGCTAAGCTATTTTTACTATGCAACTTCAATTATATTATTGTTGTGTTGAAACAACGAATTCATATCCTTTCTGGTTTTCGTCTATTAGTCAGTGACCTAATAACTTTTTTTTTTAATTCAGCAAACATTTACTGAGCATTTCCTCTACTCAAAGCACCATACTAGTAAATACTAGTTAGTAAGTAGGTCTTCTGGGATAAATAGTGACATTATTTGTTCTTACTCTTAAGAGATCTAAATCTTTCAATGACAGCATCCTTGGTTTTCTTGTAAATCTAGTTTGTGTGTGTATGTATAATTATTATATGTCTATATACAAGTAGCCTGTAAGGTTCAATTGTACAACCATGAATTGATCGTTTTAATAAGCACAAGAAAATGATATAGTTTAGATAAGTCAGTGTCTGGGAGTTTGGTTATCTCTCTGCCTTATCTCCTTATTTGATTGTAATTTAGAATTAAAGAGGTATAAAAATATGGTGCCATATGAAGTTCCTACTGTCACATTGATTAACCCAAACCATTTGCTTTGGAAAGTGACTATCATTTGATGAATTTGTTTGGCTTTTTCCATTGCTATTGGTGTGATTGATATATATATATTTTAATGGTGGTACTCATTGAATTATCTTTAGGGTAAGGTTTAATTTGGAGTTCATGAGCTCATTTTTGTATTTTAAATTTTTCAGTTTGGATAACTATGTCAATATGATTGGATTCTTTTGCAATATTATGTATTTTATGCACTTGAAAATATTATTCTGAAAAGAGGTCCAAATACTTCATCAAACCACTAAATGGTTCATGATATAAACAAGGTTAACCAGCCTTGACTTAGAGTTAAATCGACAATGACAGAAATGAATTTATAATAAACCTTTTTTATTTTCTGGGTTTTTTTTTCTGTTCTTTTGCTCCATATTATATGAAAGCCTTTTCAATGTCTGTTCACTTGTATGTGCCTGAATTGATGCTTTTTCCATTCCATTTTGTTTGTTGTATCTGTTACTAGATTTTGAGCTCCTTGAGGGGAAGGATTGTGCAAAGGACCTCAGACCACCTAGTCACAGCCACATCATCTAACAGATAAAGAAATAGGTTCACAAAGGCTAGTGATCTTCCCAAGGTAACACAGGATCTAGTCAGCCTCAGAGCCAGGATTCAAGCCTGTAGAATAAGGGTTCTTTCTGTTGTATCAACCCATGCCCTAACTATTATTTTTTTCTTGGCTCCTAGAATAGTGCTATACATGTGGTAGATATTTAATATTTTTGGTTGCATTTTTTACTTGGTAAAAGCAGTTTTAGAATCCATTCCTTGATACTGAGCTTTGGATGTACTTACTTTCACCCTGGTCAGATTTTGAATGGGTGGGAAGAATATCCTTGTATCAGCTGTGTTCAGCTTCATTTTGTAGGCATATCAGATTTTAAAAACACACCATCCAGATAATTTTCCCCCTCCTTTTTTTCCCCTCCACCTTTTCCTCTTTTTCCTCTGATTCACTTGGCTATAGAGAAATGATAAAATTTGGCATTTTCATGGCATGTTTATTTAGCTGGATTATAACAGGGCTTTATAAGTGCAACAGTAGAATCAGCTGTTGTTGTGTTTGTCCTTCATTGCCAGAGAAGACCATGCCATCAGAGAAATAATGACATGACTTGCACTTGACTTTGTTTTGAGTGAGGGAGGACTATGCAGGTCACCAGCCTCACTTCTCCTCCAGAGCCATCTGAATCCAGTGACCAGATATTCATCAGGATCAGCACCAAGTAATTGGTAATTAGTTTTCTCTAAGTTACTTAGTGACTTGATGGATATAAGAGTAGAACAACCTATATATCCTAAGTGGTAGGGGGAAGGCTAGGTTGTGTTAAAAAAAAAACCCTAGCCATGCCTTAATATCCTGCAGCATGGTAGGAATAGCTAGGAAACAAAAAGTGAAGGAAAAGATTCATTATTAAAATAACTATAATCCAGCTAACAATTCTCATATGTTAAAAGATCATTGTATAACCAACGTCATTTCGGCCCGTTAGCAGTTTGCATCCTAGGTTTTCAGGGCTGAAGGCCCTCATTTGGGGAATGCCGCTCAGGGACCAACAAGGAGAAGGCTAAGGCTTTGTAAGGGCATTATTCTCTTTTCTGCCTTAGCATAATGATCTGTCTTTAATAACCAAGAAGTTTTATTTGAGATAGAAAGCACAAAAAATGATTAAGAATCATGTGAAATAAGCCTTAAGAGCAGTGCTCCTCTGTTCTGTTTTAAGTGCAGTATTTGCAAGTTTGAAATGGTTGTTAAAAATCACTTCAAGGCAAAACTAAAATTGCAATTTAGAATCTAGAAGGAAGAATTCAGACCCAAGTCTTTATTTAGATATCTTGTTTAATTAAATTTGCTTTTTTTTAAAAAAATTGTCATCTTGTGATTCTATATCACCTTCCTTTCTGAATATATCTTCTCTCTCAAACTCTTCTCTCCCACCCCCACCCCCACCCCTACACTTCTGGCAAGCGATTCTTTGTAACCAAAGATTAAAAAAGAAGATGAAGAGAGAAAGCAGTTGAATGAAACTAACCAATGCATGTTATGTTATGTTTATGTTACTGTTACTGTTAAAAAAAAAAAGCCACAATTACTAGGAGCTTAGAGAGTATTGTAACTGTTATACTGATAGAGGATTCTAAAATTAGACCAGCTACTTTGTGACCGAGTATCAGATTGACAATTCTGAGGGCAAAAGTCTTTGTTATGTCTACAGAATGGAAATTTACCCATGACTAGCCTACAGACATTGTCTGTAATTCTTATTTAGGACCACCAACGGCGGAGCATGTTAAGTCTTTAATCAAGGCCTCCAAAGTCATGGATTAAAAATAAATTTACCAGTTATTTCTGGATAATATTTTATTTAATAATGCAACAGTCCTTTGTCTTCCAAGAAATTTTGAGTAACCTGACCTGAGGACACTTTTAATCTCTAATGTAAGTACTTTTTTCCCACCATTAAATCACACTGCTAGTCTCTGATAGGAAGAGCATCTGTTTTACTCAGACTTGACTGGTTTCCTTTTTAAAAGTAGTCAGGGAGACTATTTGAACTATTGGTATGTCTGCCAGGTCATCAAGGCATTAAAAAACCCCCAACCTGTGAGGGATTAACGCTCCCTAGTTTTGGCAGAGTTTACTGCCATCCTGGTGAATAGAGGTGGAGGTGAAGCCCTCTTCACCTTAATCACTGTGTCCTTATTGATCCTTTTTATGGTTGAGTAAACTTCTTTTTATTAAATACTTTATGGCCCACAAGTTTCCCTCTGTGTTCCAGTTCTGAGACTAAACTGCTACACTGGTTGGAGTTAGTTCTTGCCTATCATAGATAGAGATTGGACCAGTTATTTCATTAGTGTAGGGAACTCCTACATGAGGAAACTCAGTCTGCCAATGCAAGTCAGCACTCTTTCTGCAACTTACAGTCTTAAAGAGTTTCCTAGAACACTGAAAGGTTAAGTGACTTGTCAGCCAATATGGTAGAGGTAAGACTTTAAATCTCTGACTTTGAAGCCAGCTTTCTATCTACCTCAACATTATGTCCAATACCTTAATTCACAAAATTGATATTTAATCCCATTTTTTTTTAGCTAACTAGCCTAGTTCTCCTG
Organism: Potorous gilbertii; assembly: GCA_028658325.1. Lineage (NCBI taxonomy): Eukaryota > Metazoa > Chordata > Mammalia > Diprotodontia > Potoroidae > Potorous > Potorous gilbertii. The sequence goes on along the minus strand of CM053772.1, from coordinate 121,721,832 downwards.
TATTATCCATCCATGAAATATTGATTGCCTTTTTGGTGTAAACAGCAGATTTTGTGGGTGATCTCTGATTTGTTGCCCATTGTTGCATCAGCCCTCCAGTTCTAGCCTGGGCACCATAGGCATTGCCAAGGGGTCAATTCTTGTAGAAATTTGACCTAGTAACTAACTCTGCAGGTACTGCAGTTTACAAGTTTGAAATGGTTATTAAAATCACTTCAAAGCAAAACCAAGATTCAGATTTAGAATCCAGATGGAAGAATTTAGACCCAAGCCTCTATTTAGATATCTTGTTTCATTAAATATCACCTTCACTTCTGAATATGTCCTCCCCTCTCCCAATCTCTCCTCTACTCTCACCCCTACACTTCCAGCAAGCATCAGTTGCCACATCTACTGAAGACCCGGAAAAGAAAATCATCACCACTAAATTCCTTAGCATTTTCAAATGGTTCAATGAATATGGTTTAATTTATGGACATAAAACTAAAGAAGATGCAATATCACTTTCATTTTTTTCTTTTTCTGTACCTTAAGGACTGTTGAAACTTTTTACCTTTCTTGTTAACTGAAACCTGACAGTGTGAGCTGTTTGAGATCAGAGACTGTCTCAGTTTCCTATTTGTATCCTCAGTATTTAGCACAGTGCTGTGCACATAGTAAGCACTTTGTTCATTCCTTTGTAAAAGCTAGATGAATTACATTACTAGCAGTTTGATCCTTCTTCCCCTAATTTAGTAAGCTGCAGTATCACGTCAGTGATCAAATACAGAATTCTAGCACTCAAAGCTCTTAATAATATGACCCATTCCTACTTTTCTAGTTTCCTTACACCTTTCTCCCCACACCCTAAATATTCTGTGATTCAGTGTCACTGGCCTCCTTGCTATTTCTTTCATAAGCTGCTCCATCTATAGACTCTAGGCATTTTCACTGGCTTATTCCGTGAAATACTAGAATACTCTGAAAATTTGGAATACTCTTTCTCTTCATCTTTTCCTCTTGGCTTCCCTGGCTTCCATCAAGTCCTGGCTAAAATCCTGTCTTCTACTAGAAGCTTTTTCTGATTCCTTTTAATGCTAGTTCTTTCCCACTATTGATTCTCTCTCTCTCTCTCTCTCATTCTCACTTATCCTCTGTATGTCTTGACTGTACATAGCTGTTTTCGTGTTGTCATTTCCTCTTCCTTCACCCCATTATATAGTGAGCTCCCTAAGACCAGGAACTGTCTTGCCTCCTCATTGCTTAGTACAGTTCCTGACACTTAATAGGTGCTTAATACATTTTTATAGACTGACTGACAAGGAGTCATGAAGGTAGTCAGTTAAAACTGAATACTTACAAATAGTTTTGTTATATTTTGAAGATATTGTAAGAAAAAAGGAAAGATAGAGGACCTTGTTAAAACATAATTGGGTTGTACAAGTATAATTCTATGTAAATGTGGAAGGAATTGGGGGAATAAGTGTTACTTGAACTTTACTTTCATAAAAGAGGGCAGAACAAATACACATACACACACAAAGTTTGGTATAGAAATATATTCAACTCAGCAGGGATACAGACAAGAATAAGAAGAGGGGAAAGGGAATATGAGAGGGGGCAAATTCAGGGAGAGATTTACTTATAAGCAAAACAAACCTTAAGCCTGGAGAGTGGAGAGAAGGGTAAATGCAAAAAAAAAAATTTTAGTGACTTGCAACAAGTTATTAACTTAGGAGAGATGCACATAGAGAAGAAAATTGTGAGAAAATAGAAAGGAAGGAGATAAATAATTAACTATAATAAATGTGAATGGAATGAACTCGTCCATAAAAGAGGTGAGCAGACTGGGAGGAGAGAAAGGGAAAATACATTTATATAGTGTCTATTGCGTGCCAGGTACTGTACAAAAGACTTTTTTAAAAAAAATCTCATTTGAGAGAAAACCCTGGGAGGTAAGGGGTTTTTATTATCCCCATCTTACAGTTGAGGAAACCGAAGCAAACAGGTTAAGCCCAGGGTCATACAGCTAGTGTGTGTCTGAGATTAGATTAAACTCAGATATTCCTGATGCCTGGCTCAGCACTCTAATCATCTGGGTAATCCACTCCCTCTGTGGATTGGAAAGCAAAATCCAGCAATGGGTTGTTTTCAGGAAACGCGTTTGAAACAAGGAGTCACACAATTAAAATAAGAGATTGGAACATATTTATTATGCTTTAGCTGAACACAAAAATCAGAATAGAGTTATGATTTCAAACACGATAGCAGTTATAATTTCAAATAAGGAAAAATAGCAAAAATGGACTTAATTAAAAGAGATAAAAGAGGGAAAAAACATTTTGCTGAAAGGTAACTGAGTGACTTGATTTCAGTACTTAACATATATGTACCCACTCATTTAGCTTCTAAATACTTAAAAAACTAAATTATGAAGAAAAATAGATAACAAGACTGTAATAGTAGGGGACTCAATTTACTCCTGTTAGCCCTAGGTAACTCTAAACACCACCCCCCCCCAAAAGAAAGAAATTAAGGACTTGAATTTTAGAAAAGGTAAGTATGATAAACCTCTGCCAGTTACTGAATGAAAACAAATAGGATTATACATATTTCACAGCTGTGCATGGCAATTTTACAAAAATCGATCATATCACTACATAAAAATCTCACAGACAAGTGCAGAAATATCATATACATCCTTTACTGATCACAGTAAAATAAAAATCATATTAAAGGGCTCCTGGAAAATAGTATTAAAAACTGAATGTCTTAAAAAATATCATTTGTCATATTGAAGGCTCTCTGAGAAGGGGGATAGTTGGGATAGCTGTGGTGATGTAAGAAACAGAAAATGTCAATAAAAATGTATTCTTAAAGAAATCAGCTGAATACTAAATACCTTAATCTCCTCCTGACCCTGTTCTTGGCTTCCAGAATTCCATAACATTATTTCTTATCCTGAAATTTCCCTCAGTGCCTGAGGCCTTTTCACTGTGAAACACACAGCTTATCCCTGTAGCATTATCAACCTGAAATGTCCTGGACCTTTCTCCCATTGGTAAGTTCCACCTTTTTGTGCAGGGGCTCAGACCAACCTTCACTCCCCTCTAGGACCTGTTCTTGGCTTCTGAACTTTAAAACCATACCCCCTCACTGAGTATCCATCTTCTCCTACCCCTCCCTCCAATTCCCTTTTGTGTATTGTCCCCTTCCTGTAGAATATAAGCTCTTTGAGGACAGAGACTAGTCTTCTTTATTTATGTTTGTATCTATAGTGCTTATTACAGTACATAAATGCTCAATAACTGCTTGTTTCCTTCCCAAAGACTTGCTGGGTCAAACAACAAATAGAAATGATTGATAATTTCATTAAACATGTTGACAGCTATACAACAATATCTGTAATTTTTAGGATTCAGACAAAGCAATCCTTTGGGGAAAACATATATCTTGAAATACTTTTATTAACAAAAAATATAAAGAACAAATCAATGACTTGGGAATGCAACTAAAAATAGTAGAAAGCCACCAAATTTTTAAAACCTAATTAAACATCAAAATAGAAATCCTGAAAATTAAAGAACTTAATAACATTGAAGGGGAGAAACTGGAATACCTATTAAATAGATAAACCATTGGTTAATTTGATTTAAAGGAAGAGGAAAAGTAAATTGCCAACATCAAAATTGAAAAAGAATTCACAATGAATGAAGAAGAAATAAAGGATATTATTAGAAACTATTTTGTCCAACTATATTGGAGAGTGGAGAGAAGGCTAAATGAGAAAAATGTTTAGTGACTTGAAACAGGTTATTAACTTAGAGAGAAGAAAATTATGAGAAAATAGAGAGGAATCTAAATGAAATGAATATTTACAAAAATATAAAATACCCAAAGTAATAGAAAAAGAAATAGAGAATTTAATAAATGACACATTTTATAGGAAGAAAATGAGCAATTTATATGAACTATAGAAATGAAAAAACTCCAAAGAAAAAAACTCCAGGACCAAATGAATTCAAAAGTAAATTCTAGCAAACATACAAAGAATAGTTCATTCTAATATCATATCAATTGTCTGCATAAATAGCAAAAGAAGAGTTCCTACCAAATTCTTTCTGTGTCTCAGATAGTCTTGATACATAAACTACAGAAAATCAAAAACGAAACCTAAAGATGAATATCCCTAATGAACATAGATGCAAAAATTTTTAAATAAAATACTAGGAAAGAACAACATATCACAAACATTATTCTTTCTGAGTAGGTTGGATTTATACCAGGAGTATTTTAGTTGTTGTTCAGTCATTTCAGTTGTGTCCAACTCTTTGTGGTCCCATTCGGTTTTATTTTACTTTGTTTCTTTAGCAAAGATACATGAGTGGTTTGCCATTTCCTCCTCTAGTTCATTTTGCAAATAAGGAAACTGAGGCACATAGGATTAAATGACCATTGCGGGGCCAGTCTCCAAGGCCACATTTGAATTCAGGAAGATGAGTCTACTGGCACTCTATCCACTGTGCCACCCAGCTGTCTCTATCAAGATTACAAGATTGGTTTAATATTAGCAAAATTATAAACTTACAAACATCTACGAATGACAAAAATCAACATAAATTATGTAATTGTATCAGTAGATGCAGAAGTTTTTGACAAAATAACAACACCCATTTCCATTAAAAACACTAGAAAACATAAGAAAAATGGGCTTTTCCTTAAAATGATAAATAGTATGTTTATAACCAAGAAATATCATTGTTTGTAACAAAAATAAACTAGAATCCTGCTAGTAATTTTGAGATGAAGAAAGGATGGCCATTTTTACCACTTCTATTTGCCATTGCACTAAAAATGCTCACTATACCAGTAAGGCAAGAAAAAAAATAAAAGAATAGCCAGTTACAGGAAACAAAATGATCATTTTCTGCAGATATTATGGTGTACTTAAAAAACCCTAAAGAGTCAGTTAAATTAACTGAAACAATAACTTCAGCAAACTTGCAAGACATACAATAAATCCATACAAATCATTAGCATTTCTGTATAATACCAATAGGAAAAGCTAGAGTCTATTTAAAATTACTTAGATGTATAAAATACTTGAGTCTTAAAAACTGACAACAAACAACTGTTTGCAGAAATAAGTCAGATCTAAATGAAAAATGTTAATTGTTCATGGATAGAATGAACCAATAAAAATGACACTACTATCTAAGTCAAATTACCAAAGAATTAAACTAGAAACAGAAGAACTAAAAAGTATAATAACCAAGTTCATATGAAAGGAGCAAAAAGATCAAGAATCTTAAGAGCAATAATAAAAAGCAATGGTAATAGAGAAGACTAGATCTCAAACTGCTACAAAACAGTAATTATTAAAATAATTTGGTACTGATTAAAAAGTAGCTCTACAACATACAGAAATAAATGTATCTGATACCCTAGTATTCTATAAACACAAAGACCCTAGCTACTGGGATAAAGACTCACTGTTTCACAAGCATTGTTGGAAAAATTGGACAGCTATGTGGAAGAAACTAGATTTAGACCAAGACCTCACACTTTCAACAAAGATAAGCTTTAAATAATTATATTACCTATACACAAAAGAACATATAAACAAATTAGAGAAATGGAAAATTGCCTATTCATGACTAAAAAATTTGGATCACAGATGAAAAAAAGAATAATTTTGATAATAAAAAATTTAAATGTTTTTGAACAGACAATAAAGCTAAGATAAAAAGAAATTAATGAGCTAGCATAGTAAGTTTCTCTGATACAGGAGTATCATTCTTATTTACCACATATACATATATAGAGAGAGAGAGAGAAAGAGAAAGAGAGAGAGATTTATATCTATCAGGATGTGTTTCAAATTAATAAGAACAAGCCATTCTCTAATTGATATGAACTCTCACTTCTAAAGGGACGAAATATGCAAATTTAAGCAATTCTCAGATTCCATCTCATACCAATCAAGAGTGGCAACGATGACAAAAAAAGAAAATAGCAGACGTTGAAGGGACTGTGTTGTGGGAAAACATAAACAATAATGCACTGTTGGAGGACCTGTGAGTGGGTACAACTGTTCTGGAAAGCAGTCTGGAATTATACACAAAAATTACTAAGCAGTGCATGCTCAATAATCCAGCAATACCACTGCTAGATCTATACTCAAAAGAGAGCAAAGAAAGAGGAAAAGGTCCTTAATGTGTAAGATGAAGCCAATCAGTTGAGGAATGGCACAATTAAGTTACAGTATATGAATGTGATGGAATACTATTGTGCTGTAAGAAATGAGGGAAATGATGATTTCAGAAAATTATGGAAAGGCTTAGAGGAATTGATGCAGAGTGAAGTAAGAAGAACCAGAAGACCAATATATGCTTTTAACATTAATATAAAAATGGACAATTGTGAAGATTTAAATAAACTGATGAAGAATTAAAGGAGCAAAGCCATGAATATAATTTATACAGCAAAAACACTTAAAACAAGCAATTTTGAAATATCAGTTTTAGTTCATTGTTTTATTTTGTTACAAGATACCTCCAGGAGTGAGTGTAATCTGTATATGTTTATAGAATAAAAATGATCAATAAAACTTAAAAAAGAAAACCTTTCTAACTGTTAAGAGGCTTCCAAAATGGGCCACCCCAGGAGGTGGAGGGTTCTCCTTCATCAGAGATATTCAGAGTCTTGATGATCACTTGCTGAGTATATTATAATGTAAATTTCTTTTGGGTGTGAGTTACAGTCTCAAAGTATGGTCCTTCTCCCTTGGGGCCCCAGAGACACTTTCAGGGGTTCCATGAGGTTAAAATTATTTTATGATTAATACTAATGTGTTTTGTCTTTAAAAATTCCCTTCCTTTTTCCATTACATATCTCTGTGAGCCCAGATTTTCTTTTATCTTCTTCAAGCAAAACAATATATTGAAATAGATTGGATGCAAAAATAGATATGAGAATCTAAATGTCTTCCCTTAAGCCAGACATAAAAAATATTTGCAAAGTTATATAAATCAATGATGCTCTCACTGATTTTTTTTTGTTTTGGAAAATAGCTATTTTTCATGAAAATATTTATGTTAACATATAATGGCTTTGTTATTTTAAATGAATTAATAAATATTAAAAGTTGTCATTTTTAATATTTTATATGATAAATAAATTTAACCCATATAAAGAAAAGGTCTTTGGGGTCCTTAATTATTTTTGAGTGTTAAAGTGGTCCTGAGACCAATAAGTTTGTGGACTGCTGGACTGATAATCAACTCTAAAGTTCTGTAATTGTCTAACCAATAGAGAAAAGGATCTAGGGAAGATTAGGAATAGTCAATGATCACCTAAGCCAGGGAACAGCACATTTAGAGGATTCAGAAGTAACCCAACCTCTATACTATGGACACTTTGAACTGGGGGGAGGAGGGAGTCAGTATGAGGGAATCACCTTACTGAGAAAGTTACTCGATAAGAAGTGGTAGGTTGGGTTAGCTAAGGATATCTGAGACCTCAAGAAGTCTAAGATCAAAGTAGAAATTGGAAGATTTTAGAAACTGTTGGTAAGCATATCTGTAAAGGTAGGTCTGACTCACCTCTTCTTTTGAAGCTTATCAGTTGTCATTTAAAGGGCATGTTCCTCAGAGTCATGTGAAAACCAGCACATCCTCTTCAGTGGAAACTTCATAGAATGTCTTCAGGGCTGGGCTTGGGTATTTTAATGATGAGCAAGGGTAATATTAAAACATGGCAAGATCTCATCCTTAGCTACCTCCAGCATTTTCCCATTATCTTTTTATAAAATCCACTTAGTTCTCTCAGCTGTTGTAGAATCTATAGCAATTTTTTTCTTAACCTCTGAAAATTATCAGTCAGTATGAATTTATTAAGTGCCTACTATGCGCCAAGCACTATGCTAAGTGATGGGCATTCAAACAAAGGCAAAAGACAATCCCTACTCAGTGAACACTGATAGCAGAGAAACAAAATGAAAGCAGCTGTTGAGAAACAGGATGCACATAGAATAAATTGGAAATAACAGAGAGAAAGTGCTAGCATTAGAGAGAATCAGGAAAGGTTTCTAGTAGAAGGTGAGATTTTTCTGGGACTTGGAAGAAGCCAGGAGGTAGAAATGAAAAGGAGGATAATTAATGCCAGTGAAAATGCCCAGAGTCTAGAGACAGTGTGTCTTATAGGAGGAACAACAATGAGATCAGTGTCAGTGGAACACAGAGTATTTGGGAGGTAGGGCAGTAAAGTAGAAGAGGACTAGAAAGGTAGGAGAAGGCCCTGTTATGAAGGACTTAGAAGGCATTCAAGATTTTATATTTGATCTTGGAGGTTAATAGGGAGCTTATTGAATAGAGTGGTGATATGGTCACATTTGCATTTTAGGAAGATTAATTTGACAACTGAGTGGAGGTTGGAATGGAATGGGTAAACGAAGGCAGGGAGACCAGGCACGAGGGTCTTGCAGTAGTCCAGGCATGAAGTGATGAAGGCTTGTGCCAGAGTTGGAATGGTGTCAGAGAAGAAAAAGGGACGTACAAGACATGTTATAAAGAGAAATACTGTAGGACTTGGCAACAAATTGGATAATGTGGGGTTAGAGAGACTAAGGATTTAAAGATGACAACTAGGTTGTGAGCCTGAGTAACTAGAGGGAATCGTGGGATACTTTATAGTAATAGGGAAATTAGAAAGGGAGGGAGATTCTGGGGAAAAGATATCAAGTTAAGTTTAGGACACGTTGAATTTAAGATGTCTGTGATATAACCAGTTTGAGAGATATCTAATAGGAAGTTATAAGTGTGAATCTGGAAGGCAGAGAGCTTAGGCTATCTAAGTAGATCTGAGAATCATCAACATAGAGGTGATAACTAAATCCATGGGAAATGATGAGATTACCAAGTGAAATAATACAGAGAAGAGGGCCCCAGACATAGCCCTGTGGGACCCTCACTATTTGTTAGCATAATCTGTATGAAGAATACTGAGAAGGAGCAGTCAAACTAGTAGAAGGAGAATTAGGATGGAGTTGTGCTGAGGAAACCAAGTAAGATGAGTGAATGAAGGAGGAGGTGATGAAAGTCTGTGGCGAAGACTACAGAGAGATCAAGAGGGATGATTACTGGGAAAAAGTCATGAGATTTGGCAGTAATCTCATTATTAGTATCTTTGGAATGAGTAATTTTGGTTAAATGATGAAGTTAGAAGTCAAAATTGTAAAGAGTTAAAAAGAGAAGAGGAAGTGGAGGCACTGATAATAGAAAACCTTTTCAAGAAATTTAGCCACAAAAGGGAGGATAGGGGACTATGGCCAATGGGGATTAAGCAAAGGTTTTTCAAGGATTGGTTTGATAAGAAAGAATGCCTCTTCTTGTGAAACAGGAGTAAAGGGGGAGAATAGTGGTGGAAAGCATTTGAGTGATAGAAGGTGAAAAAAAGAGGAGGAACAGTTCTCAGCAGATGGCCTCAGTTTTGTTTAGTAAAATTTGAGACAAGATTTTCAACTGAAAGAAGTTGAAAAGTAGAGCCATTGGAGATGTGAGGAGGGATATAAAGGTTTGGAAGAGTTTCTATGGTGGGTGGTGTAGTGAGTTTATCAGGCAAGATGGAAGAGATTATTTTGTTGGGGTAAAGGTCCAGTTGAGATTACATAACATAAATTTGTAATAGATCCAGCTTTGTTCGTCAACTAAAAAATTTTCAGAAAAAAGCAACATGAAGATTTTAGTTTGTATTACCAGACTGGATTGCAGATGAATAAGAGAGGTTATGGAGTCTCCTCCCTGGCAAGTTTTTAGGAGAAAGTCTCATTTAATTTGAATAGTGAAAAATAGGGTCTTGCTTTGCTGCCAGTATAAGATTCCATAGGCTGGTTGTTGTTGGGAAAGTGTTGGCAAATCAAAGGGAAATGAAACCCTTCAGAAAGATAAAAAAGTCAGTCTTCCATTCTAGTTCATTATAATCTGAGTTCTTGGTTCCTTTTATATATTCTATATAGTAGATGGTTACTTATTACTACTGTACAGGGATGTTTGTTTGCTATTGTGTAAGCCATATATTGTGAATCTATGAGCCATTACCTCAGGTCACCTACTTAAATCATCCACAAACCAACATCCCTCCGTTCCTACTCTTCTCATTCCTGTCTTTTGTCTATGACTCCCCCATCCCACTTTTTTCTCTCTGAACATGTTATTTTTATTGTGTCTGGCCCTTTCTTTTAATTCTGTATCTTCATGCTAAATTTCTGGCTTAAAAAAAGAAAAATAACATGCTGTGTATGCAATGTGAGTATGGTTTGAGTGTTTCAGATCACTGGTAGGGTTGATTCCAATAAGAAAACTGTACCAATTAGCATATTTCCAAGCCTAGAAGGAACAAGGAAATGGGCTTAATAAAATGTAATAAATCTAGTTTTGATAGTTTTCATTAAAAACCATGTAGTAGTAAGCAGATGCTTGTGTTCTCTTAGGCTGCTGTCATGGGGAATGATAATAAGGCTGTGAATAAAAAGGAGGTGGCTCATGGAACTGATTAAACTGTATTTGATGCTAAGAGGAAAAATATTGTAGGCCCTTACTTTTTTTTTTAAGCTTATTTATAAAGTTATAATAGTAATACTTTGGTTCTAGCCTGCTGTAGGTTCACTAGGTGTGGTTCCATGGAAGGAGCTTTAGAATGAGAAGTGAGAGACGTGAGTTTTCATCTGTCTCTGTTGTTTTCCTATTATGACCTTTGATGAGTCATGTTACCTTCTGGGGTTTAATTTCTTCATCTGGAAATGAGGAGTTGAAAACAGCTGATGTCTTAAGACTCCTTCTAGCTATAAAATTCTTTATGCTAGCATTCCAGTAGCTATGTGATTTTATCAATGTGGTTGACCCCCCCAAAGATACAGAGTGCGACCCATCCATATCTACAGACATTCCTCCAACCTCCTAAATTTTCCAAAGGTGTCAAGCCAGTATGCTGGGGAGTCTTCCTTGAATTCTCTTGGTCTCCCAAAGATAGCAGTAGACACTGGGACCTCCCAGCAGTCATCCACGTGTCTTTTTTGATCTTCTACTTTGACCTCCTTCATGTTCTCCTCCTTTGTAATTCTTCATTTTGAGTGTGTTACAGTCTGTTCGTACCCACCATGTTCCTCACTTTTATTCTTTAGGGAATCCTCAACTTCAGTTTTTTTGAGACCATCGCTTTACATGACTCACAACTCCAGAAGAATATATCTGTTTAAAAGATGGGCTGTTGTTTCTTCAAGAAGCTTGTGCTTATTTAAAAAATATTGCAGTTTCCCAAAGGCAATCCAGATTGCTGTGCTCCTCCTTTTCAATTCTGGGCCTAATTTTTAAATCAAGATGCATTGTCCATCCAAGAAGTAGGTATGTGTCTGCGGATATTTTCGTGGATGAGCTCCATATGTTGTCTGTGATACTGCATATTGTAGTCTGGGCAATAGCCATTTTTCATCCACTTGTTTTTCCTGCATAGATAGTTAAGCCAAATTCCTTTTGAATAGTTGTATGTCTTATCTAGTAGACTTTTGGATATTACAGAGCTTGGTGCAGTCAAGAAGACATCTTTTACACTTCCTTGTGTTATACCTCACTGATTATTAATAATGAGAAGTTTGTAAACAAAGTTAAAGAAGCTTTTGAATACACTCTTTAAAGGAGAGACTTTATGTTTGTTGCTGGTTTGTTTTCCTGAATTAAGTGCTTTCGAAATAATCAGCAAACAATAAGCAAATCATAAGTACTATGCTGAATACAGCACTCTATCCCATTCAGTCAATTCTATGATGGTAAACATGTATTCTATTGTAGAATATTGCTTATGAAAGTGAGCCTATTACATTCTAATTTCATTATGTCATATACCTTTAATTTATATTTAAATTACTCTCAAGATTTTCTATAGGTGGGAAAATAGGTGTATGAGTCAGTAGTTATTAATATTTTCTTAGTAATTTAATTTGACTAGTAATAAAATCTTCATTCTTTTCACACCTTTGGTACCTTCTTTAACATTCCTTGAAAATCAATTCTCCATTGTCTTCAAATTTGACTGTTGTTTTCCGGTCTGCCTCCTTTGTATATTCTTGGCTTAGTTCAGTTTTTTTTCCCATCTTTGTTTCCTCAGTACCTTACTTACTTGAGTACAAGGATATCTGAGACAGATACTAGAATCCAGATGTGGTGGCTTTACTGTTTTTGATCATTAAAGAGTTTTTTTTAAAAATCTGCAGATATTTTTCATTCCTTGATCTTTTTTTGGCCTCTGTTTCAACCACAGTTGTCTTTCAGATTACTTACGGTTTTCTCTTCTACTGTTCCCTCTCAGTTTTTGAGGTGATATTGATACTCTACCAATGTCTCTATAAGATTTCATAGAGTTTTGCTGGACTAATTTTTTGAGGATTTAAAAAATATATGTTCATTGGAGATTTGGAAATATATGTATAAATTTATAGACATAAATACATTTTAAAAATACATTTTACAAACAAGTATTTTACAAGTTTATAATTTAAACTGATATTGTCCTTGGCTCTTTTATCTCTCTGTTTGGTATTTGGTCAGATGTTTGCTCTAGTGCGCTGGTAAATGTTTAACAACTTCGTCTCAAAAAAAATGTACATGATACACTTTTAAGTTTAATCTGACTTACTAATGTTTTACCATCACTTTCTTAAGCTTAAACAATCATGCCCTGATTTGTTGTGTTTCCTAGCTTCTTGAGTTGTAAATGCTCATGCAGAAAATTTAACACTTAGCTCTTGACAAATAAGTGGACTCCCTCACACCCTTGAATGTTTTCTACCTGAGATGGTTTTTAGACTCTTTGTGTTTTTTCATTCTGGCAATTGATTGACACTAGTTAAACTTTTGTATGAAATTGTAGTAATCTGTATGAATGTTCTTTCTTCCTTATATTTTTTAATATTAGAAGCTCACAATAGAGGTCAAGTTGGAGTCATTTTAATTGCATACATCTTAATTCTAACTTTAAAATTTTCCTTTATTATTATGAACTTGAACAAATATCAACATAAATGACTTTCTCCAAAGAACAGAAAAAGATTACATTTGAAACCATGATACTCTACTATGTACAATTTGTTTTCTTTTTAAGTATGTTTCAGACTGAATATGGTAGTTCCAAAACTGCCCTTGTGTCCCCTTTTGAAATTTTTTTAGTTTTTAAAAATGATTCATGTACTGCCTTTCTCTCCCTTGCAATGAGTAAATATAGTTAAGCAAAACAAATCCACATATTGGTGGTAATGTCTGGAAAACTCTCTTTCATTCTGTACTCTTAGTCCATCAGCTCTTTCCCAAAGGGTTGGAAACATTATTCATCATCTGTCTTCTAGAGGCCTGATTGATAATTGCATTGATCCTAGTCCTTATATCCTTTACAACTATTTGCCTTTTCAATTTTGTGGTCATTGTAGACCAATTTATGTGCCTACTCTCCCCCTACAAAATCTTTGTGAAAGTCAATTAGTGGCATCCTTGATGAGGAGCATTAGGAGGGGACAAGCAGGTATTCTCAAGAAATAGTCAACCTTGAACCACATCTTTACCATCTACAATTAACCTAAAGATAAGAGAGTATAAAATGCCATTGTGTTTATTTTTTGTTGATTATGAAAAAAAATTTGACTGAATAAAACAAAATGCTACCTAGGCTCTGTAACAACAAGGTATCTTTAATGTATATATCAAGGTTATTCAGGATTACTTTTAAGATATAACAATGTAAATATAAATAACACTGTTTAATGATGCCCTATTCATAAACATCAGGCAAGGCATCAAACAAGGAGATAGAGGACACCATTAAGGAACTGTATGACATCAAGAGAAGGTAGGATGTTTATACAAGAGCAGGAGGTGATAAGTTAACAGCCTGAGTGCCTTTAAAAATTTTTTTATTCATTTTAATCATCCAAAATCTGCCTTTTCACCATCTCACCCCAACTTTTTCCCAGTTTCCCTCCCTCTGGCAATTGAGAATGTGAGAAAAACAAAACCCCTTACAAACATGTTTACTCAATGAAAACAACTTTGTACATTGGCCATGTCCAAAAAATAATTTGTCTTATTCTGCATTTTGAGTTCTTCACTTCTCTATCGAGAGGTACATAACATGTTTCATCATTAGTCCTAGAATCCTGATTGGTCATTATGCAGTGAGTTAAGCATAATAGTATTCTGTCACATTCATGTGCCATAATTTGTCATCCACTTCCCAATTTATGGGCATTCCCTCAGATTCCTGTTCTTTGCCATCTCATAAAGTCAAACATTTTTGTACATCCTTTGAGTTTATTTTGCTTAGGACAAATCTCTCCCTTAATCTAACTCTCTTCTAATTCTCCTGCCCTCTCTTTCTCCTTTCCCTCCTATTTTCTTATAAGGTGAAGTGAATTTTTGTGTATTCTTCCTTCTTTTGACTGTGAGAATGGTTGATTCGAGTTCTGAAATGAGAATGAGGTTCAAGTGTCAGCCCCCCACCACCTCCTTATTTGTGTAGATATCTCCTGGTGCACTCTGGTAATGAGATAGTTTTCCCTAATCTTTCCCTTCTCCCCACCCCCATGTATTCTTCTCCCTCCCTCTTTACATTCTTTTCTTAAGATCATCAAGACATAACAGAACCATTCCCAGTGTTTCTTTAGCTAGAGTCCCCATATGAATCCTGATGGTGGTAGCACTCAAAGTAGACATCAGCTCCCCAAATTTGAATGGAAGCACTTTCTCTTTGTTTAGTCCTTGATCTTTGCTCAGTCATGTTTTACCTCTTTGGCTTCTCTTCACTCCTGTTTTTGAACTTCAGAGTTTCTTCAGAGCTCTGGTCTTTTAATCCAGAATTCTTAGAAGTCCTCTTTTTCATTAAAAATCCATGTTTTCCCCTATAGGATTATACTCAGTTTTGCTGTGCTAATGCATAGTCTCCTCCTGGGCACTGGAATGCTCTGTGCTATGCTGTGGTCCAACTGTATTTATCCCTAATATCTGTAGAACTCTCAGCCTGTCTCCCTACACCAACCTGGGCCTGACCAAGGAATCACTGAATTTTTTCTGGATTTCTCCCTCAGGATTTATCTGGCACATTTTGTAGATATGTTTGGAGGAGCTGTGGATGGGAGATTAGCTGCAGTGTTCCCTTCTGTTGTGCCATTTTGGCTTCCAGAGTGCCTTTGGAGTGCCAAAGTGTTTGGAGAAAGCAAGAAAGGTCCCCAGCACATTGGGTGGACCTCTATAGACAAGAGTCACAAGACATGAGATAAGAAGCTTGGGTAGGCGTAGTTTGACTGTGATCTGTCTGCATTGTTGGGGGTAACTCTCAACTCTGAGATCAGAGATACATTTGAGTATCTGAGAGAGGCTCTCTTCCCTTCTTGGATTAAAAACTCTTCGCCCGTTCATAACTAAATGCTGTCACCTTTCCTCATCCTTGCGTTTAATGATGTTGATAATAATGTGTGGCACTGAAAGTTTTCTCAGCTCATACCCAACAATCTCATTGTTTCCTTTTTGACAAGATAGGAAATAGATTTTATTGTTATCCACACTTTATAAATTAGGAACTTACTGCAGACACAGATTCGATGATTTGCCCAGACTCACGTAGCAAACACGTTTGAGGCAAGACTCAAACAAAAGCCTTCTTTATCAAGTCTAGCACTCTATCCACAATGCCATCAAGCTACCTTGAATGTACTCTTTTGGACTTTATTGTGGTATAGGATAGAAACCTAATTTTGGTCAGACTTCTTTCTAGTTTTCTCAGTAGTTTTTGCTGAATAGTGAGTCTTTATCCTTGTACTTGGAATCTTTGGATTTATTGAACACTATGCTACTATGTTAAATTGTGTACCTAATGTGTCTCATATTAACTCTTCTGTTTTTACACAGTACCAAATCATTTTTGTGATTACTGCATTGTAGTAACTGTCATTTGATAACTACTTATCTGGCAGTGCTAGGTTCCTTTCCTTCTCACTTTTTAAAATATGTATTTTCCTTCAGAATCTTGAACTTTTCTTTCTTCGGATTGTGGAGATTGTGGGGTTTTTTTTCTGGTTCTATAAAATGACCCTTTGGTAGTTTGGAAATCTGTACATTAATTTAGATACTGTTGTCATCATATTAAATTGATATGATGTAACTATTGCTAATTAATATCTCTTCTGGTACTTAGGTAATGCCTGGAACATAGTAGACACTTAATAAATGTTTCTTGACTGACTGACTGATTTCTCCAGATAATCATATCTGTATTGCTATAATGTTTTGCAGTTGCATACATGTAATTCACATGGATGTTTAGTTTGCGAACCTCTCAGGTATTTTCTGTGTTCTGTAGTTTTGTATAATTTTTTCCTATCTTTCCAGATGGATTTTATTGGTAATATACAGAAAAGTTGATAATTTTAAATGTTTGTTTTATGTCCTGCTACTTTACTGAAGTGATTATTTCAATTAATTTTTACTTGATTTTCTAAGTTTCTCTAAATAAACCCTATCATCAGTAGTAAAAAAGTAATAACTTTGTTTCTTCATTGCCCATGATTATTTCCTGAATTTTTTTCTTGACATATTGTAATAGCTATCATTTTTTTCCAAGTCAGCAAGCATTTATTAAGTGCCTACTATGTACAGGCACTGTACTAAGTCCTTGGGATACAAGAAAGGGAAAAGAAAATCCCTGCCCTCAAGGAGTTCACAATCTAATCAACCCATCAGTTTTTTTTCCACAACCATACAACCCTCTGATGATATCTTATTTTTCCACTTAATAATACCCATTATTTTATAACCATGTAAAATTACTAAAGGTGACAGTGGACATCCTTGCATTATACCTGATCCTACTGGAAAGGCCTCCAGTGTTTCTCCATTACAGATAATATAATAATGCTCTTGGTTTTAGATAGTGGCTATTTGCTATATTCAGGAACAGTCCACTTATTCTTCTGTTTTTAAATGTTTTGTAATATAAAAAGATATTTTTATTAATTTTTTATTTACTAATACTCATGATTTTTTGTTATTTTTGTTATTAATGTTTATTTTTTATTAATAACAAATTTGACCTATTATCTTTATATTTTTCCTAATTTTGACACAATCCTGCATTTCTGGCATAAATCTATCCTATTCTTATTATAATCTTTATATTGTTGTAGCCTCTTTGCTAATATTTTATATGATATTTTAGATCAATACTGATTAGAGAAACTAATCTATAGTTTTTTGTTTTATTTCTTGCTGGTTTATGTGTCATAACCATATTTGTTTCATAAAAAGAATTTAGTAGGATCCCTTTTTTCCTATTACTTTAAACAATTTATATAATATTATAATTAATGGTTCTTTGAATGTGTGATAGGGAATTCCATTAAAAATATGTTTAACCCTAGATAGTTTCTTTGGGAGTTCCTTTATGATTTGTTCAATATCCTTTTCTGAGATTAGGTTTTTTAAAACTCTTTAAACTCTTTATTCTTTTAATATGAGTATTTTATTATTTTTATATTTATTATTCATCTGAGTTAACTGACATATAATTAGGCAAAATTGTTTCTGATAATTGCCTTTTTTTTCTTTTTTTTTTTTT
>CM053772.1:121643975-121703704 GCA_028658325.1 Potorous gilbertii | reverse complement strand
AGGGGGTCCGAGTCCCAGAGATACCCCGCTCCCCTCTCAGCCCGTCTCTCTCACTGACCAGTGAATCTGTGGGTGGAGGGACCTTCGCGGCCGCCCGGAGATTCAGGTCTCTGAAGCCTGCTTGGGTCTGCTGGCTTCTCTCAGTGCCGCGTGGCCGGGCAAAGCTCCGCGGCCGGGGCTGGGGGAGGGGAGCACTCCGCAGGGCAGGACTCCGCTCCCGTGTCCAGGGTACCTTTGCGGTCGGTTTTTCAGGGCTCTCTGCAGCAGAAATCTCCTTCACTGTGTTGCTGCGTGGCTTCTACTGTTCCAGAATTTGTCAGGAGTTCTTTTTACAGGAAATCTATGGGCTGTGGGTTCAGAGCTAGCAAATGTGAGTCTTTCTACTCTGCCATCTTGGCTCTGTCCCCCCATGAAAATCTATCTTAAACTACAGGAAAGTAGGGGAGAAGGGGACAAATGGGGTGAGGGGGATGATAGAAGGGAGGGCAAATGGGAGAAGGGAGTATCTAGAAGTAAACATTTTTGGGGAGGGACAAGGTCAAATAAGAGAATAGAATAAAGAGGGGACAGGGTAGGATGGAGGGAAATGTAGTTAGTCTTACACAACATGACTATTATTATGGAAGTCATTTGCAAAACTACACACATATAATCTATATTGAATTGCTTGCCTTCTCAGTGGGGATTGATGGGGAGGGAGGAAGGAAGAGAAATTGTAATTCAAAGTATTAGGAAAGAATGTTGAGAAATGCTTTTGTATACAACTGGGAAATAAGAAATACAGGTAATGGGGTATAGAAATTTATCTTGCCCTACAAGAAAAGAGAGAAGATGGGGGTAAGGGAAGGGAAGGGTAGGGTATGCATATTGAGGGAAGGGGTAATCAGAATGCAAGTCGTTTTGGGGTGGGGGAGGGGAGAGATGGGGAGAAAATTTGGAACTCAAAAACGTGTGGAAATGAATGTTGAAAATTAAAAAATAAATAAATAAAGTAAAAACAAAATCTTACTACTATGACTACAACTACTACTACTACTGCTGCTGCTGCTGCTGCTGCTGCTGCTACTACTACTACTACTTCTATTACTACCACAACCACCACCACAGCAACAGAATAAACTTTCTTGAAGTCATGGACAAACTTTTATTTGCTTTTGTATCCTCTTCAGCACAGTCTTGTACGTAGCAAACATTAGTAAATACTTGTTGAATATCGAATGAATAGCTTAGGTTTTTTTCCAGATTGTGGAAGCCTTTGAATATGAAGCTGAGTATAGAATTTATCTTCTATGTCATGGAAAGGTAGGGTGGGGGTGTCACCTAAGACTTATAAGCTAAGGAATGACAAGATGAAAGCTATGCTTTAGGACTGAGTGGTGGAAAGGTTTCATGATCTTTAGGATGCAGCAGCAAAACAGATGTTAATGCCTCTTCTTTAATGGCACTTCCATTGGCAAAAATCCTATCAGTTTCTGATATGGAACCATTTGAAAGTGTCAAGGATTTGGTAGCAAGAATTTTCTTTTTTCTGTCTTCAGTGGCTGCAGCCATAGCCCCTGCAAGAACAGTTGCCTGGCTGAATCTCCACAGATGTTGCTTCTCAGGATTATGGCTGAGGACATTGGACTGGAAGTACTACTATTTCCAAAGCTCTTAGGTTCAAGGTCCTGGGCTATCTACATCAGGGTCTAAGGGGAGATGGTGGTCAAAGTGGTGGTAGTGGTTTGACTAGCCTGGCACATGTTGATATGCCTTAGATGATCTCTAAGGTCCTCTCTGAAATCTGATTCTATTTTGCCTTAACTAAGATGAGTTAGGTACTATGGGGAAAATGTAGGATTCTATCCCAGCCCACATAATGATAATAAGACTGTAATTTATTAATGATATAAACAATATAATGATATAACACTGTAATTTACTAATGATATAAACACAGCCAAGTGACATACCTGAGAATCTGGGTTTCAGTCAAAACTCTATCATTGACTTTATTGCTTGAACTTGGATGATTCATTAATTGTGACCTAGTCCAGGCTTGTATATTTTCCCCATGTGTTCCTTCATGGAACAGCATAGAATCAAGTCATTAAAGAATGATGACACAGTGCTTGGCATCTAATGCAATGATTGATTTAAACACAGTAGATGGCCAGTAAATATTTGTTGACTCAATGCAAGAAGTTAAAATTCCACTGTAATGAGTATCATCATAAAGAATTCTGGATAACAAAGCAATCTTCAAGTTCCTGTGTACAGTCCATAACAATATAGTGTGCATTTGTAACAAGAAAGTATCTATGGCAAATAAGCCTTTATTTAACTAAGCATATATGGTCTTGGCTTATGTACCATTCAGGTTCCATAACAAAAGTGCGGTATTTGATTCTGTATTGTTTCCATTGTAGGGAGGGAAAAAATAAAAAGAGAATGAGGTTAATCTAATACAGCATTTCACAGCTCTTTTGTTGTTGTAAAGCAATTAATCTTTATAACTTCTCACCTAAAAAAATTCCAACTACCTAAAAAATGTTTTATTTGATGCTCCTTATTAGAGCATTGTCACTTCTCAATGACACCTTTCTCTTCCAAAGGAAACTCTTGTTCAGTAAGAAAAGAAATAGTCAAGCAAAATAATCTACATATCTTCAGGGGAAAAAAGTGGTCTTTCAATGAAATAGAGGACTTTCAAGCATTCTTGATGAAAAGACCAGAACTGAAGAGAAAATTTGACTTTCAAATACAAGAATCAAGGGAAGCATGAAAAGGTAAACAGGAAAGAGAAATCATAAGAGACTTACTAAAGTTGAACCGTCTACGTTACTACATGGAAAGACAATATTTGTAACTCTTGAAACTTTTTTCAGTGTCTGGGTAGCTGGTGGGATTATACATATACACACATAAACACACACACATATATGGAGAGAGAGACAGAGAGCACCGGGTGAGTTGAACAGGAAGAGATAATATGCAAAAAAATAAAATTAAGGGGTGAGAGAGGAATATATTGGGAGGAGAAAGGGAGAAATGGAATGGGGCAAATTATCTCATATAAAAGAGGCAAGAAAAAGACTTTTCAATGGAGGGATAAAGGGGGGAGGTGAGAGGGAAAGTATGAAGCTTATTCTCATCGCATTTGACTCAAGGAAGGAATAAAATGCATCCTCATTTTGGTATGAAAACTTATCTTACAATACAGGAAAGTGGAGGAGAAAGGGATAAGCAAAGTTGGGGATGATGGAAGGGAGGGCAATGGGAGGAGGGAGCAATTAGAAGTCAATACTCTTGGGGAGGGACAAAGTCAAAAGGGAGAATAGAAGAAATGGGGGGCAGGATAGGATGGAGGGAAATATAGTTAAATATAGTCTTACACAATATGACTATTATGGAAGTCATTTGCAAAACTACACATATATAGCCTATATTGAATTGCTTGCCTTTTTCCAAGGGGGAGGGGTAGGGAGGGAGGAAGGAAGAGAAGTTGAAACTCAAAGTTTTAGGAACAACTGTTGAGTATTGTTCTTGCATACAACTGGGAAATAAGAAATATAGGTAATGGGGTATAGAAATTTATCTTGCCCTACAGGACAAAAGAGAAAATGGGGATGAGGGAAGGGAGGGATGTTAGAAGGGAGGGTAGATTACAATGTAGGGGTAATTACAATGTTCAGTATTTTGGGGTGGGGGGAGGGGAAAGATGGGGAGAAAATTTGAAACTCAAAATTTTGTGGAAATAAATGTTGAAAACTTAAATAAATAAATTTTTTAAAAAGTTGAGAAGGAAAAGCAATGTTTTAGAGTTAGACAATTTGATTAATGCCACTAGTCATTGGAACTATTGTTGGTAATTAGAGAAACAAGAGAAGATGCCATTAAATGAAATAAATGGGAAAAAAAAGAAAACCGCATATATTATATTGCTTGGAGGAAGTTGGGCTGGTGGAGGGAGGAACTTGCCTAGGGAGCACTTGCCTGCAGGGAGGCTTGTTTGCAGGAAGGCTAGATGGAAAGAATACTTAAGATGTTGGTGCTCCCTGGATTGGTGATGTGTACAAATATTTTTGTTACCTTATTAATATTTGTCTTTTGTTATCTCAATAGTGATGTTATCAATAAATGTTTTACTTTGGCCTTGAAAAAAAACCCTATATATTGTTTACCTCTGACAAGGATGTGTCATTCTACACCTACAGTTCATTACCTCACTGCCTCTGAAAGAGGAGTCATGTTGTTTACCGTCAGTCTTTTGAGGTCAAGCTTGGGCATTGTATTAATCAAAGTTCTAATTTCTTTCAGGGCTGTTTTCTTTTATATTATTGTGATCATTTCTTAAATTGTTCTCTTGATTCTGCTAATTTTGCTCTGCATCAGATCAAACAGGTCTCAAGCTTCACTGAGTTGTTTGTATCTTATACCACAATTCATTTAACTATTTCCCAAATAATAATCACCTAATGTTTCCATCTTTTGTGACCAAAAAATAATATTGCTAGAAATATTTCTGTGACTTTTTTAGTAGAGTTCCAAATTATTTTCCAAAATCTTTGATTACCTCACCATACTAAAAAATGTTTTAGTATATCTGTCTCACCAAGGACCCTCAAACATTTGCCACATTTATTTTTGACATTTTTGCCAATCTGACTGGTATGAGGTGATACCTTAAGGTTGTTTTAATTTTGCACTTATTAATAACTCTGAGAATTTGTTCATATAACTGTTGGTAGTTTGCCTTTCTTCTTTTGATAGCTGCCTGATAACATTCTTTTGGCCATTTATATATTGGGGGAATGGCTCTTGTTCTTATATATATTTATCAATTCCCCATAGAAATATTTGCTGTGAAGATTTTGTCCCAATCAACAACTTTTCTTCTAATTCCTGCTGCAGAAGCTTTAAAATATTACATAATCAAAAATGTTTTATTTGTTAAAATAACCTTCATCCCTTGCTTGTTTAGAAATTCTGCCCCAGATATATTTTTGAAAGGTACCTCCTTCTATTCTCTTTTGTGACCTTTTATATTTAAGTTCAATACCCATTGGGAAGATATTGTGGTAAATGTTAAAAAATTTTGGTCTAAAATGAATTCCTGCCAAGTTACTTTTCAAATTTGTCTGCAGTTTGTGTCAAATAAGGAGACCTTGTTTCAGTAGTTTGTATTAGAGGGTTTATGGTTGCTATGTTCAATTGCTTCTGGATTTTCCTTAGTGTTTCACAACATCTCTTAATCAACATCTATTTTTTTCACCAGTGCCAAACAATTTTAACAATTATTTCTCTTTAATACATACTTTAAGGTCTAATAATACCAGGAACTCTGATTTCTACATTTTTCATTATTGCCTTTGAGATTCTTCCCTTTTTATTCTACCAGATGAATTGTATTATCATTTTGTCAAATTCTAGAAAGTAAATTATTTGTAGTTTACTTGGGATAGCACTTCCTTTCATCTTACACCTCTTCTTCACTCCTTCCATCTTCTAGCTCACACTGAGATCACTGAGATAGTTCTCCTTTCCAACTACACCGATTTCCTCACCACCCTTTCCAGTACTTTCTAGTACACATTATCTCATACCCCCCTGACTCAATGATCATGGTGGGAACTCAGGTTAGAAAGACACTTTTGCTTCTCATTGCCACTTCTAGACTACCCCTCAATTACTTTCACTAAACAGTCTCTTTTCCTTTGAGATTCATGATGGCCAGATTTATCACCCAATCCAAGTCCAGGTCATTGTTATCTATTGCCCTCTCTTTCAGGACATTTTCCTTCTTTCCTCAATGGGTTCAATGCTTGGCTCAATCTTTCTCTCCTGTCTCTCACTTTCATATTAGGCAACTTCAACATACATATTGATATCCTTTCAAATATCCTAACTTCCCAGTTCCCTAATCTATTAAATTCTCATGACTTACTTCTCTACTCTATCTTAGCTACATGTAGAGATGGTCAAACCCTTGATCTTGTTACCATCCAGTAGTGTTTCATGTTCCAAGAATTCCAAAATTCCTTTATCTCATTAAAATCTTTTTGCCATTCCATTTCACCCTATGCCCTTTGTCCGCATCATGACCTCTGTCCCCCTTATTCTTCGATTCTTTCCCATGTATTATCCCTGAATTGGCTATATTTGCTCCCTTCCCGATTTCAATCTCTTGGTAAACCAACTCAACTTTCCATTTTCATCCACCTTTGATTCCAATTGCTGATCATGCTTTGCTAAGCTGCAAAACATGCCACTACCTGCATGCTTCACTTCTGTTCATGTGCTCCTAAACAGAACTGGAAGAAAACTATTATCTAATCTCAGTTGGACTCCTCATTAAGTTAGACAATTGACTAATTATCTGACTACTTCTCATCTCTTCTCAAACCTCCCATGGTACCCCTTTCTTCCCAATTCTCTCAGATAAGGACCTCATTTCGTACCACCAAAAACAATTGATATCATTTAGTGAAAGCTCCCTCTTCTCTCCTGTTCCTCACCTCAACATTACTGAGAAAAACTAGCCTCTGTCTTTGCTACAGTAAACCCCTCTATATGCCCCCTTCATCCCAACACTTCCTAATTTCCCCAGCAGATTGTTCCTTCTGTTATTCTGACTCTTTCAGTCTCATTCTATCCATTGGCTCTTTTTTTGCTATACCCAAACATGCCCTTATCACTTCCAACCTAAAAAAACCTTCACTTGATCCAACTATTTTGGTACATACTGTCCTATATCTCTCCATCCATTTCAGGACCAAACTTCTTGAAAAAGTGTCTCTTCTTCTTAAATCCCCTGCAAATTGGTTTCCAGGCTCATCATTAAACTGAAACTACCTTCTTCAAAATTGCAAGTGATCTCTTTAATTTTAAAATTGAATTGCCTTTTCTCAGTTTTGATCCTTGACTCCTCTGTAACTTTTGGCACTGTCAATTACCTTCTGCATACCTGCTTTTCTGTTTTGTACTACTGCTCTCTCCTGGGTCTCCTTTCTGTTTGACGACTCCTCAGTCTCCTTTGCTAGATTTTCATCTGTGTTATGCCATCTATGAGTATCCACTCCCAGGCTTTATCTAGACTCTCTTTTCTCTTCTCTTTAGACTACTTCACTTAGTATCCCATCAGCCCCCATGAGTTCAGTATTGCCTCTATGCACATGACTCCCGGATCTGTATATCAAGTCCTAATCTCTGCTGTGCTATAGTTGTGTATTTCTGAATGTCTCTCGGACATCTTGAGCTGAATGTCCTGTAGGCATCTCAAACTTGGCATTTCTAAAGCCAAACTTCACCCCAAATCTCCCCATTTCTGAACTTCTCTGTCATTTGCTGAGAGTATCACCATCCTCCCAGTTACACAGTTTCACAACCTCAGTGCCATCCTCAACTCATTCACTCCATATATCCAATCTATTGCAAAATTTTGTAATTTCTACCTTTACAATATTTCTCATAAACATCCTCATGCTGAACCCATACAGCCATAACCCTAGTTCAGGTCTTCATTACCTTTCACCTTCTAATTGGTTTTCCTGCCTCAAGTCTCTCTCCACTCCAATCAATTCTCTACACACATTGTGAAGATGATCTTTTTCTGAAGTATAGGTCCAATCATGTTGTCCTACCCCTCAATAAATTCTAATGGCTAACTGTCACCTCCAAGACCAAAGACAAAATCTTATTTGGCATTCAAAGGCTTTCAGAACCTGCCCTTGTCCCCACCTTTCCATCTTCTTACACCTTATTTTCTGTCACTTACTCTTCCATTCAGGGGATATCGACTTTCCTTGATTTTCTCCTTGCTGTTTCATGAACAAGATACTCCATCTCTCCAGGAATTTTCTCTGGCTGTCCCCCATGTCTTCAAAATCTCTCCCCTCCTGGCTTCCTTCAAATCCCAATTAAAATCTCATCCTCTATAGGAAGCCTTTTCCAATCCCTCTTAATTCTAGTGATTTCCCTCTGTTAATTATTTCCTACTTGTCCTATGTTTAGCTTGTTTGTATATATTTATTTGTTTGTTGTCTCACCCCTAGTAAGTTATGAACTCCTTGAGGACAGGGACCATCCTTTGCCTCTTTTTATATCACTAGGATTTAGATCAGTACCTGGCACGTAATAGACACAATATTTCTGACTGAATGAGATTGTGATCAGAAAAAGTTATTTCAGAGATGAATAACATGCAGGTGATGAGTTTGTGTTTACTTGCTGTTCCCTAGGCGTTTAGGTGATACAGTAGATAGAGAACTGGGCCTGGAGTCAGGGAGTCCTGAGTTCAAATCCAGCCTTAGACACTTATTGGCTGTGTATCCTCAGGCAAATCACTCAACCTGTTTGCCTCAGTTTCATCAGCTGTATAAAGAACTACACCGACCATGTTGTCGGGATCTGACACATTTGTTAAGTGGTTGGCACAGTGCCTGGTACGTGGTTGATGTTATATAAATACCTGTTTCTTTCCTTCCCTCCTTGCCTTTTCTTCTGGTATACCAACAGTATCAAATAGAAAGGGGTCACTAATCTATACTTAAGTAGCCTGGCTTGCATATTGTGACAATTTTAAAATGTAATGTTATCTATGTTTTGCTGTTTATTTTGTTAAACATTTCCCACTTCTATTCTAATCTGAGACAGAATATACTGGGGAGTATTGTGGGCAGCCAAGCATGTTGGACACCTCTGCTGGCTACAACATTCCACTCCCCATACCTGGAATGCACTGCCTCCTAGAGGCAAGAGGATGTGCCTTTTAGGAGTGTGTTAATCTTTTCCTCTCTGAAATTATTTTGTATTAACTTATCTGAACATGTTGCTTTTCTCTGGTAGAATTTAAGCTGAAGGTCTTAATCTGTGGGTGGGTGGAGGGGTTTTTGTTTTTTGTCTCTGTATTCCCTACAAAATTCTTAAGACTTTCTAGAACTGAATTTTTTAAAAGGAGGTTTTTTTAGACTGTATAGTGTGGTATAGTCAGATCTGGATTTGAATCCTACCTCTGGAATTTACTAGCTATTTGACTTTGGCCATAGCCTCTTCTAGCCTCAGGATTTTTTTTGCCCTTAAAATATAATTATGTCTCATAGGATTCTATGAGGATCAATTAAACCATGAAAGTGCTCTGTACATTGTAAATGTTTCATAAATTATATTAATGTTAGAAGACCCCCTTTCCTATACTTTGTCTCTTGCCCTCATCAAAATGGTCTTTTTAAAAAATGTTTATGTTCAGAATAAAGTAATATGATGTCTTTTCAAATTTTGTAGTAACTCTGACACTGTTGGGTTTACGGCTCTTTTAAACCTCAGTTTCCCCATGTGTAAAATGGGAATCTCTTTCCCAGGGTGGTTGTGAAGATTAATGAGTCTGCCCATCTTCAAGCACTATATGAGTATTAATGATTATTGTATAAGCCTCATGCGAATTGGCTACACAAAGCAATCAGTTATTACCTTTACCTGTGTCTGAATGTTTTAGCAATTCTGTAGCCGGTGGGTACTCTCTCTCTCTATATATATATGCATACATGTATATGTATACATATGTATGTATGTAGGTACGTATACAGATAGGTGTATATATGTGTATTCTGGTCCTTACTCTCATCAAAGTCTATCTTATCTTGAGAGAAAGAAGGAACAAATGAAACTTCTACTTGTCCCATTTTAAGTGGTTCATCCTTTCAATTTCTGAGGCCTATGTTGTTTATAACTCTAGGTTTTGACACACATTTGTGTAGATTCAGATATTCTGCCAGACTTTTAAAGGGTGACCACTGATTGGAACATAGTTCATTTAAAGAACTTTTACAAACATTTCCCAAGGAGTACGATTCTTTTCATTGTGGGGTAGAAATGTAATCAGTTTTGACCACATGAGAAATACAAACAACTCAGCGCTGGGAAGAATCACATGAGACTTCAAACCAAGTTCAGATATCAATTCAGCCAGGCCTTTAAGCAGCTTAGTGTTCTCATCGGGTTTCTGATTTCCTGGTTTCTCAGGTCTCAACCCATTAGAAAGGTTGCTTCTGGCTGGACAGGAAGTACTGGAAATCTCCCAGAATCAACATGAAAACAAAATAAAAACCCAAAACAAACAACTTTTCTCATCTGCTGTGATGGGATCACGGTGAGATACCATGTTAATAATTATGTACAGAAAGCTGCTTTTGTTTTCTGAAACTCTGCACCCTTAGCCTACAGTAGGTACCTTCAAAAATATTGAACAAGGCCTATTTACTATACGCTAAACTGAACCAAATAGGTTAATGCTGAGAGTGATTCGCAAGTTTCTAAGCATCACCATACGTAATAGAGCATTCAGACAACATGTGGTTCAAATAACACATCAAAGCATCAGACACCTTCCTCAAGGCTGAATGGGTAAGGTTTAGAATGGAATGCTGATAAACTAATGAGAAGTGGTAGAGATTTTGAGACTGAATATGATTCCTCTGGTTGAGGATCAAGTCACCAACATTTTCACTGCTTCAAGGACCATATCAAATAGAGTAAAAATTAGTCAAAAATTTCCAAACTGCCTACTATGGATCTCATAATAATGACGTATAACCAAGAAATGGACAATTCTGGCCACAGCAATAAATCAAAAAGTTCAAATGAATATATTACTGATTGTACATATTGAACCCAAAGTGTTCACAGGGGCCCAGAGTGATTTTAGGTAGGAAAAATCAAAAGAAGGCCTCTTGGAATGAGGGGTTTCAAGCTGAGTCTTGAAGGTGGTAAACATGGTACCCAAGAGACTTTTAGAATCATAGGTCTTAGAAATGATGGAGGGATCATGTAACCTGGTTCAACTTCCTGACCTTCAGTCATGGGATCGAGCCACCATCCCCTTAGGTGGCACTCAGGCATAACAGAAAGAGTACAAGATTTGAAGAACCTGAGTTCAAATTCTGCCTCTTGACTCTGGGCAAGCCCCTTAACTGCTCTTGAGCCTTGGCTGTCTCACCTGTAGGATGGAGAGGATGCCTATAGCATTTACCTCATTGGGATATCATGAAGCTCAACAGAAGCAAGATATAAAGCATTCCACAAATTTTAAAATGCTCTTTAATGTCAGCTATAACAAATATTATGCTTGGGCAGGATGAATGTAACATTCAAAAGATAGGCAGGGGTAGGTTGTGCTGACCCCAAGTCAGCTTGGCTGAGTGGATGGCCTGAATTAAGGAACAGCAATAAGGAGGTTGCTGAAGAGGACTGTCAATGGATGGAGGGCTTTGAAGGAGAGGTTGTTTCAGTTGGAACTGCTTGAGCAAGGGAGTGAGTGACACATTGAAAACCATGTTTGAGGAATGCTGAATAGGCTGCTATTTGTAGAGGAATGGGAGGGGGAAGGGGAAATCCTGGAGGCATGGAGTCCAACTAGGAAACTATGGCAGTAGTCTAGACATGAGGGAGGAAACTAGGAGGGTTGTCCTTCTGTGAGTGATGACTGCAACTAGCCTATGTTTCTTTTTATGTTCTCCGTCAAAAAAGAAAATCTCATGCTTATACAGAGGATACAATTTTATTGGCAACAAATACTTTTACATACAATATTGCACAAATTATAAATCAATCAACAAAATAATATTAACTACACCAGTTGTTGCTAGCACTTACATAATATTCTTAAAGTTTTGTGCGTGTTGTGCATCAGGTTCTTATGAACAGGATGCAAGTGAGCAGGATATGAACATGACAATCATATTTAAAGGAATTCAAAACAACTTCAATTTTGACAGTGTTAACTTTCAGACATGAAGCATAGATACTACCACACAAAACAAAGCATTCAATATGTCAAACCCTGCAGAATCAAGAATTAGAATATAAAATGAACACTGTCAGAGAAAACTGTGGGAATGAGTACTAGTCCACGTTCATTTTAAAAAAGGCTATTCCTTTAATCTTCCAGCAACAGGTTAGAATTCAGAAAGTACTAAATTTGAAACTTTAGGAAAGACCACCATCTACTGAAGGGGAGCACAACAGCTATAGTAGTTAGACTAATTCTTTAAAAAAGGATTTTCAGGTTGCTCCATTACTCACCCTCTTTGACTTTTTGAACTATGGTTGTAGAGATGCAAAGAAAGAAAGCAATTCAAACAACCTCCTCTCCAAGTTCTGTCACTTAAAGGCAACAGCCATCCACTTAGCTGACGAACAAGGGAATTCAGCCAGCTACGAAGGCCTCTGTTCTTTTCATAGTCAAGACATATACAGGTCTGTCACTTTCCTCTACTGCCTATGAGCACAGACAAGGACAACCTGTATAGCTTATGAAGGGATAAGAGACATGGATCTTTAGAGGCACTGTGGCCCAGTGGAAAGCCTGCCTGTGAGTTAAGAAACTTCTGTCTGGTCCTGGCTTTGCCATGATCTCAAGGCCATGATCCCAGGGAGGCTGCCCCACCTTATCAGGTCTTTGGGGCTGAACTAGATGGCCTGTAAGATTCCATCCAGTTCTTAAATTCTAAGTGAGCTTAGGAATCATGCTTTAAGAAGACAGGGTGGAAGAAATAAGGAGTTAAAAATTAGAGACCGAAGATATATATTTTTAGAAAGCGTTGTCATCTAGAAATTCTTTGCAGTGTTTCTAAAAACTTATCTACACTCAGTGACCATGACTGTTACAAGTAAAGGTCTTCTGATAAAGAAAGCTCTGATAAATCTGAGTAGGTGAGAGATCTCCAAAGTCCTCTGCTACTAGGAGTCAGATTTTCTGCCTCTGAATTTTGAGAGTCAAAAATCAGGGACTGAAATATAAAAATGATGAAAACATTTCACAATTATACCTGCTTGTCAGATGGCCACTTATATGCACAACTTTGTGAAATGCAAGACTGAATCTTATCAATAAGACAAGGACAAGGAAAATTTGTTCTAAGAGAAATAAATGGAGATATAAACTCAAAATAAGGATTGTTTTTTTCCTTACAGAACAGTAAATTATCAGTGCTCTTCAGAAATTTTCTAGAACTCAATCTGTCAGCTAAAAGATGGTGCAAAGACCAATTTTTCTGGAATTTAACACAATGGTTTTATTTTCAAAATGCATTAACTTTATTTTCCTCATAAGGCAGCCATACATTGCAAGGCCCAGAACCTGAAAGAAACATGATTTCTTTAGAAAGCCACATGGGTTGAACACGAGCATTCTTGGTACTCAATGCCAAAGTAGTCCTGAGTTTTCAAAAGTTAAAGCTTTCTCCACAGCCACAAGTTCCTTTGATGTTTGGATTATTGAAAACAAATTCACTGGACAATTTGTCTTCTATATAGTCCATTTCTGTTCCTAAAAGTGTTAGCTGTGCTTTCTTTTCGATGAATACTCTAATTCCTTAAGGAAAACAAAACACATGTTACACAGTGCCTCAACATCCTGGTAGAGCTTGCCAAACCAAAGCGCAAATGAACTACAAACAGAAGACACAAAGCTAAACAGGAAGCTTTGTATATATTTTAGTAATCCTGTCAAAGTGGTCAGTTTCCTATTTTTCTTGATGTACCAGTATTATGACTTATATAAAAGCAATTATAGTAGGGTAGCTGAGGTTCTGCACATGAGCAAATGAATGATGTTTCCATGTAAAACACTGACTTACCTCTCGTTGCATTCAACTATCTTTAAAATCTAAGTAATAACTTTGTAAGATTGAAGATTTTAACAAAAGCACCAAAATTATGTTCAAGAAGTATCATACGGTTTTTTAGAACAGGCTTGGCTATTCTGCTACCTGATTTTGAGCTGTGCACAATGACTATTAACAAATATTGCCATTTTAATAATAATGAGTAATTACCATGGAAACTGTAATGACCCAATTGCACGGATAAATACATGACAGCACTATCTGGCAGAAAATCTGGACAAATTAAAAAGACACCAAAATATGGTTGCTTTTCTCTTTAGAAAAGATTAAATATTATTTAATCATAAACCTCTTTTAACCAAATTAAATTTTAGAATTAAAAAAAAAATCCACTGGTTTCGTAAGCCCAGAACCTTCTGTTTCTCACTACAGCCTAAAGGAAAAAAAAACAAAACAACCATGAAAAGGGCATGTGGCAAGAACTTAGCTCCCCGCAGATGTAAGACACAACTAAATTAATCAAATTTCAGCACCTACGATGTGTGATCAGAGCAATCAGGTCACTTCATACCACATGTTCCACACTTGAGTTTGGAAGCTTCTCAGAAGTTGAAGAATTATTCATTTGTCTTTCAAAGGAACTTTTACAAGGTGTTGGCCAGCTAGCCGGGAGATAAACATTACAAGCAAAACACTACATTTTGTAGTAATAAAAGCTTAGAGATGTGGCCAGGAAAGAAGACAAGAATTTCCCAAACCACAGGCTGGCAACCAAAAAAAAAAAAAATGAGGTTGTTGTTTGAGGGTACAGGGAGAAGTGTTGGCTTCCTATAAACTGTCTAAGGAAAGTAGACAAATGCAGATGAGTAAAATGACTTTTTATTATTTAAAAAGCTTAACAATGCTGGCTCATTAGATGAAATAACATATGCCTCATGCAGTGAAGGGGGAGATTTGGGGGCAATCAAGTTACCAAGTATTTTTAAGAAAAGACTTACCATCCTGTAAAACTTCTTCATCAGACTCTCCTTTTGTCTTGGTGTACTCTAAAGTGTAAGAAAGTCCATTACAACCTCTGGTCCGGACCCCAACTTTCAGACCTATCTAAAAGAGAATTTAAAGTGCTTTCTCTTAGACATAACTTTGGTTTTTATGTATTAAGACACAGACAATAACAAACTCAAAACTCAGCTACCAATCTTGATTCATTCATACGTAAACTAGAAAACGTGAACAAGCATTGTTTCTCTGGTTAAAATGGCCTGGTGTAAAGACTAAGCAGGAATAAGCTTCTTTTCATTACAAGGGGTAATAACCATATTCTGCTCCCTAAGTAAAGCACTTATGATAGAATACCTCTTTATATTACAAAAAAGCTTCATAAGCCCCCAAATAATCTAAGTGTTTCTTTGACAATTCACTAAAAGAAAGCTTTCTTTCCCTCTTAATTTTATGTTAGTGTAACACCTCTACAGAGGCTACAGAAATTGTTACTTGTATCTTTAAGATACAGGAAAGCTTGAAAAGATAAGAGTTAAAGGTGAAAGTTTGAGTGAAACTGGAGAAAACAGATGAGGGAAAACTCTTTTCTTGGGAGAATTGATTAACTCTTATATGGTGAAGAAAGATCATAAAGAGAATTTTGTGAGGAGTCATCTGTGAAGAAAGAGAATAAGGGACAGAAAAAGAGGATGAAGAAGATTCTTGAGAGGAGGCTTGTTATCTGGAGGTAACTAAATCGTAGAACCATGTTATGTAAGTTGTACTGATGATCTTTACATATTGTAAACAATAATTTATGTCTTTGTGCTACCATTAACTCACTAATACATTGTATAGCCAGCAACTTTAATATTTATTTAAACTGAATAGATTAAGGGTTTTGATTTATAGATATGAACAACTTTATGGGGAAAGAGGTTTCTCTAGCTTATTAAATAAGCAAAATTTAATAGGCTGGGGTGGGGTGATGTCTACAAGTTAGTTGAATGGGAGAAATGTCCCATTTTTGCAATTAGTGAGGAAATACGCAAACATATGCCCTGGATTATGTTAGAATGCAGGACTGTGAGAATGGATGTTAAGGAGCCAAACAGCTCCTTGAGGGGTTGCCACCACACGCAGGCTATAAATATGTTGTGCAAGACCCCAGACCCCTGCTATATTAGGACCTGGCCTAAGCTCCCATTAAAAATAAACAAACAACAAAAACCAAAATTCTGAGGCTCAGAGAGGTGATAAAGTCTGTCCAGTCACACATATCAAATCAGTGGCAGACTCAGGGTTAGACTCTCCTGATAACTGCTCCAATGGTCTGTACTAAAATAAGCTCCTAACAAACTTCTGTCAGAAGTCTTAAAAGGTAAGGTCCCTTCCCAGGAGGGCTACTTGTCTCTTTTGATTGCTCCTTCTTTACAGAATAAAGTTCTGTGTTTAAAATAAGAGCCAAGCACCAGGAACCACAGCAATCTCAGAACCCTATGGTCTACATCCTCTACAATGGTCTGCTCCAAAGGGCCACATCCTTTCAAATCAAACAAAAACCCTAACTTTAATAAAACTAAGTAAGAATAAATTTATAAAGAATTAAATTTAAAATGAATTTTAAAACATAACGCACATCCACAAGTTTATTAGTTATTTTCTCTGTATCTTCTGTTTATTCACTACCATATTTGTGTCCACAGTTTTCTTTTTATATAGTCCCAAGAAGGATGTATACTGTTCTGGTTTTGCTTTCCTCAGTTACCAATTTTTTAATATTTGCTTTTCCCCCCCAAATCTGGTACTCCTCCTAATTTTTCTATTCCTGCTAATGGTGTCACAACTCTTTCCATAACTCAGAATTAAGGCCTGTCTGTGAATGCTCCTCCATTTGCACTAAGAGCCAAGCAATTGTTAAACCCCCTCACTCTATCTCCTTCCACCAGCCCCCTTTCTGTCATCACCACTCTAGTTCAGGGTCCTACTATTTCTTACCTGGATTTACTTCAACAGGCTTATAAACTGTTTGCCCTGCAGTCTTCCCTCTCTCCAGCCTATCCTATATATCTACTTTGATCATTTCACACACACATCCTTTTTTATTTATACTTTCTACTTAGATAGAATACAGTCTTCTTAGAAATCAAGATTTTGTCCCAATCTATTTCTCTAGCCTCCTGGTCTACTACTCATCTGACTTCATACACATAGACTAGACCCTCTAGCTGTTCCCCGAGCACAGCTTGCTCTCTTCTGCCTCCATGTTTAAATATAACTTGACAGGACAGTTCATGTTCAGACAGGCATAAATAATAATCTTTGTTAGGTAAGGTTCTGAAGCCACAGGCTGCATCACACCATAAGACAGAACCAAACGGGAAACATAATTACTGGGAATGGCTGTGGACATTAAAAACGAAATGTATAGCAAATTGCCGCAGAAGATAATTTTACATGAAAATATGATTATATGTGTGTTTTTTGAGAGTAGGTTTCCCCATTTTGTCCAGGCTACAAGTGTTGTGACCACTTGTGGGCTAGACCCTAATACTGACTGGCATGAAAATCTTAAACCTGTTCCTTTTTTGACCTGAGCTATTTTGACTTGGACTTCTTTTCCTATTTGTGTGCAGCCTCATGGCTATCCATGGCTGGGTGCTCACCATACTAATGCCAGACTTAATGCAGACACCTGATTGGCTTTAACCCTCTTGGAGTTCAGGATTCCCAAATTCAAGAGATCCAGCAACTTCAGTCTCCCCCTACAGCAGGGATTACAAGTGGATGCCAGCCTGATGGAACAGATTTGTTTGGAAAGCAAACAAACTATCCTAAAGTTTTAGATAAAAGAGCACATTATAAACATTTCTTAGTGGTATGAGGGCAATAGCGCATTAGGGGCTGAGCCAGCATTAGGACCCAAATCTCCTGACTTGGGAGTCAGGCTTATGCTCTGCTATCCTATACTGCTTCCCACTCATTCTATAGTGTGAAGGTTCAGAATTAAATGAACTGGGCTGAAGTCAGTTAAAAGACTGGGTACAAAGATAGGTCTGACTCTTACCTTCTCTGGATCTGTGTTATTCAAGGAGTTACAAATGAATAAACCCACTCATTAGCTTTTGCTCTGTTTTGAAAGATGAATTGATTTTAAATGAAAAGACAAAATCCAAAATCAAAGGTGTTTGGAAATCATCTCTAATTACCATTTTCTTTCTCCCTCTGGTCAATGAACAAGCAATTATTAAGAGCTCGCTAAGCCTCAGGCACTGTGCTAAATTCTGGGGATGCCATGATATAAAAACAGCTCCTTCCTTCAAGGAGTTTACATTCTAATGTAGGAGACAACATGCAATTATATACATTAAAAAATATATTCAGGGTATAGGCAAGAAACAAACCTGGATTTATATCACGTGTTCTAGATAAGTGAATTACGGATTTCAATTGTGAAGGGATCTTTGAATGTGGAGTCCAACCCTATCATTTTTACAGAGTGAGGAAAAGGGGGCCTGGGGAGAATCCTCTGCCATAAAATCGAAAATTCTTTCCACTATGTATTGTTACACCCAGCCTAAGGGTAAAATAATTTCCGATCACAATTTGTATTTCATGATCATGCATCATTTCCTACTTACATTTTCTGGTTTATCTTTAAGAAGCTGTTTTATCTTATTCACAGCTGCTGGTGTCTGAAAAACAAAAGAAAATTAAATTTTGACTTAGATATCTACTTTATCTTCTCCACAGATTTAGTATTTTTCCCAAAAAGACTTATAGTAATAGCTCACATTACTATTCACACAGGAGTTTACAATTTATAAAATAACTTTCCTCATTACAGAAGTGAAACAATGTGCCCAATGGCAGAGGCACTAAGTTCCAGAACAAGGAACAATGAGTCAAACCAAGTCTTTCTACCCTGCTGGAAACAATATCAAAAACTTTGTTATATTCTTCTTTTCATGTTTTGTGCTTTAATATTTTAAAGCAGACTCTCACAACTTGGCAGTAGGTAAGGGCTAAAATTAAAACAGACTAAACTCCTTCGGGCAGCAGACAGGTTTTTAGCAGCTTACTTTCCAAGTAAAGGTATAATAAATGATTAAACTATTTTGCAAACAAACCATATTTAAAAAGGAAAATTTCAATCAATTAATTACACTTAAGATTTTTGTCATGAAATCACATTAATGTTTAAAAAAATTACTTTGCTAACAGTACAAGTTTTAAAAATTTTCCAGGTTTTCTTACTGTTTATATTTAGTTAAAGGGACACATTACACTTTTTGTCAGCAGTTTATCATACTCCAAAATCATGTTTGAAATTGATTTCTTTAGAAATCTGAAATGGTAACTATTAGCCACCTCATTTTCTGAGTTTACTTTCTTGAAAAACCATTGTTCTCCAATGAGATTTTTTTCAACAATTTGGACACTTTAATTTGTTTTTCATTGGTGTCCCATTTGCTTAAGTCAGGATATTTTGAAGTGGCAACGAAGATTATATTCCTTTGGAACAGCTATTACTTCTTGACAAACAAGACATGATACTTTGTCTCTCATGTAAGTAAACAAGTATCTATTTGTCCATTCTGGATTAAACATTATGTTCTGATGAAATCTTCTGTTTCTTTTTGTCACCCATTTATCA
This sequence comes from Potorous gilbertii, assembly GCA_028658325.1. Classification (NCBI taxonomy): domain Eukaryota; kingdom Metazoa; phylum Chordata; class Mammalia; order Diprotodontia; family Potoroidae; genus Potorous; species Potorous gilbertii. Next base: position 121,684,465 of record CM053772.1, on the reverse strand, counting down.
CTTTAATGTTAGAACCAAACATTCTCCACAGCAACCGCTCCCAGACAAAGAAATATTGAAGAACGTGCTGGAGGGTAGCCATGCGCTGAGGGTGGCATCAGTTGTGTTGTCGTGGGGCTGCCCTCACTCTGTCCCTGCTCAACACCAGCACTGTTCAAAACGTAGTGAAAAGATAAACTCTCACTCCTCTCAGACTGGAGACTGATGAAGGCAGGCTGGTTGCCATGGGTCATGTGACAAATAGGAGAGAATAGGCAGCGGCAACCCGCCCGCCATGTTACATGATGGGCACAACAGGGACTAGCAGAAGGCAGGTTAAGTGGGGCACAGACAAAGCACTTGTTACATCTTTACTTTCTTTTATATCCCCTACATTAACTGTGGGCTGCCATGTTGTGTAGGCCTGTTTTAAAGTTCTGTACCCGATACTCAAGTGTATTTTATTTTTTTGAAAGTCTACTAGCAATAATATATTATCAACTAATTCAGTAGTTCAACTCCTAGGCACTGGTTGGTGGCAATGGGAAACCTTTGGCCTCAAGGCTCCATGTGGCCCTCTGGGTTCTGAAGTGCGGCTCCTTGACTAAATCTAAACTTCACAGAACAAACTTCCGTCAAAGGGCTATGCTTGAGGACCTAGAGGGTCATATATGGCCTTGAGGCCACAGGTTCCTCACCCCTGGATTAGGATCCTTCAAGCATCTCTTTAAAAAAACCCCAACAACTTGAAAAAAAAATTATGAACTTAACTATCAACAGACATTTCAATAAACAAAGAATAAGAACAGGATTGTTGTAACAGTTGTTGAAACTGTTATAAGTTGTTACATATTTTATTTTTTTAAATGTGTAAACTCAATTTAACAAAACATTAATAAAAATGCCTTGGTGTGTCCCTTCTGAACTGAACCATCTTTTTTGGAGGGGCTCTGAGATAAAAGATGTCATCACATATATGTTATCTGATAGTGATAGGCTTATAGCTTGTGAGTGGTGAACCGAAACTTCAGGCTTATTTCACTGCTGAGTCAAAAACCCTGGATTCCAAAAGCATAAAGGCTTGGGTCCATGAAGTGTTAACAATAGAACGGGGTGTGGACTGAGACATATCATACTACGTTCATGGCTCTGTCACCTTCTTTCCCAACATTTTTAATAGAGGTAAAATCTGATTAAAATTAATAATACCAAGCCTGGATCAATAGAATACATTTCTAAATCTCAGGAACAGAAAATATATTTAGAATTTTAGTTTGGACAATGCCTTTCCAAAGTACAAAAACTCTGGAAAGGCACTGTCCAAATCTAAATTCTGCAATTCTACAAAAAGAAGCAGTGAGGAGGTGTGTGTTAAGCGGCATTAATATCTTAAAGGAGTTATAAGTGGAACAAGAAAAAAGAAGGGATTGTAAACTGAATAAACAATTTAAGGAAGGAGTTTAAGGGAAAAAAGGAAGCTATTTGGGAAACTAGAGGGACCTAAGAACAAAGCAGGGAAAGGTGTGGCAAAAGAAGAGGAACTGTAGTTGCTGTGAAGAGGTGGGGTCAGTTTGGGGATATTGCTCAGGGTACATGAAAAGTATGGAATGGGCAAGAAACAAAGCTGCTGTGAGGTGAAGGCAGAGGTTGAGTAGTTACACGAGGATGTTAGTAACATCTGCCTTCTAGAAGCCAGAAATGGGTCTGTATCTTTGAACAGAGTAAAGGAGACGACCTTTTAGAGGAAGCAGAGATAAGGCATGAATGACTTCCCAGTCCAAGATTCTATGTTCCTAACGATACAAACAAGCCCACCTGTTGCGTGGAATGAGGAGGGTGACTGTCTGGGTCAAATACAAATAACGATATCAGCAGGATCTTAGGTTTTAGTACCAGCTAGCGGCATTTAATCAATATTTATTAAGGATGCACTGTGTGAGTTGTTGGTACTGGAAAAATAAAATAAAACAGAGAGTATTACAGTCTACTGAGGGATGTGATGCATTGATTGACAGCAAAGAATAAATGCAGTCAGCTTGCTCCACTGGTGTCTTCAATGTCCGGAGAGTAAAGGAGGCTCAGCAGCATGCTGGGAAGCCACCCTCTCCCCCTCTTTAGAGAAGGACATGAACAAGAGCTCCACAGGATGAACAGGTATAAATGAGTTGATCAGCATCACTGGAATACCCATATCAATGAGATCATATATCCACTGCATTATGTACTCTCCATAAAGCCATCCCCTATTACCAGAACCTCATTTATAATTCCTTGGACATGTATTATTCAATATTTTTAAAATATCTGAATAGCAGCATAGTTGGCCAATGTATCAGATATGCAGATGACACAAAGTTAAGAGGACTGACTATGGGATGACAGAATCTGAAAAATTTTCAATATGCTAGAACAATGGAATTAATCTAAAATAAAATTCAATAGGGATGTAACATCCTATAATTGGGTTCAAAAAATCAACTTCTTCCCAAAGGGGAAAGAGTGGCAGGATGATGGGTCTTGGGTTTTGTCAGCTGTTTTTGCTTAATGATTTTTCTTTTTCACAAGGAAAGATTCAATGAGAGTATATTGGGAAATGACATTTATTTTTTAAATTTAAAATGTTATCAATAAAGCATCTTTTCCTACCAGCTCTGGATCTTATCATTCTATGATTCTTTTAAGAAACAAAAGTATGGACATGAAAATTAACAAGGTGGGATCAGGCAATAATAAACATATCAGTTGAACTGGATTAAAGGGGCTTGTATTAAGGAATCATAGGAAAACAGGATGGCTAAACTATAGGGCATTGAGAGTAAGGGAATTATTTTAATAAATCAAAAGCCAAATAGGAGAGCCAAACCAAGCAGTTAGGGACAACATGGACTTTTGTGCTGGGAAATGCTAAGATGAAATCAGTATTTTAGATAATTTAGGTTATCATTATATCAGAAAAAGGGGTAACAGAGGTAATTTGAAGTGAGAAATGATAGCTTAGATACAGCAAGTAAAAGGGAGGTAAAACAATGAGATATCTTCCCCTCTCTTTCAGGTTCTCATGTTATGTACTCTTTGGAGTCCTCTTCTACCACATACTGCCTTTTTGCTGGAGAATTTGAAGTAAGACTGAAGCATCAGAAATAATGAATATGAAACCAGAGATGAAATTCAGGTAGTTTTTTTTTTTTAAACACTCTTAATTCATTCTTTATCTCCCGTCTGTTCACATACTCTAATTACAGAATTTCATAATGTAAAATGATTTTCAGTTGACTAGTCTAATTTATTAATCTTATTTTTTTTAAGAAAGTAAATAAAAAAATGAAGAGCTGCCTTCTTTCCTTCCTAAATCTCCTTCCTCAATTGAGCAATCAAGAAAAATAGTCCCTGTTCTAAATGCTATGGTCAAAGAAAACAAATACACCAAACTGCCCACTCAAAAAAAAAAAGGCTCAATCTCTTTCAGGAGATGAGTAGCCTGTTTCATCACGTGTCCTCTGGGATTGTGGTTGGTCAGTATGATGATCAGTTAACTTACTAGTTTTACAATGAATAACCAGTCACTAGAGGCAAAATAATTTATCTATGGTCACATAATAAAAATCTAGATTAAAAAAAAAGAATCTAGATGACTTGACTCCCAGTTCAAGGACCTTCTACTTTGCCATGCTACTTTCTTAGGGTTTTCAACGAGACTAAATTATTAGCATATCACATGTAGTAAGTGGCCAACAAGTATTATCATAGGATTAGAGATCTGAAGTCGGAAGGAAACTTAAGAGGTTGCCCAGTCTAACTTCTTTGTTTTACTGATGAGGAAAATGGGCCCCACAGAGGTTATATTGACTTGCCTGAGGTCATAAAGCCAGTAAATGACACAACTGCAAAAGGCTACACGAAATGGGTCATCCTTCTTAGGTATTAAAATTTCTATCAATTATCAGATTCACTTCTGAGGGCAATAAAATCCTAACATTTAGGGCAGTAAATGAGAAGCAGAAGAAAACTGATTTATTCTGGAATCATTTTAAAGAAGCAGGAAGACAGTTAGAGCTGTGGAGTGCTCCAACTACTCTGGAAAATAATTTTCCATTATGTTTCCAAAGTCACTAAATTGTGCAAACTCTGATCCAGCAATACTAACAAGCTTGTACTTCAAAAATATCAAAGAGAAAAGGGATTTATATGCACAAAAAAGAATAGAGTAGCACTTTTCGTTGTAGTGAAGAACTAGAAGTCAAGTTCATGGCCCATCAATTGGGGAATGGCTGAATAAATTAATGGTATGTGAGCATAATGGAATATTTTGCTAAAATAATGATTTAAAAAATGGTAGATTCAGAAAATTTAGGAAGATCTATATTACTTGGGGCAGAGGGAAGTGACTATAACTAGAACAGTTTATACAATGACCACAACATTGTAAAACCAGGCCAACCAGTTAATAGGCATTTATTAAACACCTACTACGCGCCAGGCACTGTGGTTAAGCACTGGGGGTTACAAGTAAAGGCAAAACAGTTTCTGTCTTCAAGGATCTTATAACCTGATGGAGGGAATTAACATGAGAACAACTGTGTACAAGAAAGGACATAAGGGACAAACTGGGGATAATCTCAAGGGGGAAACACTAGTAAGGAGGGAACCAGAAAATGCTTCTTGACAAAAGTCGAGATTTTAGACAAGACTTGAAGGAAGTGAAGAAGAGAGAGAACATCTCAGGCCAGTGACAATGTCTGGAATTGGGAGATGGAGGTGTCTTATGGGGAGAGCATGAAGGAGGCCAGCAACGCAGGACCATACAGTAGATGGGAAGACAGCAATGTGTAAAAGGTGTGGAAGGGAGCAGGTCAGGTGATGAAGGGCTTTAAAAACAAAACATGGTCTTATTCTTGATCTGTAGGTAACAGGGAACCACTGGAGTTCACTGACTAGGGGAGTGACATGGTCACACCTGTGCAGCACAGGAAAACAACTGTGAAAAACTTAACTTGTTTGAGCCTCACAGCAACCTTGTGAAATAAATGCTATTATCTCCATTTTATAGATTAGCAAAGAGAAGCTGAGAGAGGTTAAGTCACTTATCTACAGTAATACAACTAGTAAGTGCCCAAAGAAGGATCTGAACTCAGGTCTTCCTGCGTACAAGCCCCCTTTCTCTACCCTCTATTTCATATAACTACCCTTATGCCTTTTAAGATCTATGGAATGTCAATCATATCTCTAGTAGACTGATAATACTTATGTGTTTGAGCTCTTAGCAGAGAGGTAATTGAGTAGAGCTGTCGAATGAGAAATAAATTTTCAGACATCTGTGGATTTGTTTTTCATGACTATACTTGTTTGTTAAAAGGCAAAGTTTTTATCTGAGCAGGAAGGTTGTGGTGCAAAGGAGAATTGGGAAAGGAGTACAGGTAGTAACAGTGATATTAAAAATACAATGTCAATGAATCATTTTAAAGTATCAGTAGAAGAGAGAGCATGAGAAGTTTAGAAAGGGGCATTGTTGTAACTACCAAGTTAAATCTGAAATATAAGCAAAAAAAACCCCTCAAGCTGTATATAATGGAAATTCATGGCTTCATCAAATCTTTTTCTGTTCACATTCAGAGAAATGTTCCTGTTTGTAGATATCTGTCATGTTTATGATAATAGAAAAATTCACAATAAAGTAAAATTAAAATCAGGCAGAGCCTCAGTAGAGAGGTGGTGGAATACAAATGTAGAACAATGCATGCATATTTGGATGATCCACGATGTTGATTTGTTTTGCTAGTATATACTTCTTATTACAAGGGAGAATAGTGTTTAGAATGTATTAATAATGTGGGGGATGAAAGCAAAGAATCAATAACGCATCAAAAAAAAAAGGAAAATCAGGACTGAATTCTGAATTCAAAATGAACGCTGGAATGGTAGTCAGGAGACATAAGTTCTTGCCTTGGGTCAGAAAGGGGCCAAGTGCCTTACCTTGTCTATGATGATGTCAAAAGTCCTTTCCAGCTCTAAAATTATGATACTATGATGGGATATAGTGGGGAAGGAAATTAGTACTTATATAGCACCTAATATGTGCCAGGTCCTATGTTGGGTTTTTTACAAATTTCTCATTTAATCGTTAAAGTTACTTTCAATTCTAACATTTTTACAAATTCAATTCTTTATTTATCCTTCTTTAGCATCATTTATTTTCAGAGTTAGTAGTCTAGGTATCAAAAGAGCAGTCTACTGGAAAAATCTTTCTTAATCTAAGAGAAAAATATCCAAAAGAATGCTTAAAAACAGTAATGTGCTTCCTACTGAAATCACCATCTCCCAAAGCCACAAATATTAGATGCCTGGGATGCCCGTGTTAAGGCATATTTGATGTTTACTTGTTTCTGCTGTGTGTATTCTTACTCATTTTTCATGTGTTTTTTAGGTTCCTTCCCTAAAGGAGCTTACAATTCAATTCTTTTGTCAGATCCAGTAGGAGGTGGCTAGGTGTAGTTGAATTAATGATTGAAGTTACAAATCTGTATAGAACCCTGGCTCTGCAACTTTCTACCTGTGGGGCTGCAGGACCCCTTCAACCTCCTAGACCTCTTTTTTTTTTTTGGACTAGAAGACGATCTCTGGGATCTGCAAGATGTGGATTCTTCAGGAGCCACAAGGGGACAGAAGGGTAGGGAATGACCGACCCATGTGATAACATCTGGTCCTTTCTTTGCTCCTTTAGAGTCTGTTTTTCAGACATGGTTAAAGTAATTTGTTTTAATTGACTATACTTATTATTAGTAGTACAAAGAAGTGCTCCGTGGGAGTGTTAACGACAATGCTTTAAAAGAGCATCAATAAAATATTAAAAACAACACCAAAAACTTGCCCACGAACTCCTTCCATAAACAGAGTTCTCTTATCTCCCAGGAACAAACAGCTCAGAGGCCCCGCCCCCTGCCCGCCTGAGTTCGGGGGTGGGGTCTGAGGCCGCGCGGGTTGCTGGGAAATGTAGTTCCTCCACGGAACCGCTTTAACCCTTCAGACTCAGGAGCCGACACTTGTTTATCCAGCTCGTTCCGAGATCCAAGAAATCCCAACTGCTCCGGGTGGGAAGTTTTCCCCCTCCCCATCCCAAGGTACCCGCCTGACTTCGGAGCGGCTTCCCCCACCCCACTCATCACCGTGCCCTCTCCCATCTCTCGGAGAGACGGAGGTGAAATCAATGTCAAGAGCCCTGGGGAGCCCGGATGGGACCCGGCCGCCGCGCACGCACGCCACTCACCAGGGTCAGGGCTGCCCGGGTGGGCTGCAGCTTCCTCTTGCTCACCGCCCGGACCGTGGCTCGCACCAACGAGGCGGACATCTTTCCCTGCTCGGCCTCCTCCACCTCCGAGCCCCCCTCCCCTTTCCAGGGAGGTCCTACTTTCCAGGGAGCTCAGCGGCTCTCCATGGACACGGCCGGCGGGCGCGCTGACGCCACAAGCCGCCGCGCGCGGGACGACGTGCCCCGCCCCTCCTCTCCTCCGCGCTCCTATTGGTCAATCGTCGGTGACTGACAGGAGAGGAAGGGCCTGTAAGGGGGAGAGGGCGGGTCAAGGGAGCCGGACCGGCGCTCGCTATTTCCCGCGTGTGACGTAGGGCGTGACCGCGCAGCGAGCGAACGTAACGAAATTGACGCCGAAAGGGAAGACGGCCGAGCCGAAGCGCCCGGTCCCGGAAGTGGGGTGTGTGGGGCCTTCCTGTGTCGCGACTCTGTCGGGGAACGTGGTGTTCCCCCTTCTCTGGAGCCGGGCGGGCCGAGTCGGATCGTACCGCTCCCCATAGGGCGGCCCTCGCCCCTGAGTTTAGCAATATGCAGCAGAAGTATGCCGGTAAATATTTAACCACCGGCTTTCGGAGAGGAAAAAATGTATGCGGAGGCCTCTTTAACTTTGACCCGCATGACTGACCTCTTCTCGCAGTCACTGTCTGAAGTCCAGGCCGTCCGACAAAGCAGCCACGCCCCGACGGATAGGGAGCCGGGGGTGTAAACCAAACATGGGCTCCCGCAGGCGCCTAATTATGGCTCTGCTCCCGCGGGCGCCTAATCATGGCACTGCCCCGTGGCTCTATGGTTCACCAACCGCCCTTTTCACGAGCATCCCACCCCCGCCCACACCCTCGGGGTCCTCAAGTGCTGCCCGGACGAATTAAATTCTAATAATTGTTACAATATAATCGAATATAATATTATATAATCTAAATAGCTCCCCCTGAAGCAGTTAGATTTTACCGTTGAATTTTAATGAGCGGGCAGAGTGTTTGCTGGCTGCTCGGTGGTGGAAGACTTTTTCCGATCCATTTTTTTTTGCCATTTCCTTCTCCATTTTACAGGTGAGGAAACTGAGGCAAACAGGGTTCAGTGATTTGTCCAGGGGCACACAACTAGGAAGTGTCTGAGTTAGGCCTGAACTCTGGAGGATGAGTCTTCCTGACTCTGCCCTGTGCCCCCTAGCTGCCCCTGGATGGGTGAAGCCTCATGGAAATGGAAAAGTGAGACTATTCCTGCTCTCAGAGAGCTCACATCAAAGGGAAACGTCCTAGAATGCTTAAGGGCTATTGGTGAGGCAATGTCCTTTCCACTGATAACACATTTGACAGTGCTAAAGACTTTAGTGAGGAGAAACTTATTTTCCAGGTCTTCCATATATATATATATATATATATATGGCTATACTACCTGCTGGAGCAGTTGCCAGGCAGCATCTCCCCAGGGCTGCTTCCCAGGGTGATGCCTGAGGACACTTGGTTGGAAGGATTACTGTTCCCAGGGTTTTTGGGTTCAGAATCTTGGTCTCTCTCCACCAGGGTCTAGGTGGTCAAGGCAGTGGGAGGGGAGCCTGACATGCCTGGCACGTTCTGCCTCCTCACTCTCCCAGGTCGACTTGTTGGCTTGATATTGAAATTGAATATAATTAAGTTGGTTGGTAGTTTTTGAGGATGCTTGGCACCTTCTTCACAGGAGTTGCCTCCTCAGATGATGGCTGGTTATAAGAGGCGGGAAGCAGGACTGCCGTTTTGGGAGGTGCTGCTGCTTCCAGGGATCCTGTGCTTATCTCTCGGTGGATGTCCGGTGTCACCTGTTGCTGGTGGTGATAAGAAGGTGAGTTCCTTTTCCATAATGATTTCTTTCCTCATTGATGGTTGTGGGGGCTGGGTTGTGAGCAGGTATGATGGTTTGAGGAGACATTGCTATTCCCAAGATTTTTGGCCTCAGGGCTGTCTTCACCAGGGTCTAAAAGGAGATGGAGGTCAGAGTGTGTAACAGTAAATACCCCGACATACACAGGGAGGCCTGCTATCACAGGTACTTAGATCTGCATTTTTAAAAGGAAAGGAAACTTTTGAGGGGTCAAAAACAGTTAGCACCCTGAACTTTAGAGAAAATACAGAGAAATCAAAATCAATAGACATGCTTCCAAATGTCTGACATAAGCAATACATATATCATAGATCAACAGATCCAACTGTCTGACCATAGTTACCAGAGAGGGAAGTACCAACATCTAGATTTTCAAAGCTTCCCAGAGTTTCATCTGGCACACAAAGCTTCTTCCAAAAACTAAGCTCCAAGGTAAAACCTCACCCTCACAATATTTATACATTGTTTTAGAGTCAGAGGGCATCACAACCCTTGAGATGCCCTCTGACATGGGCAGCCAGTACCTCATTAAAAACTTAACAAAAGGTGTGGACCTTCCTACAAATCTTCCCTAATCATACTCCTCTTAATGGGCAGGCCCATTAAAGGTGGGGGAAGATCTTTAATCGCATTGAAATAATTAACAATACAAATACATATACTGTTTCTAGTTAAACTTGTACTTCTAATAAAGACTCTTGATTGATATAGGCAAGATTCATTCAGAGGCACTTGATTATACTAAAACAAAAACAGCAAAAGATCCTACTTTGCTTGCCATCACAGAGTGGTAGTTTGATTTTTAAAACATGATATTGCCTCCTGTCTCTCCTGCAGGGTGCCTTGCTACTTCAGGTATCTTAACAACTACATATGCTAAAGACAGGGATGGGTAGAGAACAATGTCCTGGCCTTTCTGGATTTCCTTTTGTTCTGGCTCAAATTCTTTTGCAGCTTAGCCAGAGATGTTAGTGGAATATGCAAGAGTGATAAAAGGGACCAGAGGTAAGTATTTATCTGAAATAGAACGTTTATTCTTTGGCCCATAAGTAGAAAAAGACATACCTAACCTTGGCCCAGGAGCTGTTTGCTTGGCTTTTGTTAGCTGTGTATCCTTTCAGACCAAAGAACTGTCTGTCTTCTGTTACCACTGTACTCCAAGAGAATAAAGGCCCAGAAAGACAAAAATCATTCCACACCATAGTACCCAGTGAGAAGCAGAGGGGCACTGAGCAGGCACAGACAAGATAACAACTGTGCCCAGCAAGGAGCAAGCTCAAGGAAAGACACCAGTAATTCTGTTGTGGAGCAGGTCCATCCGTGTCAGTGGAGCTGCCTTTTCAATGGAGATATCATGCTCGATGAGGAGCAGGTCCACTGTGGACAGTGCAGTAACCTTACCTAAACTAACATCATCCTGCAGTGAGCTGACATTCCCAACGTATTTCTCACCCATGGACTTCCCTCTCACATGGGATTCCTATGCAGGGATGTGTGGGAGCCTGCTCTTACAGGTTGATCACATACTTAGTGTCGGCATTTACTCCTCAGAAATCAAACACTACAAATCAGGACTTGGCTTATTCTTTTATTGATTTTCTAGGTTTAAGAAAGTGATGGAGAGAACGTGACGGATGCAGATTGAACTTCAGTTTGTGGATGCTTTTGTTTTCTTTCCGTGTGCTACTGTAGTCTCCCTGTGATGGAGGGCTCCTCGCTCAGCCCTGTCCCAAGTGTCCATAGAGTTCTCTATCTTCCTAGGCAGATATAGTCTGGTCACTCTGACCAGTGACCTTTGCCTTGAATTCCCCATCAGTCTTCAGTTGGGTGTGCTTTCTAGATCTCTGGAGGAATTGTGTTGGGGGAAACTTGCTATATTTCTTTCTGTTACTCTTCCATCATCGCTTTGCTTCTGCTCTAAAAGGATTTTGATTGATTAGAGCATTGAATTGATTCTAATAATATGAAACTCAATAGGGATAAATGTAAAGCCTTGCATTTGGGTATAAAAAAGATGTGATTAGATAGCAGCTGTTCTGAAAAAGATCTAGAGGTCTTTAGTGCATTGCAAGGTGCAGTTGTAATAGCATTATAACACGGAAGCCAAGAAAGTGAAAGTCATGTTGGGCTGCCTCAAGAGGCATAGAACTTTTAGGAATAAGGAAGACATGGTCCTACCGTACTCTACCCCATCAGATTTCATCTGGAGAATTGCATTCATTTTTGGACACCACAGTTTAAGGACATTAATTAGCTGGAGAGTTCACTGCCTTGAATCCACATTATATAAGGAGTGGTTGAAGGAACTGGGCATATTTAGCATGGAGAAGAAAAGATTTGGTGGGGCAGTGGAGAGGGAACAAGATGGCCTTCCTCAAGTGCTTGTTGTGTGAATGGTGATTAGACTTATTCTGCTTGGCTCCAGAGGACAGAATGAGGAGAAGGAAGCTGCAGAGAGACCAGTCTCAGCTTGGCGTCAGGAACACCTTCCTAATAATTAGAGCTATTAAAAGGAGAAGGGGCTGCTATGAGAACCGGTGGTGTCATGGTCCTTAGAGGTCTTCACTTTGAAGGTGAATGACTGGTAAGGTACGTTGTAGTGGAACTTTTTTTACCAATAGTTTGGACTAAACGAGGCCCCTTCCAGTTCCCAAATTTAGTGATTCTGGGACTGATTGGAGAAAAAGGAAATGAATTGATGAAGAAGCATGAGCTGTTGTTTGGAGTGGACATTGACCTGTGGAGGATCTTGAACCCGAGACAGCTATGCCTGCAGATACCATGTGTAAAGGTGGGAGGGATGCCGCAGGTACTACATTTATGTGGCATTTTTTAAAGTTTGCAAAATGCTTTATTTTCATCATTTCTTGATCCTCTCAGTAATCCTGTGAGGAAGGTGCTTTTATGGTCAGTTTTACAGGTGATAAAATTGGAGCTCAGAGTGGTTAAGAGATTCACCATATTCAGTTTGGATTAACAATTGATCCAAGTCTGCTGACACCAGGTGAGCTTTGTCAGTTGTAAAAGGGATTGGCTTAGATAACAATTTAGGCTTGTTTCAGCTTAATTGTTGAATCTCAAAAAAAATTACTTTGTATTTGTTTTGCATGTATTTTGTACTTACCTATACTATATGTTTTATATCCTCCCCATCCTGAAGAATATAAACACTTTGAGGGCAGGGCCCATTTTTGTTTATCTCCATAATTGAGCACAGGAAAAACAGAAGGGACCTAATAGTGCTTGGAAAAAGGTAGGGACATGATAAATACTTATTGAATTAAACTGAATTCCAGGAAAGGGAAAAGGAGGAAACCAGTCAACAACAAAAAACAATCAGCGGGATACCAAGCTGAATACTGGAGGATGGTGCGACTTAGAACGAAATGGATGAGAGGGGAGCAAAGCAAGGAAGTGGAATAATGGTAACGATGAAAATAACAGCTCACGTTTCTATAGCACTTCCTCTGACCTGGCTGCTCACGACCATCCTGGTAGGTTAGTGCTGTTATTACCCCTGTTTTACAGATGAGGAAACTGAGGCAGGGACTTGTGACTGGCCCAGAATCACACAACTAGTGGTAAGAGTCTGAGGTGAGATTTGAACTTGGGTCTTCCAGACTTAAGGTCTGATATTCTGCCCATGATGAGGCAAGTGACTGAGAAAGGGTGTTGCATTTGGAGTCGGATGACCTGGGTTTGAGTCTGGGTTCTTCTGATTCCTAGCTGTGTGGCCTTGGGTGAATCGCTTAGGCTTTCTGTGACTGTTTCTTCATTTGTAAATGGGGAAAAGACCTGCACTATCTGCTTTCTAGGCTGCTGTGAGAATCAAGCTAGAAATTGGACCTTACGTACTTTGTAAGCTGTAAATTGGGCTGTGAGTATAAGCTCTTATTATTATTAACAATCCATGTAGAAAGGAACCTGAGGAGCAATTCTGGGGGTGCCATGTGTGAAAGGGGACAGCACCTCTAGTGTGAGGGCCTTCTGGGCCCTTTTCAAGAGCACCCCATCCACCTTCGGAGTCTCTCTCGTTCTACCTTTACCTGTGGCTTCAAGAATGTGTAGCATGTGCAGGAGCCACAACTGCAAAACCATCTTGACATACAGATGTCTAAACGGGTTGAGGGTTGAGGAGTTAGGACAATGTCTACCCCAAGCATGTGAAGACTTGTCCTGGCAGAATGGATGGATGGAAACAATGTTTTTTCCACGGCTGTGAAGGTGGCTGAAGCACTCAGAGCGTGGTCAGACATTGGAGATGCCAAGGCCATCCGCGCCAGTCATCGTGGCTTTTGTCCTGCTACTGGATTCGAAGGTTGGAAGAGAGAGTGAGGCTGAGAATTCTAACTCTGCCTAACTGAAATCTAATTAACATGCAAGTCAAGACATCACCCTTGTGATGTCGTTGACTCTTTTCAAAAACAAAGGACAAAGCAACATTCACATGGCATTTTTAAAGTTTGAAAAATGTTTCCCATTTCAACAGAGCAAATACATACAGAAGGCAATGGAAAAGGAAAACACTGAAGGAAATGGCCCTAGGGAGCAGAGTAAATCACTGTCAAGTTACTCATTTACTCTAAGTGTGTAATAGCTGAAAGCAAGTTACAAAGAGAGCAAGCTTCACATGGAACTAGATATGAAGCAGAGCACTGAAATATTTCTTAAAAGTGCAATTATTCTTCTCTCCTCTAGGAATACATTAGAAAGAAGGTTAATAAAGACAGTCGTCATTCCGCCTAAGTACTAAGAAAATTAGATTTATAACTTTAATTTCCTCATTTAAACAAACGTTAAGTGTGGTTTATGTCCAAAGCATTTAGACAATTAAATGAAGTTTCTTTCCATATAATCCACATTACCTGCCTGCCTTGCACATACGAGAGAGCCATAAGGTTGGTAATTGTCTAAAACTGCCTCATACACAGTTTTTTTCCTCCAACAACTGGTTCTTCTTAAATGGATACAATTTATTTTAAGTAGAACTTAAAAGTTACTCCCCAATTCTGTCAGAAGCATGTGTATGATAAATCATAGTGACTATCCATCCATCTATTATTTCTATCTATATTTGGTGTGTAAACGAGGGATCCAGCTTGGATCATTTGCATAGATCCTCAATGCTGTTTGCCTGGGTGAGGAGTGGAGTTGTGGAGAAATCTTGGGAGGAGAGATTTTCTTGGTTCTTGCTTCTCTCCAGGGAATATAGCAGAGGGAAAGTGAGCTGACCTGGAAAGGAGCTGGTATTTCCACATGTTCCTCATTTACAATTTGCCTTTTTAAAGACTTCAGAGAATTTCATATCCCTATCTCTATAGACAAATACACACATATACTTGCTCCAATGAGAAAGCTCACTCATTCTGTGTATTATACTTGATCTGTTACAATCTGTATAACTTTCCTGATTTCTGTTTGCTATGTTCTTGGATAAATAGGTTTATTTGCTGCTCACTATTTGTGGTGATCTTTTGTATAACTAGCATTTTGTAGGGGATCAGTCCTCAGGATATAAGCTTGGAGTACTCCTTCCTCTTTGAGGGACAGCGACACAGGAAGGTAGTTTGAACTCTGGAACAAAATCATTTCCCCTAGACTGTTTAGGTAGGTGAGCTTCCAGAGATGTCTTTTCATGACTCCCTGTGAGCCACATTTGAACAGTCCACTCAGACATATATACATCACCTACATGAGTAACACATACACATTAAAGTTGCATTTAACATTCACTGAGCTCTGTTTTGTATATAAACTCTCAGTTCAGGTAAATAGGTTCTGTCTAATGTCAGTAACAAAAAGCACTGAGTGGTCACTTCTCTCCAGAGTTTCCATCATTTCTGTCCCAGAAATCTAATTCTTCCCTATTCATAAGAATCACCAGAAAAGAATTTCCACTTACTGCTTCCTCTACTTTCTGAAGCATGAAATTATCACTAAGGCAACCCAAGAAGTTATTAGCTGTTCTGCTTTTGGCAGAGAGCGAGCTCTGGCATATGTTTGAATGAACAAATGTAGTCTCAATTACTACAACTGTCATAGCTCTATGTGAGGCTTTTGACCTGTTTCCCAAATTCAAATAGTTTTTCTTTCTGTCTAGATGCCCTGTATTTTATTCTAATGACAAAATCACTTCTTGATCTCCCCATTCCAGCCCCTTTTACCTACCCTGTTTCTTTTGAATCCAGAGCCATGGTCCATTTATGGGTATCATCCCACCAAGTATCAGTGGCTCTTCTTTTTGCCTTGGAAGACATGAGTTTGATTACTAACTCTATCCTTGGATTTTGTCTCCTGTGAACTTCTGGGTGTCTCAGCTGCTACTCTTTCTTTGTGGCTACACTTTACAGTATCTAACTAGGGAGATATATTTAGGCTGTTATCTTCATTCTTTTTTTAGTTTATATCAGTTTGAATTTTTGTATGGCACTTGACAAATGCTTTCTTTACCAGCCTTTGTTAGGTATATTCCATCTTTAGTCAGGAATGTCATTTCTTTGTTGTAAGCCATGATCCAGAAATCCATATCCCATTCTCAGATACCACCTTCATAGCCAACTGTTCACTTCCCAAATTAGTTTTTCTTTTTCTGTATTCCTTGCTTGCAGTAGACAACAATGAAGCAAAAGGAATCTCTATTCCTAGTGGTTTTCAGTTTCCTACTCAGGATTTCACAATTCACAGATTCTTTGTGGAAATGTTATTTGTACTTATATGAATCACCAGAAGTGGGTAGTTGTCATCCATTTTTATGTCTTGGTAGGTTTCCTATTAAAAATCTTTAATATATGCCCAGATAAGAGAGCAGATATCTTTTCTATTGTGATCAGGCCAACAAATAGCTGCCTCGTTACCCCAGAGGACTTCTACTCTTCTTGTGACCCTTCCTTCCTGGATGATCTCTCCCTTGAGAACTTTGATCCTGTTATCACTCCTTGGAGGACAAGCAGCTTCTTTCTCCTTAGAGGATCTAACCCTCACCTCTTCAAGAAAAGCCTCAAACCATCTTTCAGACTCTAATTGTGCAACTGTCCTTTCCCTTCCCCTTTCCCTCTGTTAAACCCTTCATTTCCCTGACATCCTAATGATTCATCTTGAGTCTGTGGTCTGAGCAGGTCACAAGTTCAGGTCTTCTGGTGGTAGCTATCTTCTCTGACAAGCTGTTAGGTACACCCAACTCAGTAACTTCCAACATCTGGAACTCATGAGGTCACAATGGGGGTGGAAGCATTTCTCAGGATTGCTGTTTGATATGATGGGGATGGGAAGAGAAACCTCCCCTACACCCCTTGCTGAAAGTCAGAGATATGTCTCAATTTGGCAGGGCCCCAGAAGAGAGGGAGGTGGAGCAGAGGATACTAAGAAATACAGTAATTTTGGGTCAATGAATAACGAGTGCACCTGCTTTTGGAGAGCTCGATCATATCAACTGTTATATTCTCACTATTAACAAAACCAAGAGAAAGGAGGAAGTTGTAGCTAAATGGAAGGATGGCCTCTAGGGACTCTGGAAAGGCAAATAATGAAATTTGTGGAGTTGATTTTATTGTGAACTCAAAGGCAAGAAGTAACATCATTTCATGGGATATTTTGTCATCTTATTTTTCAATGCTCACGATAAGTATTTACAAAAAGGCTACCATGAAATAGTTGTAGCTTATATGTCAGCATCTGTTGTAGAAGATGGAGGTAGACAAATTCTTTGGAGCTGATAAGAAATGCCAAAGTAAATCAATGTACACTTTTAATGCTTGGTGATTTCAATGCAAAGGTAGGAATAGATCAGGCATGGTGAGAAATATATTGGAAGTATGGTCCAGGAATAAAGAATAGGAAGGGCCAAAGTCTTGTAGACTTCAAGACCTGATGAGTACCACACACACCCATGTACACAAACACCTGTACGCACACACACATACACATACAAATGAAATTGATTCCATTTTTGTAGATAAACTTGTTCTTGTGATGGGCATCATTCCTGAATAGCTGTGTACAGTCACTCTACCGTCTTACAGATTTTCACAGATTCAAATTAGTATAAAGCTGGAAGATGAATAAAAATGGAAAAGCTCTGGCATTTGATTGAAAACAGTTCAGTCCTGGCTGGTTCAAACAAATTATAATTAAAATGGATAATGGATGGAAGAAGGGTCTTTCTGGCTCCTAGGCCAGCTTCTATTTACTGTATCGCATTGCCATGTCTATCTGTTGGTCTATGTATCTACCTATCTCTTTTATCTAGAAATATGTATATTTTTATATACATTTATATGTACATACATATTTCTAGATAGATATATGCAAACACAAAATATAGAATGAACTGCTTTTTATTTCACTTTTTCAATTAAGTATTTATTTCATCTTATTCCACTCCCTCCCCTCTCCATCCCCCATGGAAAAACTCTCCACAAAACAATTATGACAAATAACAAGCAAAACAAGTGCCAAGTGCCTGTACTGGCTATTTCCACCAATATATGTCTCATTCTGCATTCTGAGTCCAGCACCTATCAGGATGTGCTCAGTCCTGGTTGGTCACTGCGTTGAGCAAGAGTCCAAGTTTTTCCAATTGTTTGTCTTTACAATGTGGTGTTACATTTGAGGGAGAGGACACTAGGAGGTTGGGGGACTGGGAAAGGTTTCATGTAGAAGATGATGCTGAACTCTGAAGGAAATTACGGATTCTAGGAAGGAGAGGTGGAGAAAGGAGTGCCTTCTGGACATCGGCCTGTGATGAGACAAAGTATTGTTTGTCAGGATCGGTGCTAGAAGGAAAGCTTAGCTGGACCTGTGCTATGAAGAGAAGTAATGAAAACTAAGGCTGGAACAATATTAGCCTATTTACTGTTTCCCATTTGGGACAGTCCATTTTTGATCTTATACCTTTCTGCCGGACACCGTTCCCACCCATGTCTGGAACACTCTCCCTCTGTCTCTTGCTCCTTTACTTGCTCTCCCTATGAGAAGCCTTTCCTCATTGCCTCGTTTTAATGTTCCATTCCCCCTTCCCACCTGAAATTGCTTTGTATTTTTTTTTCTGTATGTCACAGTAACATTCTGTATGTGACATTAACATGGATATATTTTGTATGTATCTTGAATGTATATACGTTACTTCTTTTCTGTAGAACGTAAGCCCTTAGTAGGTCCCTAGCACAGGACCTGACATCCATTAAGAACTTAAATATGTACTTGAAAGGTCCTTAACATGTTTGTTGAATGAAATGGCATTAGCTTTTTCTTAGTCTACCTGGCTCAAAAGTTCAAGTTGAAAGGATTTTGGGGTTATTTAGTCACACCTTATTTTCCCCTGTACTCCTCCCCTAAACATTGCAGGTATTCCTGACAGGTGGTTCTCTTGCATAGGTGGAGCAACAGACAAAGACCTGAGTTCAGATTTGTTCTCAGACGCTGATGAGCTGGGTGACTCCGGGCAAGTCACTTAGAATTCTCTTAGCCTTAGTTTTGCCAGCTATATAATGGAGGATCAAATGAAATAATCATTTTACAGCACAATGTCTGGCATATAGTAAGCACTATATAAAGGCTGGCTATTATTATTTTTGTTACATTATATAGTATAGTACCTCCAGTACTCTGGAACCTTTGAGATAGTGAGAAACACAGTGGAAAGAACACAACTCTGAAATCAGAGGCCCTGCACCCAAGTCTTGACCTCGGGCAAGTCAATCTGCCTGACCCTCAGTCTTCTTGTCTATAAAATGATTAGACATCGAGAACTTCTGAGGTCCCTTCAGACTCTACACCTTGGGTTCTCTGACCTACTCATTTATTGGATAGGTTTTAAATCCCTTTCCCTTTAAATCCTAAGTTAAGCCAATAATTTATTTAGGATTTGGCCACTTCTTTCTTTGAGCCATTTTTTTTAACCCTTTCACTTTTTTGGCCACCCTGTAGATTCTGACCCTGCTGATGACCCTCTTCTTGATACTCTCGAGGCCTTCATGATGCTGCTTTCTGGATTCTCCCTTTACCTGCTGCTCCTGAGTCTTCGTTACTGGATCTTCATCCAAATCTTCATCCATGGGTGACTCCAGTGATGTCTTGGGCACACTTCTCTCTTCTATAATTTTTCTGCTTGGTGATCTCACCAACTCCCATGGATTCAATTATCTTTTTTATGTAGATTATTTACAGATTTATCTAGCACTAAGCTCTTTCCTGACCTCTAGCCTCAAATCTCCAACTGCCTGTTGTACATTCTAAATTCACTAAGTCCAAAACTGAACTCATCTTTCCCTGCCAGTTCTGTCCCTCTAACTTCCATGTTACCATTAAGGACCTCAAATCACCTGAGCTCATAATCTAGGTGTTATCCATAATTCTTCACTGCTTCTCACCTCCCATATCCAATCAGCTGCTAAGTCTTGTTGTTTCCACTTTTGTAATATTTCTTAAAAGATGTCCCCTTCTCTCTGAGCATGGTGCCTACTACATAATGGGCACTTAACAAGTGCTTGTTCTTTGATCAATTATATTTTAAAATATTTTTTTCATTGTCCTTCAGGGCTTGTTTTTTCAAGTCACTTGGTGTATGTGTCTCACTGTGTACGTACACACTGTCTTGGATTGGAGAATCTTAGTGAGTTTTTAGTAGAATGTCTCTTTATTCTTGGCAACAGATTCTCATGCATAACTTAAAATTATCTTCACTGTGGTCTTATGTTCATCATGAGAGTTCATGAAATGATGCATACACTTTGAGTCTGTGAACGGAACAACTCTGCAAATGCCTTTATTTACCTCTCCAAAGAGCACTTAAAAACCGTGCTTCTCCTTGGTTACAACTTCTTGATTTGTAGTTTCATTTCTAGTGAGAAGTATGCATGAGAATGTAATGGGCCCTTCTATTAGTATACTGACATGGTAACTGGAATAAATTTTCACAATCAGAAATGAATTCTGAAACTCAGAATAAAACGTTAACTCAAGTCAATGTTTAGAAAAATCTAAAAATTTTGCTTCTTAGCACTCTGCTTTCATCACTTCGCTGCCACCATTATAGAAATGGAAAGAAAGACCGTTTTTCTTTGTTGCTATGGTCCAAGAATTCATTTCATACATACTGTATCACAGAAACTACCTGATACTGTGAAATAAGGATCACCAATGTATCATGATGCAATTAAGATTTCTGTTAAGTTAGAGCCTTAAAAATTAGGATCAGAAAAAGCATATTCATTTACATTTAGAAATATAAAAGAATTAAAGTGAACTTTGGAATGTCTCACAGAATTAGAAGATACTGAGCCAGAGGCTAACCTTATAGGTCCAAACTTATGTTCATCAACTTTTCCTCAGACTTTCCTGGTCCTTTTGTATTTAGTATCATGTATCTTTTCCTAATATGTTGGCCACACTGGGCTGAAGAACAATAAAGCTTAAGAAGAACTATAAAGTTGTGTATGGGTTACATATAATTTTCTTTGAAAAAGAAACCAAAAATATTACAGCTCACTTTGAAATTTATTTTGCATGCTATCAAGAGATTTAAAAACACTAGAAAAAATGTCAGAAAACTAAAGACTGAAAATTTGCTTTTTATTTCAAAATCATAAATAATGGAAGCACAGTTCAGACCATTTACTAGACATATTATTTTTCAGTGACTTTTGAAGTTAATGAAATTTCCGAAGGTCTTTAAACAGCCCAAGATGACACTGAGATGTTGATTGGAAGGTATGGCCTCTTCAATTTGTAGAGCATTAGAAATTCATCGTGAAAGAACACATTTCTCTGCCATGTTTTACAGACAGTACAAGTGTATTCTCAGCAGCATCAAACAGGACAACTTGTTTCACAACTTCATTTTTACATAAGTGCAGCAAGTTTGTCAACTCATATTTAACGAGGAAGGGGAAGGAAAACCAAACCAAACCTCAATGGCATTCCTTGTCCATAGAAATTTTACATAAAATTTACTAATGTTCATATTATCAAATTTTATACAGATATCTTTATTTTTGCAGATATGGTGAAGGCAGTTCATATTTTAAACACTTTTACATAAGGATTCAGTAAATAATAAATAATACCATTTTCCCTTTTCAAAACAAAAAGTACATTTGCAGGGGAGGGCTGATTTCTACCCCATATTTTTAGTATGTTTTGAAAGAATTAAAAACCATGGGAAGCATATTCATTACATACTAGGTTTTAAGCACATATTTTTTAACCTTGTTATCAAAGACAAACAAAATGGATTTCAGTTAAATTCCTCAAACTTAGGGAGAATAGGTGCCTGTGGCAGGTGGACAATATTAAAAATTTTTTTCTAAAAAATTAGCAATTTTATTAAATAAAAAATAAGAACCAACTGCCACTTCCCTTAAATGTTAAGTTGAAGCCTGCTACGTGCTGCCATGTCCTGTACGTCCAAGCTGCTTTAGCTAAAATAGCCTCATTTTCAGAGTGTATGTAAATGTAAATGGTGCTCTGTTCCCTCACAAGTCTTGTTGGGTCCTCTTCTGTGAGGCTTTTCCCTGAGTCATATATTTATTGGAAAGGCTGCCTAGAATGGAGAAAAACACAAAAAGGCAAATAAAGCTTGAATTATACACTTTTTAATTAGCAAAAGTACTTTCTACTTTTTACCATTTGCATCAGGGAGTCTGGCTTTCATTTCAAATCTTCGCATGACTAGAATTATAAATGTTTTCAATACAAAAGGTGAGCTATAATGAAACTCCTTCAAAATGAAGTTAGGTTGCCACACTAGCACCATTTTATTAACTTCACAATTAGCTATTATGGTGGTGTGGAGGGACAACATAAGTGAACTCAAATGGTTAAGTACAAACAGATTTGTACAGACTGGTATCTGGGGAGAGAGGAAAGAAATGGCAAATATTCATCTTGCTTGAAATCAGTACCTTGTATGAGTAATTTTCAGAAAAAGGCTAAAAGAACAGAGCTCTAATGACAACTCACTAGGGAGTGGGTGGGGACAAAAGGAAAGATTTTGTTGCTTCCTCTGAATCTATAATGAGGACTGCAACTGTCATCCTTATAACACCACAGGAAAAAAAAAAGGGAAACATAAAGCATGAAGAATCTCAGTTGTGACATAAAAATTAAGAATATACTCTCCATCTACAAGAAGTTCTTAGTCTTTCTTACACTTACTCATAATAGTACTTAATTTCCCAGGGTAGGCAGAAGGGTTGGGCAGTGCTTGCATATACCAAGCACTTAATATATGCTTTCTGTTGGTGATAAGATTTAGCATTAACCATCCTGAAAGTGGAAGGAGTCATCGGATGGAGTAGTTTGGTGAAAGCTATCTTTTCCAAGGGTACTGGTTCCTCAACATCAACGCTTAGTGAAACTATGTCTTTTTGGTCACCATTGCTGAAAAATTTCATCTTTTGTTTCACAATTTCTCTGTGTGTCTTTCTATATTTTCAAGTATGAACAACGGTGTATAGTAAGGTTGCCCCTTCTCTTCTATTATTACTAGATTTTTCTTTTTTTTTTTTTTGGACTGGACCAGTATTTCCTTGACCTGCTTTTATGAATGCCCTAAAATACAGCACCCAGTTTAGTTATCAACAGAGTTGGAAATAGCACATTCCTATCAACAGCACACCTCTCAGTGCAGCCTAAGACTGCATTTTAACTCTGGCCTCCTGTATTATACAGCTGATTCTCTCATGAGGATTAAATGCAGTATCTTTCTGGACAGCAGAGAGGAAGAGGAAAAGAGTGCTTTACTCAACTTCTGGTCCTTATGTGGATGAATTAACATATTCTTTCCTGGCTCTTTTATCCTTGTAAAAACTTCTGAGGCCCAATAAGAATTCATGGTTCAAATGTAATTATGAATAAGATGCCCAGAATACTGTATTTCTTCTTTAGTAAAATATGCAGAGTAAGATTGCAAATGGTTTTTACGAGACATTTAAAAATTAATCTGGTCATCTTATTTTAGTGAATTAGACTTTTAGAAGATGGTAGAATGAAAAGTTGCCAGGGGGCCAGTCTCCTCACACCCTCCTCAAAAACAGCAAGCTATATAAATATAAAATAGATAAACATGAAACAACATACCAAACTAGAGGGTAGTAGATGCAAAAAAGATGGAAAAAACAAATTCATTTTGCAAAACATTCCAAGAGATCCTGAAATAAATGTGCTTATAAAAATTTAATCAAGAATTACCATTAGCATGAAAATCATACCAAAAAATAAAAGGACTTTGCAGAAATCAAAATATCTCTGGAGAAACTAAAAGTAGATCAGAATGGTGTTAAAAAATAATGGAGGTGGAGCCAAGATGGTGGAGTAGAAAGATGCACCTACTCTAGCTCATCCCCCACAGCCCATAAAATACCTGTAAAATAATGACTCTAAACAAATTCTAGAGCAGCAGAAGCCAGAAAATGACAAAGTAAAAGAGATTTCCAGCCCAAGGTAGCCTGGAAGGCCGACAAGAAAGGTCTATCACATAGGGCGCAAAGCGCAGCCCAGCTTTAGCTGTGTGGCCCTGGTAGGAACAGGACAGGAGCAAGCCTTGGTGGTGTAATCTCTGGCAGTAGTTGCGGTTCCCAGATCCTTCAACCCACAAACACAGCTAGCTTCAAAGGTCAGTAAGAAAGCTTTTTCACCTTTTTCCCTGAGAAAGGAACAAGGTCCTCCCCTAGCCCTGGCCCCAGGTAGTGTCAGCACTACTGTCCATTTCTGGAGCCCTTGGCCTAAAGACACTGGGGGAACTGAGCTACTGATCTGGGTCTCAGCCCTGGGGTGAGGACGAGTGCTGGTGTGGTGGAGGTGGTGGAGGCTCTGGAAAAGGAATTCTACTTCCAGATCCTAGGCAGAAAAACTCTGATAGCTCCCAGACAAGAGTGCAGGCCAGAAGAGGAATAAACTCCTCTCCCCTGATTGTGCCATCTTGGAAGAACTGCGAAATTACAGGTCTCCAGAGAATACCCCCCTCTTGACAAAGAACTCAAAAGTCAAGTAATTGACTGGGAGAATGCCCAGAAAAAATAATAAGACTATAGAAGGCTACTCTCTTGGTCAACAGGTATTTTCTCCCATCCTTCTGGATGAGGAAGAACAATGCATATCATAAGAGGGAGACCCAAAAGTCAAGTCTTGTGCATCCAAAACCTCTAAAATAAATATGGAATGGTCTCAGGCCATGGCAGAGCTCAAAAAGAATTTTAAAAATCAAGTAAGAGAGTGGAGGAAAAATTGGGAATAGAAGTGAAAGCGATGCAAGAAATTCATGAAAATCAAGTCAACAGCTTGCTAAAGGAGACCCCCCAAAAAATGCTGAAGAAAATAATACCTTTAAAAATAGACTAACTCAATTGGCAAAAGAGGTCCAAAAAGCCAAAGCAGAGAATGCTTTAAAAAGCAGAATTAGTCAAATGGAAAAGGATGTTCAAAAAGCTCAAAGAAAATAGTTCTTTAAAATCAGAATGGAACAGATGGAAGCTAATGACTTTCTGAGAAACCAAGAAATTACAAAACAA
Source organism: Potorous gilbertii (assembly GCA_028658325.1). Classification (NCBI taxonomy): domain Eukaryota; kingdom Metazoa; phylum Chordata; class Mammalia; order Diprotodontia; family Potoroidae; genus Potorous; species Potorous gilbertii. Next base: position 121,659,820 of record CM053772.1, on the reverse strand, counting down.
AACCAAAAGAATGAAAAAATAGAAGACAATGTGAAATATCTCACTGGAAAAACAACCGACCTGGAAAATAGATCCAAGAGAGACAATTTAAAAATTATGGGACTACCTGAAAGTCATGATCAAAAAAAGGGCCTAGACATCATCTTTCATGAAATTATCAAGGAAAACTGCCCTTATATTGAGAACCAGATGGCAGAATAAATATTGAAAGAATCTATTAATCACCACCTGAAAGAGATCTGAAAAGAGAAACTCTTAGGAATATCTTAGCCAAATTTCAGAGTTCACAGGTCAAGGAGAAAATTTTGCAAGAAGCTAGAAAGAAACAATTCGAGTATTGTGGAAATACAATCAGGATAACACAAGATCTAGCAGCTTCTACATTGCAGGGCTTGGAATGTGATATTCCAGAAGACAAAGGAACTAGGATTAAAACCAAGAATCACCCACCCAGCAAAACTGAGTATAATACTACAGGGGAAAAAGTAGACATTCAATGAAATAGAGGACTTTCAAGCATTCTTGATGAAAAGACCAAAACTGAATAGAAAATCTGACTTTCAAACACAAGAATCAAGAGAAGCATGAAAAGGTAAAAAGGAAAGAGAAATCACAAGAGACTTACTAAAATCGAACTGTTTACATTCCTACATGTAAAGATAATATTTGTAACTCTGCTCAGTATTTGGGTAGTTGGAAGGACTATACATACATATATGTGTGTGTATGTATATATGTATAGACAGAGGGCAGAGGGTGAGTTGAATAGGAAGGAATGATATCTAAAAAAATAAAATTAAGAATATATCGGGAGGAGAAAGGGAGAAATAGAAGGGGGTAAATTATCTCTCACAAAAGAGGCAAGAAAAAGCTTTGTCAATGGAGGGCAAAAGGGGTAGGTGAGAGGGGAAAAAGTGAAGCTTACTCTCATCATCACAGAAAGTGAGCAAAAAGTAACTGTAAAGAAAAATCACCCAAGCTCTGAGGAGGCAGAGACTCAATTAAAGGTGTTCCTCACCCTCCCTGACGCTTTCTAGATCCTAGCCTACTCTTCCCTGGTCATCTTTCTCACCTCAATCCCATTATTTCTCATCACTTTTGGCACCAGTACATTCTACCTTTAGTTCTTCCAGATATACTTTGAATTTCTTCAGGGTTCTTTTATTTCCCAGAATGACTTTCTTGCTAATGATAATTCTTGATTAAATTTTTATAAGCACATGATTCATTGATTTGAGGATATCTCTTGCAATGTCTGTCAAGATGAGATGCTTTTTCCATCTTAACTTTAAATTTGAGCATAAGCAGATAAACCAACAGGAAAGAAATGACAGAAGGTAATATGACCTCCACCTCCACATCAGCTAAGTAAGTGCAAACATCTATGAATAAATATTTCAAGAGAAAGGAAAATGAATTAATACCTAATAATGAAGTAGAGTCCTTTGTGGATTCTCAAGAAAGCATGGAATCACAGTAGGATGTTTCCAAGTGGTTTAAAAGAAAAATAAGAACTGTGAAAGCAGCCCTATAGAAAAACTTGGAACCACAGTGGCAGACATCATCAAAGAAACAAAAGAGAGAGAACTGACTGTGAATACAAACACACAGAAGTGAAAGACAATCTAGAATAAGAGAAGTAAAAAAAAGTAACATTAAAAGACTATATGATCTGACTTCATATGTATTGTATTTCTTACCTTCTTACTAAGTGAGGAAGGAGATAATTTGGAACTAAAAAAAAATTTAAAAATTAAAAGAATATATGATCTCTATGCAAGCAAACCATATTGATCTCAAAGACAGGACGCACAAAAACACTTTAAAGATTATAGGTTTCCCAGAAGAAAACACTCTCGAGTCCAAAAACCTGAACACGGCAATACAAAAAACCCCCCAAAAACAAATCTATCTAGAATTCCTGAACACAGAAAACCAAGTACCAGCTGAACTGAAAGAATCCATACGACTGTCCACAGAAGAATAACAACAGCTATGCTGCAAATTCTAAGACAAGGGTTAACTTTAACAATTTTACTGACAAAAAAACAAATTTTGCAAAACTTCAAGAAAAAGACTTTTAAATTATAAAGGAAATGAAATTTTATTAACATAAGACTATTCTGAACCCACCAGAAACCATAGGAAAGAATGGAATGCTATATTGTGATCTAAAGAGCAAAGGTGTTAAAGAAGCAACCCAAGGTGGCATACCCTACAAATCTGAGACTTAATTAATTTAAGAGGTGAACAATTCTACAAAGAAAACCAGACATGAACAAGATACTTGCTTATCAAATACCCTAGACAACAGAAACACAAGAAAGGAACAAATAAAACTAAGGACAAGAAGAACAAAATAACAGAGAAGTAATTACTAAGTTTCTTTCTAAAAATACACAAGGAGAAAAGGGTCAAAGCAGAAGATGAGATGGTGAGGAAACAAACCTGAAACATATTGGATTAAAATTTATAATACCAGACCTGCAGGTGAATCAAAGATTTTTGTGGGACTAAGAATGGAAGCATATGTAAAGGGGGAGAGGAGGAAAAAGAAAGAAGAATATGTTATGTATCCTAATCAAGTCAAAAGTTAACAATGAAGGGAAAATATTCCATAATCTCTCAGGAAGAAGAAAATCCAGCAGGAGAATAGGTGAAGAGAGGAAGACAAAGACTGAAATAGGGAAAAGAGGGCAGTATTGTTTTAGTAGTAGAAAGCCCACTAAAGAACATTCCTATAGGGGAAGAAAGAAATTCTACAAATGGAGATGGGATACTTTGCAATGGGTATAACCACAAGGATTTGGTGCTTAAGTGCCTTCCTTCCTCATCCTGGGGAAAACTGACACCCAACAGAGCGAGAGGGCATGAACCCAGAGGCGAGATTTCACAGGAAATGGAAAAAACACAATGATCACAGGGAGCTCAAAGGGTGGTAGTAAATTGCACAAGCTTGGACATATGAAGATTTCTACCATGCTGCAGAGTTCTAAATTCTCTATCACTTGTCAGAATTATGCTGTAAGTGAGACAGCAGAAAGACAAGAGTGTATGGGGAGCAAGCTCTACAAAGCAATAACCAAGAAACTGTTTGGAAGAAGGAACCCAAAATAGGTACATTAGAAATGTTAATTCCATGAAGAATAGAGATTAAAGAAAGACTAAATAAGTGTAAGGGCCATGAACTGAAGAATAAAACTCTGGAATAAACAGAAAGGGAATATAAACAATGAAGACAAAAACAGAAAAATTATTTTTTTAGAAAAAGATACAGAAAATGAAATTTAAAAACTAAATATCAAAACATGCTAAAGGAAAAGAGAGAGTGGGGGGGGAGGATTTTATTTAACTACTTAACTGAGAGGGAAAAAACAAAGAGAATTTGATAACAAGATATAAGGAAGAAAACTAGACAGGGTTAACAAATGGTTAACCAGTGTGTGTGCATTTGCATGCATGCATGAGTGAGTGAGAGTGTGTGCGTGCGTGTGTGTGCGTGTGTGTGTGTGTGTGTGTGTGTGTGTGTGTGTGTGAGCAGAAAAGACCTGTTAGGAACAGCTTTGCCTTAAAGCAGATTAAGCTAAAATGACTTTATACTATCTTTACTGAAGGGGAAAAGAAGGCTAATTTGAAATTAAAAAAACAACAACCATATTAGAGATAAATGAAGGAAAATATAAGCTTAAGTCTCAGAATATTAAATGTGAAAAGATGAACAGTTCAATATAACAAAAGACTGAGAGAATGGATTAAAAAAAATACCCTCACAATCTGTTGCTTAAAAGGAACACGACCAAAAAACAATGATATACACAGAATGGAAAAGAGAGATAGGAAAAGAATTTACTTTGCATTGCATGCATCCAAAAAACCAGGACTTGGCAGACATGCTATAAACAAAGCAAAAACAAAAATTGAAAATATAAAAAAACATAAACAAGTAAACTGTATTATACTGAAAGGAAGAAAAGACAACAATATCAGCATTAAATTTATATGCTTCAGATAACTTAGAATTTAAATTGATAAAGAAAAAATTGAATTACAAGAAGTCACTAACAGTGGAAAGACATTTTAATATCCCTCTCTCAGTTTTGGACAAATCCAATAGAATGACAAGCAAAAGGGAGAAACTAGAGCTAAAAGAATTTATAGTATCTTCTAAACAGGACAGATTACATTATATATATTTCTCAGCACCATATGCAAAACAACTGATCATGTATTATGGTAGAGATATTTCAAATGAATGTAAAAAGGCAGAAATATTAAATATATCTTTTACAAACAATAAGAATTGTTATCAGTTTGGGAAGTACAAACAAAAGATCCAGATATGAATAGAAACTTAACACTGAAATCTTAATTGAGCTGGTCAAAGAACAAATCATAAAAACAATTAACAGCTACGTGGAAAAAACGATAACCAAGAAACAACATACCAAAATTTCTGGAATGCAGCTAAAGCAGTCCTCAGGGGGAAAAAATCATATCCCTACAAAAATACATTAACAGAATAGAAAAGGAAAGAATTAATGAACTGAATATGCACTCTGAAAAAGAGAAAGCCAACAAGTAAATCTAAAATAAGCCCAAAAGAAGATATTAAAATTGGAGGAGAAACTGATAAAATGGAAAGCAAGAAACCTATAGAAATGATAAAACTGAAAGTTCGTTCTTTGTAAAGGCTAATAAAGCTGATAAAACTTTAGCTAATCTGATTAAAAAGAGGACAGAAAAATCAAAACAAGATAATAAATGAACAAAGAGAAATCACAACAGGATTAGAATAAACAGAATTATTAGAACTCACTATGTACAGCAATATGCTAGCAAAACTGAGAACGCAAAAGAAAACAAAGATACTTTCAAAATTATAAAATACCTGAAAAGACAAAATGGAGTCTTAAATCTCAGAAAAAAGAAATAGAACAAAGGAAAACACATCCAGTCCTGATGGATTCACAAGAGAATTCTAACAAACTTTCAAAGAATTAGTACCAATACTACCCCAAAATTCTCAAAAACTGAGAAAGAAATCTTACTCAATTCCTTTTAGAAAATAAAACAGTCCTAATTGTAAACCAGGGAGGGATAAACCACAGGAGAATTATAGACCAAAATCATTAATGAACATCAATTTAAAAATTTTCAGTAAAAATCTGTCAGCAATGAAATTAACTATACTAAAAAGAAAAAAAAAACCCAAAACCAAATGAATACCTCAATAGATACACAAAAATCCTTTGAAAATGTACAACACACATTTATGCTAAAAACCCTAGAAAGTGAAGGCATAATGACACCGTGTTTTAATATCATAAAAGGTATCTACCTCAAACTAAAAACAAGCTCATACACAATTGAGATCAAAGCAACATACTTTACAGAACTCAATAAACTAGTAATAAAAATCACTTGGAAAAACTGAAGGTATCAAAGGGAATGATGAAAAGAGGCAGGTATAACAGGTAAAATAGCAAGTCCAGACCTACAGCTGTATTATAAAGTACTAGTCTTCAAAACTGTCTGGTATTAGTTAAAAAAAAAAAGTGTAACAATGAAACACATCAACAAGATAGAATCAGAAACAATGGAACTCTGTTACTTAGTATTTAATGAACTGAAAAACAAACCATTTAGGAAACAACTCCCTATCTGATAAAAGCTGCTGGGAAACATTATACAGCACATGGAAACATGACTTTAATATTAAAAAGATCATATTACAGAAGAAATTAAAAGAGAAGTGCTTTATATAACTTTCACAACTATCAGTAGGAGATGTATTCATAACTAAAAAAGGAACTGAGCAATCACAAGGCGAAATAGATAACTCTGATCACACGAAAGTGAAAAGCTTCTGCAAACAAAATTAATGCACATAGGAAAAGAAAAGTGGCTCAATGGGAGAAAAAAATCTTTTATCAAAAATTTCTATAAGGGGTTTGTCATACTCTCTATACACAAACATGCATATATATGTATATACAATCAGTGCACATATATGTTTATGACTAAAAACCATTCTCCAATAGATAAGTGGTCAGAGGACATGAACAAACTATTAGAACTCACATGAAAGAATGATTCAAGTCACTAATGTAAGAAATGATAATCAAGACACCCTAAGACTTTATCTTACATCCTACACACTGACAGTGAGAGTCATATGTTGGAGGGTTGTAGGAAGACAGGAACACCAATGTCTTAGCAGTGGAAGCAGTACATGAAGATACATTTTAGGAGGACGAAGGACAACTTCTTACTGTTTCTGACTGTTAATTTTCTGACTGCAATATAATTTTTACATGAGAAAGGTTGTGATTACAAGAATGTAGGGTCATGTATTTATGCTACGGTTATTCATAAAACTATAAGAAGACTGAAATTGTAGACTCATTACTTGTGTGTCAACTGTACATACAAATGAGTGAAGTTTTTTGTAGGGTTGTAGGGTGTGAATGAGGGTGTGGAGAAAGGTGATCATCAGGTAATGTTTACTACAGAAGGGTCTGTTCTGCTATGGCTTGGACTAAATGACATCTAAGGTTCTTTCTAACGCTGAGATTCTATGATATTGTTAATAACCACATAAAAAGTTGTTTAATTTCTTTTACAACCAGAGAAATCAAAACAACTTTAAAAATATACCAAACTGAACTGGAAAAAAAATGGTAAAATTAAAATAGTGATGGAGTGAGTGGCAGGAATACAGGTACTTTTATTACATTGCTGTTGGCAGACTGGTGTAAGAGCTATGGATAAGAACCTGGCAATATACAGTAAGTGATAAAACACCATGAGCTGTATAAAAATATCCCAAATTTATTTCACTATGAAGGGATTCTTAACGATGACTGTAGAATGGCTACATGAATTATAGAATATTAATGTACATGAGTATTATCATGCCATAAAAATGACAAATGTAAAAGCATATAGAAAGACCTCTATGAAATAATACAAAACAAGATCAAAAGCACAAGAATGACATACATAGAGACTACAATATTTTCAAAAACTCAATTTGGGAAGTGGCAGACAACAAACACTGTTACTTATAATGGGTAGACTGGAAAGAATGATTACAAAGTGGGTCTTGGATCTTGATGCACACATTACACCCTGCTGTGAAAATAGGGTGACTTATGTGGGCTCTTAAGAGACTCAATTTCTTCTTTAGTAAACTGTGAATAATAAGACCTGCACTACCTACTATACAGAGTTGTGAAGAAAACATTCTGCAAACTTTAAGGAATTACAGAAATGCCAGTTATTATAATACATCATATTGTTCTAATTAAAATGTAAATAGTTTATATTTTACAATTTCATTTGTATTATTCAATGTTTAACAAATAATTTTTTTTTACATTTACACTAGTATTTGATTGCTATGTACACGATTAAAATTCTTTTTCCTTTCAATTTTAGTGATTAAAACCTAATAATAGTAAATTCCAAAATATAAAAGATGAAAAATAACTACTTTTAGGCCTACAAATCCATGTAGGCAAAATAAAGTATAAAATACAGTGAAATACAGAGGGGATGCAATATTTATCAGAGAAAGCCTCTTATCTCTACTAGCATCAGAAAGGTTTTATATTGCTGATTTTAAGCTTTCCCTTTTAAAACATTCTGGATTTCTTGTACAAATTATCATGCTTCTATTTTTAATCCAACTCAATTTGCTTCCTTTTGGCAGCCAGACCTAGTTAACAATGGATTCCCTTGTTTCAAAGTGGCCTTAGTCCCCAAATAACAGTTGTTACGATCTAAATATTATGGAGTTAGGAGAGTTCTCTTCTTGGTATATGATTGAAAAAAATTATGTTTCACATACAATACTTGCTAATAATTACTTTCACCCATGACAAACATTTAAAAAACTTTGACACTAGGAGTTTTAATTAGGCAATTTGGCTTAAAGGCTTCTATACTGGTATAAACATAAATAATTTGAGTAACTTTTTTGTATTTCCAAATTGATCAGGCAGTCATACACAGGTCAAAATGAGATCCAACAACAGAATATCCAAGTAGGAAAACCTCAGAATCCATCTGGTTAAGGTCAAACATGAACATTCCCATCAGCCTGAAAGAAACCTAGTACATCCCAAGACAGTTCTTTCCGCTTCTGCATAGCTCTAATAAAGGTATTTTTTATTTTAACCCTAAACTTACCTCTTTTTAAACATCTACCCATTGCTCCTAGTTCTACCTTCTAGGGGTAAGTAAAAAAATCCATTGCCTCTTCCAGTGCCAAGCCCTTCAAATGGAGATGTTCATTATGTGAACCTTAAACATTCTCTTCAATCTAACAGTCCCAGTTCCTTCAAATCATCTTCATGGGGAAGAAACCCGAGACCCTTTGCCATCTTAGTTGCTTTCTTTTGACCACTTGCCAGATTCCTAAAACATGGTGCACAGAATGGAACACAGTGCTCCAATGTGGTCAAACGTGGTCTAACAAGGGCAGGGTACAGCAGTATTATTATTTTTTGACTCTTGATACCATGAGACTCTTACTAATGTAGCCTAAGAATGCATTAGGCTTCTTGGCAAATATTTCTCACTGCTGATTCATTCTGAGTATGCAGTTCGCTAAAACGGCCAGACGTTTCCAGATAAGCTGACATGTACAAAGCTCGTACCTTTTCAAGTGTCTGTTATTCACTCATAATATAAACACCAAAGTGTCATTGCTTCAACAAAGTTTACCAATTTTAAGAATTTCTTTAAAAGTATTGAGAAGATCAAAAGTTAGGCTGTAAATTCTAAATTAAGTATTATAAAGGCAGAGACCATGTGCTCTACTTGCTTGCAAATTTTTCCTTTTCTCTTTCATCTTAGGAAGGTAGGTGGGGAAAGAGATGATATAAGCACCTGATTTCTGGCCTGCTGCTAGTCTGTGTAATTTTTCTTAATCTTTGAGAGTCTCATCCACTCTAACTAAAAAAAGAAAGGATAAAATTAATTGGAATCAATCCTGTGAGAATTCCTTCATTTCTTTTCAACACTCAGGCTTAACATTTAAATTCAATATTAATATTTGAACAAAGGTTTAAATACCTTTGATTTCAGTCAAAGAACTCCCATGGCAGCAGTTCCAGCTCCTGGCTGGCTTCCCCTCACTGCCTGGAGGGTCTAACATCCTTGAAAGGTCATTCCAAGAGGTTTAGTAGAAAGATAATAAGGAACTGAGTGTTAACCACTATTTCTCTTTCTTTATAAATCTAAAAAGCAAGCAACTATTTGTTCCTTTAAGTTATTAACATATTTGTCCTGGTAAATACATATAATGTTGTGATAGCAAAGACAATTCTCTCAGGAGCAGTAAAAAAAAAAAATGGAGAAACAGTAGAATAGGAAAAAATGGAGGAGCAGATGGTTCACTCAAGGAAAAAAAATATTACAGTCCATGTCAGCATATGTTAAAATGAAATGAATTATTATAAAAATTCACATACCTGATTGGGGACTCAAAAACATTTTTGCTTTTTGTTTCTTTTTTTCTTCATGTAAATGAATTGCCTAAAAACAAGCAAGGTGTATTGATCACATACACAATGAAAGCTTGTTGAAAGAATCAACATTTAAACTACATAAAAAACTGGATGAAAGATGATTTGTGTCAACGTTCTGTAACTTTCGCTCACACAAGTATTAACTTTAAAATCTCCTCCCCCCCTTTCCACCTGCCATTATACAATGCCAGAGAAAATAAAGAAATATAAGCTATCATACACTAGAATGGCAAAACACTGCCACATGAAATAAAAGAACACATTAAAGTAGTACTTTTTAAAGTGTGTTGCGCAGACTGCGAGGTGTCCTGGAAACCCTTTTAGGGGATCTGTAAGGTCAAAGTTATTTTCAAAATTCTACTAAGATGTTACTTCAAGCAAAACAACGTATAGCAACATGTTGTATTATACAGCATTTAGAGTAAATGCTGAACATATATGAAAATCCAGTGACTTTCTATTAAGCCTACCATTAAAGAAATTTGTAAAAATATGTAAAGCAATGCAACCTGTCTCAAATTATTTTGTGTTGAAAAATTCAGTTATTTTTCATTACAAATGTTATATTAACATATTTAATAACTTTATTATTAATTTAAAATGGACTGAAAGATTTATCAGTTTTTATTTCAATATGGTAAATATTAATACATAATCAAACACTCTTTGGGGTCTTCAGTTTTTTTAAAGCATGTAACATGATCGATCTTGTGACCAAAATGTTTGTGAATTGCTTCATTAAAGCTTCATGTCACCTTATACCAAAGCCACCCTCTTATTCTTCATTGCGGCATGGAAGGGAAGCCTGGTTATTTAATGACAACAGAGAACAAGCCCTGCTGTGCCCTACACTACACTGAAAAATGTTTAGTATGTACACTCTCACCAGAGGAACAGGCTGGTCACGCTTTCCTGGCTACAGTTATTCTTAGATCATCTCCTGAGTTATAGGGCAAAAACAACCCACAGGAATATCATCATGTGTCCTTGTTTCACTGAAATATAAAGCTCCTGATAAATAACTACAAATTGAAATGAAGTACTGAGGGGATACAGTGGCTTCTTGAGAATTTTGATCTGTGCTTACCTGACTGAGTTTACCAGTTTGTTTCAAGGGACCAGGGGAAGAAGACCCAAATAGACCATCCGATTTAGACCCACCTTTAAAATAAAGAGTATTTTATGATTCTACTTTAAATAAAAAGCAGCATCTCTGTGTTAAAAATTGTGCATAAAATTTTCTGTCAAAGCAAAAAAAAATTGTCTTTTGCCTTGGGTGCATAGTGATATTTGTAAAGAGAAAATCACCTGTATGAAAATCACATCAAGAAATAAGATATGTGTATGCGTGCGCACACACACACACACACATGCCTCTCCTCGCCCCCCCATTTTTACTTGGGCTTTCCCACAAAGGACATTTTCCTAATGGCTCCAAGAAGTGTAGAGGAAGGTACAATGGAGAAAAAGGAAAAAAGGAAACCAATGCTGCATTCTTTTTCTTTCCTGAGCATCTGCTTTGATTGTGATTCTTTTCTTACTGGTCTTACAAAACAGACTGGAATCTGTGCCTTGAACAGAATGGTCTTGAGAGAGCTATGGATATCACATTTTTATTTTTATCTAGGAAGTTACTTCAGTGTTTTTTATTTATTTTATAGTGGTTATTTTTATAGTAATTGCTTTATGTTAATGCTTACGAAAATTCTCAGTACCAACAACTTTTTCTGTAAAAATGGGACCACAGGGTGCCCTTCTATTTCAATCCAGAGTCTTTATTCAGAAATAAAAAGAAAACTTTCAAGATGGCTTAGTTTCTTCCTTCTAATTTTAAAGAATTCTTGGCACTTTTGATAAAACTGAAAAGATATTAAATATAGAAACTTGATCTTTAAAAGAGATGATCAACTCACTTCAAATATGTCAGTTGGGAATGAATTTGGGCTCTTTAATTATCACCAACATCCCCTGCAAGTAGATTCTAGGCAGCTATTTAAACTGCTGAGGATGCGTTCTGTCAAATGATGAAGAAGCTGGTGGTGATTATGGGAGAAGACAGATTGGCAAATGATTGGCTACAAAAGGTGAAGGATGAGGAGTTCAGGATGAATACAAGGTTACCATCCAGATGACTGCAAGAACAGTGGTGCTGCCCTTAAACAGAAAAGATAATAAGCTTTGTTTCAGACATGCTGAGTGAGACGTTTCTGGGACATCCAGTTCAAATTAGCCAATAGGCACCTGGAGATGCAAGATCAGAGCTCAGAACGTGGAACCAGGGCTGCATATATAGCTTTGAGGGTCATCTGCATAAAGGTAATTAAATTCAGGAGAGTTGATAAGACCCAAAAGAGAGTCTGGGCTATACTCACAATGAAGGAGCAGCACACAGATGATGATGATCCAGCAGAGACCAAGATGAAGTGATGGGACAGGTAGGAGAACTAGGAGAGGGGTCATAAAACCCAGAGGACAGAGTATCCGGGAAAAGAGAGGGGGTTAAGAGAGAGCACTTCCAACCTTCTTTGATACACCTGTCTCAAGTCTGTCCCCTCTATTCACTGTCCTACAGCACAAGTCTGGCTATTATGCCTCTAGTCAACAAATTTCAGTAGTTCCCAATTACCTCCAGGACCAAAGAGAAGATCCTTTGTCTTTAGATCCTTACTACCTCTCCAGTCTTCATTCACATTACTCCCCTGTGTACTCTATGATTTGGTGACATGGCTTCCGTGCTGTTTCTCCCACAAGATATTTAATCTCCTGATTCTGCCATTTCTCCTGGCTGTCCCTCATGTCTATGACTATCTTCGTCCTCATCTCTTCCTTTTGGCTTCCTAAAAGTTTTGGCTAAAATTCCACCTTCTGTACCTTCTCATTCCTTTTTTTGTTCAGTTGTTTGAATGATGTCTCCCCTATTGGAATGTGAGCTCACTAAGGGCAGGGGTTTGGGGCTTTTATTTTACTGTACTGTATTATATGTCATGCACATGGTGCTCAACACTTAATAAATACTTGTTGAAGGATGAGAACTGAGAAAAAGCTATTAGATTTAGCAATTGAGAAATCACTGATAACTTTGGAGAGAATGGTTTTAGTGGAGAAATGAGATCAGAAGCCACACTGCATCAAAAAATAAGTAAAGAGAGGAAGAGAAGACAGCTCTGTCTAGAAGTTTAACTCTGAATGGGAGAGCCACAGTTGCTTCAGGAGATGTAAGAATTTAAGGATGGGGAGGCACGGGCATGTTTGTAGATAACAAAGAGTAAATGAATTAGAGAGATACATGATGACTGTGGAGGCTTTCTGCTACAGGAGACTGTATGGGATAAGGAGGTGGCCTTGGTAAGGAGAAGGATCAATTCTTATTTCTGGAACAAACATGTTTGTTCAACTAAGCAAATGAATAAAAGCACTGAAGAATTCTTAAAATGGACATTTCCAAAATGCATCCTACAAATACTAAGTTGTTATTACCATACCTGTAGCTCCTTTATACTGTGGGCAATCTTTTTTAATATGTCCTTCTCTTCCACAAATAAAACAACGTTTTTCTCTTAAGTCTTTGTCATCTTGTCGCTTCCATTTTTCTAATGATTGCCTGGAAACTTTGTCTCTTCCCATTTCCAGCACTCCTCCTCTTCCCTGTTTGACTTTCTGAGGTGCACACTGTAACTTTCCCTCTTTTGCCAACATCTCTCTTTCCGTGTTCTTATTTTGAATTTCTTTGTCTTCTTTGTTTCTTTTTTCATTGTTTTCAGGATATCTTTGGTTTTTAATATCTTCATGATCATGCCGGCGCCTCACTCTGTATAAAAGTATTACAACAGCATAAATTGTAGTATGAAAAACCCTGGCACTAGCCTAAAAAACACAAGTTCTTTAGAGAAAAAAAATAGATTCAGAGAAAGTAGGGGAGATTAACATGAACCGAGGTAGTGTGAACAGAGCTAGGAGAACTTCTTTATATAAAATAATTTATATAATAACTACAACATTGAAAAGAAAAACAACCTTGAGAGACTTTAAAAACCCTCATCAATGTAATGACCAACCATAATTCTGGAGGACTGACGAGGAAGTTTGCTACCTACAAATAGTGTATCTGAAGTACACCAAAATGATATGTACCAGACACTGTGCTAAGTGCCTTAAAAATATTACCTTATTTGTGAGGCAGATGCTACAACTATCCCCATTTTGCAGTTGAGGAAACTGAGGCAGCCAGAGGTTAAATGACTTGCTCAGGGTCACGCAGTTAACATCTGAGGCTGGATCTGAACTCAGGATTTCTTAACTTCTGGTCCATTGCTGTATCTACTGTATCACTTAGCTGCCCACATATAGCACATAAAGAAGTATGGGACAAATGGTCTTCTCAATAAGACATTTCTTATAGGCACTTAAATAGAAAGCATACTATCACATTGGGTTCACGTTAAGATCAGCTGCTGGGGGGCGGAGAAGAGACAGACTTTATTTTCAGCCTGCTCCTCTGTCATTGGCCTTAGTATTGACCTCTATATTTTGATTAGTCTTGCGGAGGAAATAGTGTAAAGGAAGGCAAAATTTAAGTCAGGAATTGGAAAATATAATTCTCAATCCAAATGAGATGACTAATAATTAACACTAATTAACAAATTCTTTTACTTAGTGCCTAATGGGCAAGAATCAAATTAATAAAATTTAATTAGATAATACTTTTTCCCCCTATCCTTCTTATATAGTTAATCTAGGAACTTAGCAGTAAGTGTGGCCAAATAGCACTTTGTTCTTATGGGAATTAACTTAGCTAACATAAACCTACATTCCAGTTATTTAAAGCATTTTATGGGCCAGGATACTTTTTAAAACCATTTTTTAGGGAAATTTTTTGAAAACACCTTCCATATTTCCCTGCCTTTTAAAACAGAGTTTTAAACAGAATTGGGGGAAGAGGGATTTGAACTCTTAATGTGATCAGGGTAGGTAACTCCTGGCGAGGGAGCCTGTCTACTAATGCAACTGTCCTGCAACTTAGTCTAAAAAGAAATGCCTGGCACATACCAACAATGCCAGGATATATGAGAATGAGCACTAATCCCAAATCAGTTCATGAGTCTGGTATTCAATCTACTATATTACTCTGCCTTTCAAACAGAATATAGTGAACAAAAGGTAACTTTCTCTTGATATCTCAGGAATGACTTCGGATACACAGCAATTGTGAGACACAGGTATATATTCCATTAAGTTATGTAGGTTTCTTCACCCTTATACCAAAAAACCTTTCTAGTTTTTGAATTTATATGTCTGATTTAACACTTGTTTTATTTTGCTTATTTATATCTATTGTGGTCTGAGAAACCAGCTAACTATGATTTTTATAAGTACAAGATGTGATGAAAACCTGAGGGGTTACTCTTTAGGTAAAATATATGAGCCTTATTTAGTGCATGTACTTTGTGACATCTCTCCTGGCTACTCACAACGATTTTTCCCATCCTGTTTTCTGGTTCTTGGTTATGTTTTACATGGCTAATACTGCTTACTAAATGACTTGTGGATAAGGAAGTTGCTACTAACATCATTCGGCTATGTCAGTGATTAGAAAATGCAAAGAATAAGCTATTTTCTGGCGGAGCCAAGATGGTGGAGTAGAAAGACTCACATATGCTAGCTCCGAACCCACAGCCCATAATTATCTATAAAAAGAACTCCCCCAAAATTCTGGAACAGTGGAGCCACGCAGCAATGGGGTGGGGGAGATTTCGGTTCTGGGGAACCCTGAAGGACCGACCCCACAGGTCGTTGCGCACCGGAGGGGAGTGGAGCCCAGGCCTGCCCTGGCCGCGCGGCGCTGAGAAGAGCAAGCAGATCCGGGCGGGCTTCAGGGACTGAATCTCCAGCGGCCGCGAAGGTCCCTCCACCCACAGATGCACAGGTCAGTGAAAGAGACGTCTGGATGGGCTGAGAGGGGAGCGGGGTGTCTCCATGACTCAGGCCCATTCGGGAGGCAGCGGGTGGTCAGAGGCTCCCGCAGAGGCTCCCGAAGCAGGCAGGAGCTCTGCAGCAGCTCCATTACAGAAGGTCTTTGCATAAACCCCCTGAGAGAACTGAGCCTGGGAGGCACCCTGCCCCATCCTGAGAACCTGATTTAATTTTACCCTGAATAGCAGCTGGCCGGCCGCGGAAAGCCCTGAGACTGGGGAGCAGCATTTGAATCTCAGACCCCAAGCACTAGCTGGGTGGACATAGGCGGGGGTGGAGTGGACTCTCAGAAGTCAAGGAACTGGCTGGGAAAATGCCCAGAAAAGGGAAAAAAAAATA
>CM053772.1:121515046-121643475 GCA_028658325.1 Potorous gilbertii | reverse complement strand
GGGCAGATTGGTGATAGGGGAAATTAGAATGTTCAGTGTATTGGGGAGGGGGGAGGGGAAAAATGGGGAGAAAATTTTGGAACCTAAAATTTTGTGAAAATGAATGTAAAAAGTTAAATAAATAAATTTATATTAAAAAAAAATAAGCTATTTTCCTTGGTTTGAACACAGAAATGGATTATATTATTATATTAGAGCTATAAACTAATACATGCCAAGTCTTCCACTTAACTCTGAGGTCATCGTGTTACTTGCGTTCAATGTGGCTCAGAAACCAGAGTCATGATCTAAAGCTGGAAGGAAGTGATCTAATCTAACCTCTCATTTTACAGATTAGGAAACTGAGGCTTATGGAGGATAAGTGACTTTAGCAAAGACATGCAGAGAGTAAGACTAGAGATGGGCTTTGAACCTTGATTCTCTGGTTCCACAGGCATTTTTTTGTACAGTGCTTTTTGCATTGTACAACAGCAGTCAGTAATATCAATTTTACATACAAGGCAAGAAACTGGAAACTAAATAAATCAAGCATTTAACTGAAAGCACAAGCTGATGGCCTCTTCTTTATCCCTCCTAAAATATAAGAGTTTTTAAAAATGCACAGAGGGATATTAAATTTATGTAGAAAAAGCTGTTTGTAAAATTACAACTTAATTCAATTATAATTTACCTTCCTGCCTCTTGGCTCAGTTACCTCAGACAGTTACAAAGATCAGTTCTGTGTCTAGTTGCAAATACTCTTTGATTCACTAAGTCCAAGGTGGTGCCACTGGAATCCCTAACTCACAGAACCCACTGAGACTGGGTAAGTAACCTCTTCTATGTGGTTAACCCTTTCTTAAATCATTGAAATTCTTTGTCAGACCTGAACAATCTGAATTGTAAAGTACTTTTAGCCACAGATAGGAAGAGGCTACTATGTTAGAAAATCAAAACTATTATTTGCCTTATGTAATCAGTTACAATTATTTGAGTAAAAGTTCAATAAACGAACTGTTTGTCTTAGAACAGAATGCTCCAAATTCCAGGTGCTTGTTCTAAACATGTTCACCAGAAATGTAGAGTTTGTATGAAGCAAAAACCTTTGGCTTTAGTTAATATAAAAAGAATGAATTATTTAACTTTTGATATACCAGCTTAACAATGGCAATTGACATATTTTAGCACAAATGCCAAATGAGCATCTGTGAAATCCTATTTTCATAATAATACTAAGACATTATTATACAACTCACACAAACAAAAGCTTCTTGTGGTCCTCAATAATTTTTAAGAGTGTAAAATGTCCTGAGACCAAAAAGTTTGAGAACTGCAGCCATATTTAACCTTTAAAATGGATATTCTTAAAATCAATCAAATAATTCTCCACCCTGTATGTAGCAAGGTATGACAAAGGCAGCAGAGCTTCTTGAAAAAAGATGTGTACTTGGGAGTGAGGAGACATGAGTTCAAATCCTACCTCCAACATTTACTAGTTTGATGACCAAACCACTTTTACTCAGTTTCCCCTGCTGTAAAACTGAAACAAAAACGCCGGCAATAGTTACTGCATAGTGTTAGAGCAGGATTAAATGTATTTAAAAAGGTTTTTTTGGTAAATCTTAAAGTGCTAAGTAAATATCAGTATTATTATTAACCCCTATCTTGCAGATTACAAATAAGAAACACACAAAACAAGCTGTTGTTCTTCTTATGTAAAGAACATGACAGTAGAAAAAATGTTTAAAAGTTAAATAATGAAGATCCAAAGGGGGGTAAATTTGAGATTCTTTTCTTCTTTTTTTTTTCTATTTCTTGATAATACTTAACAGAGCTATGGCCTACAATGGGGAAAGCTGCAGGTGAAGGGGTAAAAGAGGTGGCCTGGACTTCTTTCAGCTGAACAATGAGAAATGACTGAATATTTTCAAGGAGTTATAACTGATCTGTTGTTTTAACTAAGAATATAACTTAAGTATATCTTACTTTCCCTTAAGTGTTAACATAATTCATACTACTGGAATCACTGATGAATATCTGGCCACTGGACCCAGATGAGAAAGTGAGGCTAGTGACCTATACAGTCCTCCCCTCACTTAGATGAAAGTCAACTGCAAGTCATGTCATCATTTTCCTGATAGCATCGTCCTCTTTGAGGATGAAGGACAAACACAGCAACAGTTACTTAGGGCTCTTCTTAGTTCTCTTTTTTTGGGGGGGTAAAAATATCTATGTTTTTTTCATCCACCCCCCCTGACCCAATCTCTACACCTTATAAAAATATGAATGATCA
The DNA here is from genome assembly GCA_028658325.1 of Potorous gilbertii. NCBI lineage: Eukaryota > Metazoa > Chordata > Mammalia > Diprotodontia > Potoroidae > Potorous > Potorous gilbertii. Next base: position 121,641,203 of record CM053772.1, on the reverse strand, counting down.
AAACACATTCCTACATGACTATTTCTAAAAATATATTTTCTATAAAATATATTTTTTATCTTGAATCCTTCCCTGTCAGGTGTTGGGAAGCACTTCACTACTGGTCCCCTGGTACCATGAATGGTCACTACACTGAGTTCCTAAGTCTTTCAAGATAATTTTTCTTTACAATATTGTACTTTACTGTATAGACTGTTCTTCTGATTCTGCTTATTTCATTCTGTACCAGTTCACAGAAGACTTGCCAGGTTGATCTGAAATGATCCCTTTAACAATTTCTTACAAGGAAATAGTATTCCATTATATTCATATACCACAATTTGTTCACCCATATGCCAACTGATGGGCATCTTCAGAGGTTACAGTTCTTTTCTGTTATAAAAAAGTATATGCATGAACACACACATATATGTACACATGTATCACTACAAAAAGTTTTTATGTGTACATGTATCTATATGTACACATACAGAGAGACATAAATAATACTAAGACATTATGAAAAATTTTGTTCTCATGGACCTTTTCAGCTAATTTGATCAATTATCTGTGCTGATGTCTGTGTAAGCTATTTGTGTTGTGGCCAGCTGTATATCTACAACTATATTTGAACATATGGGTCCTTTCATTTTTCTTTGATCTCTCTGAAGCACAGACCTAGTAATGGTATCACTGCATCAAAGGGTATGAACAGTTGGGTGATTTTTTGGGAATAGTTCCACACTGCTTTCCAGAATGGCGGATCAACTGACAGCACCGCACACCAACAGTGCATTAACACGCCCATTTCCTAGAAGCCCTTCTAACTGTCCTTTTACCTTCTTTGGCCATCTTCACTAATCTAGTAAGTGGGAGGTGGGACCCTGGAATTGCCTCAATTTTGCATTTCCATAATTATTAGTGATGTGGAGCATTTTTTCAAATGGCTGTTAATGGGCAGGTAGGTGGTGCAGTAGACAGATCACCGAGCCTGGAGTCAGGAAGACCTGAGGTTCAAATGTGACCCTAGACATTTACTAGCTGTATGACCTTAAGCAAGTCACCTAAATGTTTCCCTCAATTTCCTCGTATTAAAAGGAGCTGGAGAAGGAAATGGCAAACTATCCCAGGATATTTGCCAAGAAAATTTCAAATGGGGTCATACGAAGAGTTGAAATGACTGAGCAAGTAAATGATGGCCTGAATTTCTCATCTTGGACCTCTTAAGCTTATTTATAAAACTGAATAAAAGGAAAACAAAATACAAATAAAAAAACTCTCTTTTAAAAAAAGCAATAACTTACTTTCTCCGCATGGGACAGTCTTTCATAAAGTGTCCAATTTTGCCACAAATTCTGCAACATCTGTCATTTGGTGCCAATTCTCCTTCTGTTAATACTTCTGGATCAAAAAAATATTCCTAGAAGAATATAACAGTGAGATTTTGAATTAGGATCGATTTTGAAATTCAGGGGTCTTGAGTATTAGTCGGCAACATTAATTCCTATTTTCAGTGGTAACATGCATCCATTAATTAATCTACACTTTGTTTTCGGTATTGTGCTAAGCACTAGGGATGAAAATACAAAGAAAACAGCCTTTATTCTCAAAGATCTTATACTGAGGAAGATACATGTGTTTGAGTGTGAGAAATATAAAGAGAACAAATATAAGTAAATATAAAATATTAAAATATCAGATAGTTTGGGGTGGGGAGGAAGAGAAGGGGAAAAGCATGTATGTAGAACCTACTATGTGCCAGAGAGTGTATGAATTTCTTTTCAGATACAGTATCTCGTCTGATGCTCACAGTCCTGGGAGGTCACGCTCTTATTATTCCCAGTGGACAGTTGAGGGACTCGAGGCAAACAAAGAGACTTGTGTGCCTTTACCTAATTAGATCATGTGTGTGTGCGCGTGTGTGCATGCATGTGCATGTGAGAGTGTGTGCATGTGTGTGTGTGTGCTAAGTGAAGATGTAGTGTCAAGATCATAATAAAAAACATTGTTTTTATTCCTTTAACCACAAGAGTTGCTGTTTAGTAGAAGATAGCATTAATGCTTGGCACCTGTCTAGCGGTCAGAGCTCTACATCTCCATCAGCTGGTTGCTCGCAGTTCAGATGAAAGACTAACATCTCATTTGCCACTGCAACAATCATAATAGTGTTATGAGGCTTAATTCTACCATGATTATGTGGGAAATGACAATTTACTGCTCTATTCATGTGCATAAACAAATCTCTCCTCATCTTCTGGCATTATTTCCCCTATCACTACATGTGAAAAACTGACATACTGGCTCAATCATCAAATAATCTTGACAAGGTGATGCGCAGTTAATGACCAACAGACTCCTATGCTGGTGACCACTTACTCACACCCTAAAATTCTGACTCCTGAGAACAAGCAATAATTACAGTTTACCCTCTCATTAATCACAAACAGAGGCACAAAAATAATATTTCTTTGGGAATAAATTTCCACTCTAGGATTTAATTTGAATATAAAAATGAGACTTTCAGAGTTTTTACAACCAAGACGAATTTAAAGAACATGCTTCTTGAAAACTTCTCTGAATAGTTATTTCCAAAACTGACACTTACCATTTTTGAAGGATATTCTTTAGGGAATCCTTTTACTGGGATACCAAACACTCTTCTACCATTGATAAAAGCCTTCATTATAAAATTTGTCACTAAGAAGAAGGAAAAACAGGTTAGGTGCATTAAAAGAAGAACAGAATTTAATACGTTTCCAAACAAAGTAACTTACTTTTTCGTGATAATCCAGCACCAAGATTATGATTCAAATCAAAGGGATCTAAGTGAAGAAAATTTTGGATAAAAGTTACTTCAAATAGTATAATTATAACATAATTAAAAGGGACACATCGTAAAGATGAGAACAGTTTTACTTTATTAAACAAAACTATTTTCATTATCACAGTTCATAATCTAAAAGAAAAAAGCAGCTAAACAGAAAGGGGAAGAAGCAGTAGACACAGCACAGCTCCTCAATCCCTTGTGTAGAGTAGGCTCCCTCATTCCCTCTTCCTCACTTCACTTGCTACTTATATTCTGAGAATAGGCACAGGATCACTTTAATAACAGATAAAATTATTCTCCTGCAGAAGAAACCTCTCCCATAAAACATGTCTGCTACACAAATGCTCTTGGTTTTGAAGATCTTATTTTCCATTTCAGATCTGTTATTGGAAGATAACTGAAAGGAACATGAGAACTCAAAATCTGGGGTTTTATGTTATGAAAAATTAGATTAAAGTGTAACAGAAACATGAGCTATTATTAGTTCAATTTTGGCCCCTAATTTTGAGAATACCACTATTAAAGAGAATCAACGATGGAAGGATGCTGTAAAAAAACATACGGCCTCACGTGACTTTACTTTTACCTTTCTCTTAAGCAGACGAAATCACACAAATCAAGATTTCTGAGCAGAAAAATCTGTTCATGTTACAAAATCCATGAAAAATACGTTACAAAATCAATATAAATTCTACTTACTCTTAATTTTTGACAAAACACTACCAAACCTGTTTAATTAACCTTCATTTGATGATTTATGGTTATTATTGTGAATATCAATTACTCTCAAAGATGGTAAGTGAATAATATCCTCAACGTTTTATTTTTAACATGTCTATTATCTCCCTTAAAGATTTGTTTTTAACTTCACAAAAACCTGTTAGTTATCTGCTCTAAGAAACAGTAACTCATTTTCAGTAATAACGGGAAACAACACACATTTTCCTGTTCTTTTCCACTGGTAGTATAAAACTGACACATTACATAATCTTGCTTAATGTTACAGACTCCAACTATGATCATGCTCTGGCTGCCTCAGCAAATCCCTGTAAAATCTGTCATTGTTTATTACTGCTTATACTTCATGTTTAGAGGAATAAACCACTTTCCAATACAGCCTTAAGCATTATACATATTAACAAAAAAACTGAGGTACTCAAAATAAGACCCAACATAAAAATGCTGAAAATGAAAAAACATAATACCAAGTTGTCTTGCTATCTGACTACCTGTATCACCTATTGTGCACACTGCAGAGGAAGACTCTCGCAATTTGGCTAAAGTTTTGGTCAGAGGGAAATGGTTTTTATGCATCTAACTTTATAATTCAGGTCCTTCTTTTGCATTTTTTCTACATGTTCCCCATCTTCCCTCACATCTCTGCCTAGTCAAACTTGTCCAGATCGTTACTGCACACTTAAATGGGTTAAGAACAGTATACCAAAGCTAAGGACTTAAATGTCCCATTTTTAACAATGTCTGGTACTGACCTGATTCCATATAATTAATGGAATGTTAGAAGAGAAACAGGCCTTAAAGAGTATCTAATCCAATTCTTTAATTTTAGAAACGTGATATCAGATACAGAATGATAATACTAAACCTCCAAATGCTTTGAGGTATGCCATTTTTGATAGCAAATTTGACACATGCTGTCCTTAAGTTTCCATCGAATATATTAAAATAGATACCTATTTAGGTAAAAAAATGTGTTAACAATCATTGTTAAACTGATTTTTAACAATAACGTCCACAATTTGTATTCCATACATAGATTTCTGCAGCCAATCCTACAGTTTTGATTGTACCTTCAATAACAATGTATTTTGAGGTCCATTGCTTCTTGAAAGTTGTAAGCAGACTTTTTCTCCTGATACAAATAACATGTTCTTTAAAATCAAATTCTTCTGTATAGAATCGAAGAAGTCCCAACCACAGCTCCCCAACAGATTCTGTATTTTTTCCATGTTCTGGCCAAAAGGCTGGCTAGAGGTAACCAAGGGAAATATGTCACGTTCTTTTAAGGTATTAAATACAAATAGTTCATAACCATATTTGTATCTATTTACTCCAAATCAAGAGATTAAATGGCTTTTCTTTCAGAATTTAATTAATTGTAGCTTTACTTTCATGTTTTAGAAAATGTCTTCAATAATTTATTAATTTTTATACTGTCCTTTTGAGTTATTATAGACTCAAATAATTAGGAGACAACATGTTCACTGAATCTTTAATATTCATATAAAACAGCTTGGCTATAAACAGCTAGCAATAAAACAGCTCGCTCTCTCTTTTGTCTATCTTTAGTGTTCACTGAGGCAAAGTGAAAGAACTTTTTTTTCATTCCAACTTAAACAAATTCTGGTAACTTTTAACTGTACAGTTAAACCAGGATAACCAGTTTTAGGCCATTTACCTGAAATGATTAGTTCATATTTTAAAATATTTACCTTGATTTTATTATACTTGCAAAATACAAGAAAAAAATTACCCCAAAAATACCTACCAATTCACTTATTCGATCAAAAAAATAGGTGTTCCAGCCATCAACAATTATTTCAGGTCTTTTCTCCTCTTCGTATATCTAAAATTGAATTTTGAAACATTCATTCAATTTAACTGCAACGTTTATTAAGTACCCTAGGCATAATGCTAGGAGATTGTAATATAATTTGGGGAAGAGGAGAATATTACATGTACAAAAATATAATACAAATTAAAATAGGATACATTTATTGGAAAAGTCAAATGGAATATTGTGAAAGATTTAGAGAATTTAAAGATTTAAAGAGGAGATGCAGTGTGTGTGTGTGTGTGTGTGTGTGTGTGTGTGTGTGTGTGTGTGTGTGTGTGTGTGTGTGTGTGTGTGTGTAACAGTCTGCATAAATGCAGTGACAAAGGAGGCAGGATGTCATCATAGAACAGTTAGGACTCCAATGAGACTGAAACATGAGAATGTGTGGCAGGGATCTCATAGAGTATCCCTAGAAGTCAATAACCACTGAGCACGTGGGGGTTTTCCCAATACCAGACATGCATGATCTCACTCAACTCTCATAACTAACATGAGAGGCAGGCACAATCATGTTTATTTTGCAGAGGAGGAAACGGAGATTCAGAGAATTTCAGTGACTTGCTCATGGTCATACATCAGCTAACAGCACGGGGCATGATTTGAAACCAAGTTTCTCTGGACTCCAGTCTGTGCCCTCTCGACTCCTTTCCCAGACTGTGGGGGGGGCTTTATGGTTTTCATCTTTGGGTAACGGAAAGAGGCAGCATCAGACACGGGCATTCAGAAGGTGGCCTGGGCAGTGGCATTAAGGGTGGATTTTATTACTGTTGTTTGTCTTTCATTTTCAAGGAGGAAAACCTTCCATGAATTAAATTCAAAATCTGAACAATGTCTTTCAGGAAAATGATATTAAAAGGCTAACTGCAGAGCCATGGAATTTAAGAGTAAAAAGGGGATGCTGCGATTATCCATCCAACAATTCTTCCTTTGCCCACCTCTTGAAGAACAGGAATAACTGGTGGATCCCTTTGTTGTAGGAAGTAGAGCACCATGAGAGTGTATGCATATGATGACAAGCTTCCTCTTGACGCATCACCAATATCACACATCTACGGGGAATGGAAGAAGGAAAAATGCCATCAACAGCCTTCTTTTTATTGCATTGACGTATATTTTATTTGCATGAGAAGTCTGAGTATAACAGATTTTATTTGGGAACAAAATGAAAATGATAAATCATTCCCAAAGCACTAGAATATGGAAAAGTAGGACAAAGATATATTTAACTTGAAAACACATCAAAATTATACTAAAATTTTAAAAGAATCGTAGTAGTTTGGATGGATGATGGACTTTAGATAATCACCAAATATTCATCAAATCATCAAATACTTCTACATAGCAATTTACAGTTTACAAAGTACTTTCACATATATTTTTATTTCATGGGAGTTTTGCAAAGCTATGTGAAGTAAAGAGAGCATTATATTATCTTTATTTTACAAATGAAGGAACAGGCAAGTGATTATTAGCCCAAGGTATTATAGTTATCAAGTAACAAGACCAGATGGCCTTAATCCAGTTCAGTTTTTCCCATGCAACCAATCTATAACAAATTGTAGCGATTTAAAGGAATTCTATCTTCTACTGAAACTTTTAAACAATTTATAATGGCCACAAAAGTAATTTAAAAGAAAAAGATAATTTTACTTCCTAATAAATTGAAATGGGTATGTTTTTATATTACTCACCTTTGTAAATACCTTCATAGTATAGCACAAATATTTCACTCGGGGATCAATGGAGGAGTAAGCAGCTAAAAGCTTGGTATTATGAAGGGCCTGTTACAAAGATCAGAAATGACACTGTAAGGCAATCACACAATTGAAAAAGGGATTCAGATATAGAAGGCAATGAACAATAAACAATGTAGCCAATTCATTTCAGAACTAAAAAGAGATACAATATAAAAGTGTGCACTGCTGGTGAAAAATCATAGTAGTGTGGATAGATGATGGACTTTGTTCAATACACAATGTGAAATGTAAAAGAAAAATGGCCAGGAATCAGGGAAATGCCACAGCATATAGACCCTGGCATCCCTCTTTTACAAGACTTTGCTAATGTATTTTTATTTTAAACATATAAGATATGGGCTGGCAGAATCAAAATGCTTTTCCATTTAAATATCAGAAGTACTTCAAGAAATGGAAGTATTTAAATTAATACTAATATGAGCAACAACAAATTCTAAAGGCATGGGGAAACGAATTAGTACTTGTCTACAAACTAAGGGAAATATTTGGAGAGAATCTTACCAATGTGTTATACAAACTGATATCCACTTCCAGACCACTTCTCACATGGAAGAACTTGACAATTGGTACTTTTGCTGTAGTAATGGGCAAGACATTTCTGAGCCCTAGGATGGAAAATTTAATTTAAAGCTATCATTTAATGTTATCATTTAACATCATTTAATATAATAGCAACATTATTTAAATAGCCCATAGCTGGAACGTCATCTTAATAACTTAGTGTTGTTTTGTAATTAAACCTGACCCCATGCTATATCATTTCATTTACCTTGGTTAAACACAGAATGTGGAGCACAACAATTAGGAAAAGTCTTTTGTGTTTAATTTTGCTTACTGCCCCAATACGAAACTATCATATTAAACAAGTCTACTTTAAACAAAGATTTAAGTTTTATTTGCTTTAAAAAAAAAGAATTAAAGACAGGAAAGAAAAAAAAAATCATTTGAAAACAAACTCAACTAATGGTGATACCTTGTTTCCCCCACCTAGAAAAGCAAACACCATGGAGAAAGTAAATTTCCCCGTTTGGGAACATTCATCTCTCTCTGAAGAATGTCAATGAAATGCCAAATGTGACGATCTGTGGGCAAAGAGGGAACTGACTGAGGGCATCAATTCAATTCACGGGCCCCCTACCGATCCCTTTCTCTTCTAGTTATGTCCAATCCTTTCCACCTTTTTAAATTTTTTGCCTTCAAATACACATAATTCTCCCCTACTCTGCTGGAAAAAGAAATTCCTTTATCTTCCTTTGATCCTGCTGCCCCTTCTGGCTACTATAGAATCTATTTCTCACCTTTCTTTTGTTGCCAAACTTCATGCAGTGATCTGTGCTGACTCCCTCCATTTCCCAACTCATCTTTTCTTCCTTAATCTTTCCATTATTTGGGACTTCTGCTCTTTCCCAAGTTATTAATGGCCTAAGTGACTGTCCTGTCCTCCCTTTCGTGACGCCGCACCAGTCTGGTTCTCATCTGCCTCTCCAATGCGTCCTCAGTCTTTCTCCCTGAACGCTCTTCTCCCTTCTGTCACAGGCTCACTCTGTTCTGGTACTCTTCAAGGCTCCAACCATCACCCCTATTTAAATGAATTCTCCATCTTCCGTCCAAATTCTAGTCCCGTGCCTCCAACTGCCTAGTGGAAATTTCCATATGGATGTTATACTTTTACCATGAACTCCTTCCTAAATTAAAGCCCTTCTACGGTTTCCTTATTTTGGCCAAAGCACTACCAGTCACCCATTTATTACCTGGGGCACACCTTTTCTTTATCTCCTACAACTACAGCCAACTATATACAACTTTAAGATCTACATTTCTAGTCACTGTACCCATTAACTCTTGTAATGGTTACTGCACAGTCTTCCAACTGGTCTCTCTGTCAATCATTTGATTCATCCTGAATTCTGCAAGATGAATTTTCTTTAAACACTCTGCTATGTTTCTTCAACAACTACTGCTCACATTTATACAGGGTTTTATATAACTACCCAAGATTTTAATCTGATCAGAGAATTAATTATTCATCTCAAACTGCTTCCTCCAAAACCCCCAGATATCACTTACTTGCAAAATCTAGTGGCCTTTTCTTAATTCTCATTCTTTTTGACTTTTGCAGTGTCACCTCCCTCCTGAATACTCTCCATCTGGGGCTTTGTGACACTGTCCTCCTTTGGTTCTTCTGTCTGATATGTTCTTATTCAGTCTCATTCATGTCATGCTCACTAACAGCTTTAGGCTGGGTCCTCTTTTCTTTTCTCTCTATGCAATATTACTTGGTGTTCTCACAGCTTTCCTGGCTTCTGCTATCATCTATATGCAGATGATTCTCAGATGTTCTAGTTTCTCTTTTGAGCCCCAGTTCCAACTGCTTGCTGAACATTTTGAATTTCATGTCCTGTAGATATCTCAAACTCAACATTTCCAAGACAGAATTTAATACTTTTTCAAGCAAAACCACCTTCTCTTCTCTTTTTTCCTATTATACTGCTATCCAGGGCACAGCCACCTTTGCCACCTTAGTGTCATCCTCACCTCATTTCTCTATATATCTAATTAGTTGTCGAATCTTGTCTCTTTAACCTCTGACAATGTCTCTGGTATAAATCTCCTCTCTACTGACTGTCACCACTCTAGTTCAGATCCTCACCAACTCCTGCAAAAGCCTGTCTCAAGGCTCTTCCCACTGCAGTCCATCATTCACTCAGCTGCCAAAGTGATTTTCTTAAAGCATAAATCTGACCATGTCATTCACCCCTACTCAAGATAATTCAATAGCTCCCTTTTACCTCCAGGATCAAATATCCTTTGTCTGATATTCAGAACTCTTTACAACTTAGTTCCTTTCGACTTCCCAGTCTCCTGTCACTTCACTCCCCTTCCAGATTCTATGATCCAGTTACCTGCCCTCCTTGCTGTTCCTCAAACATGACCCTCCACTGCCTGCCTCCGTGTCCCTGCAATGGTTGTCCTGATGCCCAAAATGCTCTCTTCCTCACCTCTGCCTCTTAGGATCCCTGGTTTCCTTCAAAACTCACTCCAAATGCTATTTTTTTACAGGACACCTTTCCTGGTCCATCCAGATGCTAGAACTTTCCCCTCTGTTCCACCTACTCTGTATATGTATCTACTTACTTACATGTTGCCTCGCCTGTTACAGTGTAAGCTCCTTGAAAGCTACAGATGACTTTTACTCTTCCTCATATTCCCTAATCCTGGCGTCTAATATTTATTAAGTGTGTGCTGAGTAACTACTAAGGTTATCATTCTTGTTCCATTCACTCTGGAATACTCTCCTTTAACCTCTTTTCCATTTCAAGCCCTATCACCTTCATGACTCTTCTGAGACTATGCAGTTTCATTCCATAATGGAGTTCCTCTCCTCTCTGAACTCCTATCAGTATAACTGCAGAACAAGCTGATACTCATTTTTCATGTGCTCTACCTCCTCCATGAGACTGTTAAGATGACAAGAACCACAAGAAGGACCACGCTGACATTTTTTTTTTTTGTAGCCCCCTCTCCCTCCACTGATTGTTATAAGAATTTATGCATAGTAGACACTCAATGAAAACTGCTGAAATGAATAAAAAGTTGATCATTTCAAATCTGTTTAGTTCCTTTCAGCCCATCCCTTCCTGAATCCTCCCAAACCTTGCTTGAATAACTTCATCTTTGATCTCTCCCTTTCTCCTGGCTCCTTTACCTTTGTCTATAAGGGTAAGTTTCTTTTCTTAAAGAAAACAAAAACACAGCCACCCCCATCATCTGATGAACATCCTCTCTCCATCTCTGTTCCTCTTCCTCCCTCCCTCCTTACTACTTACTTTCTAGAAAGAATAGTTTATATTTGCTCTTTTCCTTCACTGCCAAATCACTCCTCAAACTCCAGCGATTTGGCTTCTGTTCCATCACTCTACAACCATTTTTTTCTAAAGTAATCAGCGACCTCTTAATTGCCATATCCAATAACACCTTCAACCTTCAATCTTAATTCTTTGGTTGCATTGATACTGCTAAACACTCCCTCCTTACTGATTGATGTCCATTACAATGCTCTGTCCTACTTCCCTTCCTACCTGCCTGCTCCTTTTCAGTATCATTCACTAAATTATTTCTTCTACCTAATGTATGGATTTGACCATACCATATTTCTGATAAAAAACTTTCATTGGCTCTCCACTGCCTATTTTTTTAACATGGAGTCAGATCCTATACAATCCGTTCTTAATCTACATTCCTTCCTATGGCTCACTTTACTTCACATAAAAATCTGGCTAAAATAGACCATCAGCTACTCACTGCCCTCACTACTGTCCTCTCCCTTTTGACATTGGTACAAGTTGGCCTTTGAGCCTGGAAAATACTCACTTCCCATCTACCTTTTGAAATTCTCTTCTTTCAAGGCCTACCTCCTCTACCAGCATATCCTCCATAAAGTCTATCCTTTTCCTTCTCCATATTTCGAGTAGCACCATTTGGATGACGCCTTCCCCCTCATCACACTCTACCTTGTACTATATTTAGTGGGGAACATGTTATAGCCTCACTATTAGAACTTAAGTTCCTTCAAGAAAATAACCCTCTCATTTCAGATACTGAAGAGCTCTGGCCCTTAGTTGTAAAATGAGGGGGTTCTGAGGTTTCTTCTAGCTCTACCTATGTGGTTCTATGATTATATTTCTTTGTATATGTTCCTAGAACCTTTGAACGTAGCAAGTGTATCATAATTATTTGTATTAAGAATGCATCTATCATAAATTTGATCCATAGTAGGGTTCTGCAGCCATCGTCACATTCCTTTGTGATATACTTTGTATACGCTCTTAACTTTTAATATTAAATATCTGGATAAGAAATTCTTGAGTAAAGGAATACTGATTATAGGCCATGGCTCACATTAAATTATTCAGTGCCCAATTTGTTGAACTTTGCTGGCTTATTTGTAGAGTAAGCTGACACTCCCAGCCAGTTGCCTAGTTTAAATTTACAAATGAAATTCTTCAAGAGCTTTATCAATCTGGAAGAAGAAACTTTCATAGTTTGTTTCTCTGGGATGCAGAAAGTTTCACAATTTCATCAAACGTCATCTCACTAGAAATCATAACCCTACGGAATTCATACACACTATCTGGGGGTAAAAAATATTCCCCCATTTGAAATAAATTCTGGGTTCCCCAATGATCAGACCTAATTATGTCTGTGTACATATATGAAAAACCAACTGACACTCACGCTAATTTTCAATTCCACTAGAAACATGGGGAGGAAAAGATTTAAGATTTGTCCAGTTACCCCAATGACAGGTAAAGTCTCTATTCAAACTCCTAGAAATGAAGAATACAAAGGAAAAGAAGACTTTAACTCTTACAGCAGGTGTATGCACTATGAATTTAAGCATTACAACCATGCCTGTCTTTAACGAAAAGAAAAAAAAAACCCAGTTCAATGTACTTTTATGAAGGGAAAAAAAGTATACCAGTATTATTTATAACAATGGGGGTAACTTTAAACTACTGCTAAATATTTAAGGACAAGCATTGGCACTTTAAACTTATTTCAGATGAACAAATTCTATACTGCGTTTAACCCCAGGAAGATAAAAGTATAAGCTATCCCAAACTAACATGCCATGCCTCTCTGGTATCTGTCTTGTAATGAACTGAAACCCAAGTCAGTGAAAGAAGCACACAAGATATCACAAGGTCCTTGAAGGTTTCCTAATCACTTAAAACAGGTAAAAACTATTTTTGTTTAATTACATGGGATATTTTTGCAAAACAGTATCAAGATGGCAAATTTGAGCTAACAAAAATATTTTTATTTAATCACAATGCTACGCAGCTGAAATTGTAGGTAATTCAGAGGCTTATTAAAGAGAAAGCAAAACCCAATTAGCTTATAGAGTACCTGAATGTTTTTTGAGGACTCTTGATAGTTCTTCAATCATTTTTATACAATCTAATCCCTGGAACAAAAATAGCAATCATTATATCAATATTAAAGAGCTTTTCTTAAAATGATAGCACAAAAAAAAATTTCCATTACCTTTAGAAATTCCCAAATTCATTTCATGGATTTGGAGTCAGAAGACCAGAGTTTGAATGAGAGAACCATGACAAGATATAAGCACCTTGAGGGCAGAGACTGTTTAATTTTTTTTCCTTGTATCCCTAATACATAATAAGTGCTTAATACATGTTTGTTGATAAAATAAGATACACGGAAATGAGAATTTAAAAAAAACCGTCTGATATCTTATAGTCCTCTAACATTGTTGTTGTTTCTTCTTTCTTGAAGAGGATCAAGGAAGGATGCTACCTTGCCTGGAGAATGAACTGGATTTAAGTGAGGTAGGGCTGGACAAAGTCATCAGCCTCCTTCTCGCCTCTAGAGTAATCAAAGTCAAGATGACTGGTCATCACCTGGGTGCTTATATTTGGTAAGGATTTGGGGGCCTTTATTTTAACCATCCATCCATCCATCATTTTCAAAAAGCTGGGACAATTTTTTTTTGCCCTGTGCAGTTTCCATTTATGATTTCTTGAAATCTTGAAACATAGGTCTGGAAAAACAGGCTTTTAAAAATTTCACTGTATTTCAAATGATATTAACTTGTTATTCAGTCTTTTCCCACTCTTTGTGACCCCATTTGGGGCTTTCTTGGCAAAGATACTGGAGTGGTTTGCCATTTCCTGCTCTAGCTCATTTTACAGGTGAGGAACTGAGGGAAACAAGATTAAGTTTAAGCCCCGACTGACATACTACTAAGTGTCTGATATCTTTAAATCCAAGTCACTCCACCTTTCACTGAATGGCCAATAATAACTTGGTGCCTTTAGCAACTCTGAGGATGTGAACAATTCAAGGCGACTAAGGACTACCCAATTTTTAATTATCTGGGAAAATACCACACTGAAGTATGGCATTCTGCAGTTTAAAAAAATTTTCTGACTCATATTACCAATAACAAATGCAAATTATCTATGACCACCCAGGGACACATAGTATTAAGAGAAAAAACACTGGACCAGTACTCAGTAAAGAAGTGAATTTGAACCCTGGTTCTGATCATGCTAACTGTGAACTTGGGCAAACTTTGCCTCTGAGACTTGGTTCCTGTGAGACTTGGTTTCCTCCTCTATACGTTGGGGATAACAATATTTTCCCTGCCTACTGCACAGGATTATCTTGAAGTGTTCTGTCAGTCAAAAACCACAGAATTGTGATTCCTTTATCATTATCTTCATCATCATCATCATCACCATCATCAACACTCTACCTCAGAAGTTTCAAGTCCATCAATTGTCATACAGATGTCCAGGTCACTCTGTTTGAACCCAAATCCATTTTTGGAAGAACCAAATAAGCTCAACTTGGTGCCTGTTAGAAATATATTATAAACAGTCAATAATTTTTTGAGGACATTTTATTTTCAAACAGGCATTCTCAAGAATGGGCAGTTAGGTATTAGAATATTTTTGTGTAAAAAAAGGACAAATTTAGAAGTAAAGCTTTCAAAAGTATAAAATACACAAATTAAGGTCCCAACTCACTAACAATCTCACCAAAGACAAATACTGGTCTCTCTTAACTTTTGGTTTATTTTACAATCCCATCTATTGTTTACTTCAAAATTTGCTTTTATTAAAGGTAAACTATATAAAGCAAGAAAAATAGCCATGCGTCAATGTCAAAGTCTTAGGACAGATAAATTTCAAGATAAAATCTACAGCATCTCCCTACATCTACAGTTATTAAGTTTGTTACTTCTTTGAAAAAATTATTTTTGAAATGTGATTTTAAATTTGATTGAAACTACAAATGGAAACAAAATATATGCATGGCATTTGTTAATGAAAACAAGATTTCAATATTCAAACTACTGGTATGCTACAATTTTGTATATCAAGCTACAACACCAATCACATCACTTATTTTTCTCTAAGTCAGTAAGTCTGGAACAACATTATTGGTCTTTTAGAAATGTTAAACTATGAAAAAAATGTATAAATAACCTTATAAATAACCATATAAATAACCTTACCTGGAAACTCTTGTCTTATGAAACTTTCCAGGTTTTGCCTAATATGTTCACGAGCTTGATCTTCTAAAGCAGTTGCAGAAAAATCCTCTGTTTAAAATAAACAGAAACAATTGTCAAAGAGCTTTCAAAATTTTTCCTAAGAAGTAGAACCAAACTTTCATTAAAAAACAATTCTCCCCATCCCCAAATTTCACATAATCCTATTGTAGAAGCAATGTGATCACAGAAAAAGAAAAACAGATCTCAAAAGTTAAGTCACAATAAATTACTAAGAATTACTGAAATTAAAAAAAAAGAAATTCTGAAATTATCTTTTCAAGAGAAATTATATTTTGGTATGGTTAAAAATAATGATGGCTTTGATAGATCAGCCTGAAACTTTCAAGACATTATTTTGTTAAGATGGTCTGTTAGCTTTCGAAGATTTAAGAGCTCTGAACAACCTTCACTTATTTCAGGGGACTGATGATAAAGAAGGCTACCCACTTCTTTTCAGAGAGGTGACTGGACTCAGAGTACAACAGAATGAAATATATTTTTTTGACATATCCAATGTGGGCATTTGTTTGGCTCAACTATTCATATCTGTTACAAGGGTTTTTTTGTTTGTTTGTCTGAAGGATGGTGGCGGGGAAGAGGGCAGGTATGTGATGGGATGAGAGGGAGATAAAAACAGATTTCTGTTAATTAAAAAATGCCGGTCAAACAAAAAAATTGCTTTGATTAGCTGGATACCTACTTGTATTTATAATGCTTAAAGTGAAAATATTATCACAAGATTTTCTGTATTTTATTTCTCTCAGTTGAAACTTGGAATCTTAAAGATCTAATGAATCTTTATAATGAACACAATACCAGAACAGTTAGAAATTAAATTAAGTAAAGACTGATAAACAGATAATGATATTGCTCATATCTTAAGCCATCTCCTAGTTTGGCAATTTTTTTGAAGCCTACTTTAATGTTCCTAGAAATTAGTAAGAAATGTTGACAACTTACTGTAACACTGGGTGCAAACTTGATCTAAGATATTTGAAAATCTGGGTGTTAATGGTGGCAAAGGATCCAGTTCAATTTTTTTGAAGTCTTCAGGGCAATCCTTCTTTAGATGGCCCTCTCGCTTGCACAAACTACATACTACAGTAGGAGGCTACATGAAAGGGAAAAGCAGAAAGACTTAAATGCAGTTTCTAATATGGGAGTTCCTAAGCTTTTCTAGCAAAATATTCTACTTTTAATTTTTTCAAAGTGTCATCATTATCAGGGGTGGGGTATGGTATGATACAGCTGGAATAGTTAGCAACTTTTAATAGTTTTGGGCAGGAAACTGGAGGAATGCTAAAACCTAGGAAGAAGCCTAGTTAATCAACTTGGGCTTAAAAATCAAATGAAATCAATCACTACCAATCAGTTTAGCAAGCCTGTTGTACTAAATGAAAACTACATTAATATACACAAAATTAAAAAAAAAATTCAAGCTGTTACTTTGGAAGTTAAATTTTTTTACCTTGCCCTTGGTGAAGACAGGCTTACTAAATTCATAGAATAAGTCTGAATGATCTGCAGTTGAATCTTCCTCACAGACATTTTCTTCCTTAAGAGGATGTTTTTCATTTAATTCTATTAGCAAGGGTTCATCTAAATTTTTTCTAACTTCTTTCAAATCTTCATATTTAACAGGAACAACTAATCCATCCTCTTCAGAGAGGGCATCCTCATTTCCATATCCAGTATATGTGTCCAGCTTATCTTGTATAGTAATACTGTCCCTTTCATTGATGGTATGCCTGACTTCTTCTTCATCCTCTTCTTCATCATCTGAATTAGTGACTCCTGATGTCTGGCCCTGCACTGAATGGGTAGCCTTGTTTGAGTCTTCTAATTCATCTGTACCTTCTGTGCTTTCCTCATCCATGTCAGCCTTGTCATGTACAGTAACAAAGTCATCCCTTTCAGTTATTGTAATGTTTTGGAAACTTTCTAAATCTGAAATACTATCAGTCTCCATATCAAGGTCATTGGTATGGGCAAGTAGTTCTCCATTTTCACTGTCATCATCTAATTCCTGATCCATAGTTGCCAAATTTTTCTCCCAGTCTTGTCTTATATCAGGTTCTTCCTCCTCCTCCTCCTCATCTTCATCATTTCCACTTTCTGTTTCCTCACAGTGTGGTTTAAAATCCTCAGAATCATCAAAAATTACTTCTTCAATGATACAGTCCAGGTCTCCTTGGTTGACTTCAACGTGAATATCTTCTAACTCCTCTGCTGGGCTTTCAAAACCATCAAACATCTTTCCAGTATTTCCCTGATGTGTCTTGAAGCTTTCTACAGTACTGGGAGCACCAATACAGTCACTCATAACCATGATTTTGTTATTTATTATTTGTACTTCAGGGTCACGCTTTCCATCATCTTCTAGGTATTTGGATGTTTGAGATGCATCTACATTTATATTTGGAGGCTTCTGGGGACTGGTCTTTGCTGCTTTTTTGTGTGGGATAGCAAAATACTTATATGTTGCTCTTAAACAATGAAGTATATATTCATAAACCAGTTGACTGTTCAAGGTTCTTGCCACATTCCTCTTAGTGGAGTATGGATCTGTAACAACAAAAAAATGCAACATCTTTATATTTTACCTTGAAAACAATCAACGCATTTTAGATTAAAAGCAACAATAAACCAGGCAAAATGAATCCTATTTCTTAAGTGTGACTGTTTTCACTTGGGAGTCAAGATAGAGGGGAAAAATGTCATCTCTCATATGAAGAAATCTCTCAACAAACTCCAAATATCAAAATTTTCTTTTATAACCAACCCACCTTGCACAACACCAGAATCCCTTCCTTATCTAGTTATATGATTGTGGCAGTGGAAAAGAAATGATCAATCTGGCTCTTAAGCCTTTAGGGACTACTTCCTACACTGGAAGGCTCTGCTGAGTGCTCTGCCTCCCCCACTCAGCCAGTCACTTTATAAAGCTTACCTCCACTCTTCCGCCCTGTGAAGCCCCATCACTGAACTGGCTGGACTGAATTCCAGGGGTGAGAGGGAGGCACGAGGAGGAGACACCACTTCTCACAATCTGCTCTCCTCCCCTAAAACTCCAGCAGGGTAGGCAATTGGCCAGAAGAGCTGAGCCAGAGAAACTGCAGGGGAGGGTTTAAAAATGTGAGATCCCCATGACTGCACACAGAATTTTATGCAAAATGCAAAAAACCCTCTTATGCAACATAAAGCTTGAAAAAAAAATCAAGCAAAAATAAGGGAATTTCATACTGAAGATTTCTTCAGTTAATAATTATGAGGAAGTTCTTAAAAATGTTTTTAAAGGGGCAAAATTTAGATTTCTATATGAGCTTCAACTATGGAACAGCCTAACTTCTAAAAGTTGAAAATGAATTAAGAGGCCAGCCCACCTTCCAATGCCTAGTGTGTTTCACTGCAATATAGATTTGGCTTAATGAACCCTATGTAAGATAATATATGCATATTTTAAATACTGCTGGAGGCTTCATACATCATGTCTGCAAACCACTGGAGTCCATGAAACTAATCAATTAATATAAAATAGGGTAAACTGAACCTAGAAGTAAAGATTTATAGTCAGGTTTTTTTTAAACTTCAAGGAATCATTTACATTTAATGAATGTATAATTAGGATAATGCCTGTACTACAGTTTTTAAAAACTGAGATCTAAGCATGAGACTATACTGAGCTGCATGACATGTAGAGCTCTAGTACAAGGAGAATCCTGACTTTTTACTTTACTGCTGGGTTCTGGTACACCTTGTATGAAGGCGATGAAAGAAGACTGAAATAAAGTACATGCTGTTAGAGCTACACTTGTTTCTAGGTTTTTTTTGAGATGAAAAATCTGGATACCTTCCACAGCAATGCGCTTTTTGGGCCAATCCTTTGCTTCACGAGATATAGCTTCCTTGGCACGTATACTGATAACCAAATCGCCCAAATTAAATTCTAAAGCATAGAAACGAAGCAATTCCACCCAAAGCTGCCCAACTGGTGCAGAACACTGGTTTTCTAAGTCAAATACCAAGGGAACCTATTAATAGCAAAAAGAAGAAATTTTCATTATTACATATGTCCAAACAATCAGATAAAACAAAATTATACAGATTCTGTTCTAGCAAAATGAAATCTAAGGGAAAGTCTGAGTGTGAAAATCCTTTCAGAGGAAGCTTGAACTGCCTACAAAAAAATTAAGCTATGTATCAGTAGTTGGTTTTTATTATACTTAGAATCTTATCAAGACTGCATGGAGCAGTGGGAAGGAAAATGGGGCTGGAGTTAGGAGAGATCTGGCTTGGTAAATCCTGCCTTTGACATTTACTTGTCTTGTGACCACGGGAAAACTCTTTCAGTCTCAATTTCCCAACTCTAAAATGAGAACAATGTGAATGACAGCTCTCCTGCCTCACAGGGTTGTTGTGAGCCAGGATTCAATGTGAAGTACATTTAAAGTCCTCTGTAAACACTAAATTGCTAGTATGTTAACTATTACATGGGCAGTCTCTCAACACCTTCTCCTGTGTCACTCATGGTTCTGTTTGCTAAAAAGCAGTCACTGATACATCAGGCGTATTTGCTACTTCCAATTTATGAAATGTAGCGAAGGTAGCAAGGACTGTGTAAAAGATGCTAACATTCTCAGTCCTGCCCCCACCTAAGCTATCAATACCCCTCAAATGGATACTGGAAAAAACAGAAAGAGTACAGGATCCCAGGCTACGTAGATTTATAACGATACTATATTTATGACTGGATATTTAGTTTTGATGCCAGGTAATTCTGATGTCAAAGGTTTGGATTTTAGAACATACATATATCTGCACATATTCATTTAAAAAAAATACAAGGTTTCTGTTATAGAACTTTAAAATTACATGGTATATTAGAAACTATTCCAACTTTAGAGATGAAGAAACCAAGGTACAAAGATATAAAATGTCCAGAGCACAAGAAGCATGTGTATTAACTTTCAATCCATTAGCCTCATTATGCTAGGCAGTCTCAAGAATACAAAATTCTGTCTGTATATTAAGAAGCAAAGCCACAGTCTAGGGGTCCAATTTGTACAAAACCCCTCCAATTCAAGTATTTATTTAAGTTTTAATTATTACTGTCCTTCTGATTTTTTTCAAGTATTTCAAATACTGCGGGATTGTTCCACTGGGAAGAACTAGGAACAATGGATGGAAGTTACAGGTAGGCAAATGTTGGTTCAATATAAAGAAAATTTCCTAAGAATCAGAACTACTAGAAGCGGAATGGACTGCCTTATGTAGTGAGTTTCCTATAAATGGAATCACTTCAATCAAGCAGAGATTGAAAGACTGCTTTTTCAGGATGCTGTAGGAGGGGATGGACCCTTCTAGCATGCTTTAGATGAGATGACCTTAGGGACCTTTTGTGGTTAGAAATACTAGGACTCTTAATATAACTCTTCTGGGTGTTTGGGGTCAAGGTTTGTACTTTCATCAGTGTAGGAACACCTAATGCTGAAACTAACTCTATACATCAGTAATTTATCTGTGACTTAGAGAGTTGCCTTTAGCATTGACAAATTATGTGACTTGCCCATGGTTACACAGGCATTATGTATGTAGATGTGGGACCTGAACCCAAGTTTTTCTATGATCCCAAGTCCCCAGTTGTTGTAATTTGTCGTATACTTTCTACTTGTCTGTCTCTCCAAATCTCATTTTGCTATACATTACAATTTTAAACATGTCACGAGAAACTATACTTTGATATTGAAAAAACATTATGGAAGACTGGTGTTTCAAAACTGGGAAATCATTTTAGCAGGTGACAAAAGCAGAAGGCAGGAAACTATGTAAGCCACAAATATTATGCAATCACAGATTTGAATAACAAATAACATTTTATTATTTTTCATCTCTTTTTGCACAAACCTTTTATTGAAGTTAAACATGAAGGCTGAAAGGACTGATAAAGGAAGCTGTAAGGAAAAGTTTTTCAGCTGACATAGGGGATTCTCTCTACCTGTAAAGATTGGTGGTACCTGCTCTGCAACTAAGTCTTAAGTATTTTCTGGGTCAACAACCAACGAGAGGTTTAAGCAACTTATCCAGGGTAATATATCTGGTTTATGTCAGAGGTAATTTTTGAACAGAGGTCTTCCTAATTTTGAAATGGGAATTCTACTCATTATGTCATGTTTATTCTCAGAAAGCTTCTTCAAGGGATATTTATTATTTAAAGATTTCACTTTCAACCCAGAAGTCAAGATTGTGCCTCCAGGCAATCTCATTTCACCGCAGAAAAAAAGAACTTATCTGAGTTACAATTTGTAACCAAACTGAGCATGGAACCCAGACTTGCCCTGTGCTCTAGTCTTGGTTCTAAATCCAAATGACTGTTGCTATGTTAACCATGACATTATAGGGGAAATGTAAGAAAATTAATCTTGAACTGCCTTGTGACATTCCTCTCATTACTGTCTTAAATACATTGTCTGTTACTTGAATTCTCCCTCTGCTTCTCATCCTCTCCAAAAATAATCAAGCAGTGAAAATAAGCAATAAAGGAATATGGCAGAAATCTGAAAAATCATCTCTTGGTTAATTAAAAAGTTTTTCCAGTTAGTAATGAAAGTAGATACAAACAAGTTCCAACCTTTCCTCTTTTAAAAGATGTTTCCTTAGATGATTCATCATCTCTCACAGAAGTAATCTGTTCCCAAACCACCAAATCATTTTCAACTTCTTTAAGGTTAAAATTTGCTAGTTTGTTCAATGAGAATCCTTCAATCTAGGAAAACAGGACAAATACAATCTTAGTAAGTTGAAAACAATACTTATCACTGTATAAGTACATATACATTTAGGGCAGAGTGTACTTTACTCTCCTTTCAATGTCCATGTGCACGTTTGCACCCATACCCACACACATAAACATGTGCGTGCAACCTTCACTCCCTCCATGATTTTACTGGTGTAGAGAACTCTTGCTGATAAGGAGAAACTCCTTCTCCTAATTCATGAACGCAGCTGTTCTACAACCGACAGTCTCTGGGACAGAGGCCAAAGGACTGACCATGCTCATGTGGCCAGGACTTAAAGAAGGCCTGGACTCACAGACCATCTCTCTAGCCATTGTGCTTTGCTCCCATTTCTCATGTCTCATAATATTACCACTCTTAAATGCTTACATTTCTTTTTAGGGGAAAAAAGTCAAGCACCTCAGAGATGTACTACACAGAAAGTAATCTGCCAATCATCAAATGCTTCGTCTCTTATTCTTCCTGCCTCTATTCTCTACCCAACTCCTCTAATCCATCTTTATGCACTGCGCTTGTCCATTTCTGCATTTTTTGCTTATGTCATTTTCTATGCTTAGAATATCCTCTCCCTTCTTTGTTAATTCCTACATATCCTTTGAAGATCAACTCCAGTGGTCTTCCTTGTTCCCCTCTCCCTGAACACTCAATCTCTAATGCACTTGGTTATTCTGTAATGGTGTCTTGTCTAAATTTCAAATGCTGAATAAACATATTTAATTGAACTGAATTTTCCTGACTAGAAAGGACATGAATTCAATAGCAGTAAAACTGAGCAAACTATGCTTCAAAGCAAATGCATTTTTTGTAAAAGATACAATTTTATAATTTTTAAATAAAGTGAAACTTACCCATGATCCTAGATATACAGGCAGAACTGGTTCTTTCCTTTGTTGAAGAAAGAAAATGGCCATTAGGGCAAATACATAGGGTGGTAAGCCCCCTTCTTCAGGATGATCTGTACAGCAAAGCTAAAATAAAAGGGGGAAGTGTATGAGTCTATTTTGACTAAATTCTTCATTCTCCAAGACTGGTTATACATAAAAAATAACCAGCACCAATTTAAACCACCTGTTAAGAGAAAAAAAAAAACGTGAGTAAAGTATAAGCAAGTTAGCACACTGGCTCCTAAAGAAACAGGTCATGTGTACATA
Source organism: Potorous gilbertii (assembly GCA_028658325.1). Taxonomy (NCBI): domain Eukaryota; kingdom Metazoa; phylum Chordata; class Mammalia; order Diprotodontia; family Potoroidae; genus Potorous; species Potorous gilbertii. Next base: position 121,618,034 of record CM053772.1, on the reverse strand, counting down.
GTAAGTTGCTCAGCAAGCTTGTTGCTCTGATCTGCTTTAAAGTCCAAAGGCCAGGTGGTTACAACAGTAAAAGTCACTGGTTTAGATCCTGATAGTGGGCAAAATTGGCTTTGCCTTGTTATTAGTAACAAAAACTAGCATTTATATCATTTTAAGGTTTGCTTATTTCTTCATAGTTATCATCTCATTTTATCTTCACAATAAGCCTGAGAGGTAGATGCATTTTCCAGATAAGAAAACTGAGTCAGAGAGCTATTATTTGACTTGTCCAAGCTCATAAAGCTGGTAAGAATCGGAGGCCAGATTTGCATTTCCTGACTCCAGGTCCAGAGCTCTATCCATTGTACCACCAACTGCTCTGAGCTGTACATTTAACTTGGCTTTTACAAAAACCACTAATTGTTGCTGCTTTTCCTTCACTCTTGAAGAGGACCAATGACATCATGAGGGTGATGTCGAGTTGTGTATGAGCCGGTTTTAAGTGATGTACAAAGTCACAAGCCCCACTCTCTCCTCCAGTCATCCAAGTTCAGTGACAAAAGTCAAGATGACTGGCAACAGCCTGGAAGCTTATAATTTGTAAGAGAGTTTGGGGCTTAGGAGCATTTTTAAATTTTATTTTAAGCATCCATCCGTACCATCCACCCATCCATCATTTTCAAAAGGTTGAGACAATTTACTTTTTGCCCTGGGCAATTTCCAAATATGATTTCTTGAAATATAGCTCTGAAGAACCAAGGTTTTAAAAATCCATTGTGTTTCAAACAGAGCTAACTCATTCAGTCGTTTCTGACTCTTTGTTGACCCCATTTGGGGCTTTCATGGCAAAGATACTGGAGTGGTTTGCCATGTCCTTCTCTAGCTCATTTTACAGAGGAAAAACTGAGGCAAACAAGAAGTGACTTACCCAGGGTCACACAGCTAATAAATTTCTGAGGTCTGATTTGAACTCAAAAAGATGAGTCTTCCTGACTCCAGGCCCAGCACCCTATCTACTGCACCACCTAGCTGTCTATGCCTTTGAAACTCAAATCACCCTTTCAATGAATGGCCAATAATAACTTAGTGCCTTTAACAATTCTGAGGATGTGAACAATTCAAGAGGATTAAGCACGACCCAATTTTCAATTATCTGGCAAAATACTATAGTAAAGTAGGTTGTTCTGTAGTTAAAAAAAATTTACTGACTCCTATTACCAATAACAAATGTAAATTGCATATGTCCATCCAGGGACATGCAGTACAGACCAAAACCCACTGGACCAGTACTTAGGAGAGAACGGAATTTGAACCCTGGTTCTGATCATACTAGCTGTGGGATCTTGAGCAAACTTTGCCTCTGACACTTGGTTTCCTCATCTATAGATTGGGGATGACAGTATTTTTCCTGCCTACCTCACAGGGTTGTCATGAGTGCTCTACAAGCAAAAGATACTATATAATTGTGATTCCTTTACCATTACTATTGTCACTCTGCTTCAGCAGTTTCAAGTTCAGTCACTGTTTTACAGAGGTCTTGGTCACTCTGTTTGAACCCAAATTTAAACTTATATGATTATATAATCATCTGTACTTCTAAATGTTAGAAGAGAAACTGTACTACCACCTCACTGAGTTCAAAATTTTGTAGCCCTCTTCTACCACTATTTCAATTTCACTAACTTTAAAATCTCAGACATTCAGAATGCATCCTGTCCCTGTTTAGGTCCCAAATCAAGAAAGTATAATTAACACTGTAATATTTTCTTTTCTTTTTTTTTTTAAAAGGAAGCCATTTAATTTAATGCTTAAAGTATATTGAAAGGTTTTAAGGAAACGAAAAATATCAAAATTTCTACTCCTTCTTTGTATTTCAACATTTCTTCCATTTGCTCATATAAGGCATTATATACAGATTCTGATACATATCCAAAATTAAAAAAAAATACAAGGCTAAAAACTTAAAGCATATTGCATGTGCAAGTTGATCTTCATGTAAGAATATATGACGGCATTTAGAAGACCCATACTTACCTTTGCCCAGTACCTGAAGGCAGTTACCAAAGGGACCAGTTTAGGTTCCAGTTTTCCAAGAGCAGCTAAATGATTTGTGGTCAGACAAGCATTTTCATTTCCCGCACTCACTTTACAAATGAGCCCACTAAAACAACGAAAGAACAAAACAGAACTTCAAAATAGAGAACTGTTCTTTCTTCCCCCAGACTAAGTTAAGGTAACCATAAAAGTTTGAGCTGGAATGACTTCACAGTCCAAACCACGGAAAGTGTAGGAACAAGAATGAAAAGTTAATTTCTATTAAACAGAAGCACAGCAGAACTGCGTATAACAAAGCACGGGAGGAAAAGAAGACATTCACACCTACCAAAGGGTCAGTGTTGCTTTATATGGGACTACAGATGGATAGAGAGACAGACGGACATATTCATGCTAGCATGTCATTACTATGCAATGCATTAGTCATGTAATTGAAATGGGTGAGGAATGTTTTCCCCCCAACATTGTTTTCTTTGATGGAATCAGCTTAAAAAAAATGATTTCTACCTGAATTGCCCAAAATACAGCAAACAAGAATAGTAAATTTGTGAAATACTAACATATGCATCAACTTATTCTGGCAACTGAGTCACTTAGATAATTACATACATTTGCCTGTTGATCTATGTGACCTTAATGCCTATAAACAGTAGATACAAACTGAGACCTTTGTTTTTCTCGGCACACCACCACTGGCACCCTAGCATGGAAATCTGCATCAATATCAACGAAAGATTCTGAGGAAAGAAAAAACATTAAGAGGGTTAATAAAAGCTTTTGTAAAAATAGAACTTGATAAAGTCAAAGTATTAGGAGAGGCTTTTTTGGTCTTTTAAAAGAGAACTATCAAAAAAAGAATTACTTCAAACCTATGTGTAAAAATGAGAGATAAGTACTAGGGTCTAAGGAGTCAAAACGAATTGTACAGTTTTCTTTTCGAGATTGGGTCTCCCCATTTCACCCAAACTTAAGTGCAGCAGCAACTGAGAGGGTCCAATCCAGCTGCTTACTGGCATGGAAGCTTTGACCTGCTCCATTTCTGACCTAGGAAGGCTCTTGTTTCCATAGGGAGTCAGGTGAGCCACTGCTCCTAGCCCCAATCTTAATGCTGATACCCAATCACCTTTAGCCCTACTTGGGCTCAGAATTCCTGAGATTAGGGACCCAACAAGCCTCAGACTTCTCAGTGGCTGTGTTTATTGGAGAGATTTTTTTAAACTGATTTTCTTTTCAATGCCAAGGAAAAAGTTGATGGTTGGTTAAGAAAATATATAGTACACATTAAATCACACCACTTATTTTTAAAGGGGTATAAGACTGAGACATTGAAGTGACATTTAAAGTATGTAGAAATACTATAAACATTACTAAAATTTGTTCTCCACTTCTATAAAAATAAACTTTCTTAACCATTCTTAAAAGGAAGGTTTTGGCTACCTATGCTAATAGCCTCCCTCCCCAAACACTTTGTATTGATTTTGTATATACTTCTATATGAGGGAAAGCAAGCCTGAAGTGGTGGAGAGAGACCTGGTCCAGGAGCCAGAAGACCTTGATACACCCAGCCACACATGGGCCTTGCGACCCTAAACAGCTGGCTCAGCTTTGAGGTTCTAAGCTGCTTGGGTAGAGGAGGTCTTGTCATCGAGGAATTCCCTCTGTAAATGACTCCCAGTTTATCACCCCCATCCCGGTACTTCCATGGGATACATGTATTGATATCCTTTCCTGCATATTCCTTAAAGGCAGGGACGATTTCATTTTTTTGTCTTTGTATCCCAGGGCCTGATACAATCACGGACACAGAATTGGCGCTTAATTCTTGCTAATTGTTGGACCTTGGGCAAAATCAAAGTGAGAAATGGAAAAGACCAACTCCAATAGTAGTTATATTGTCACAACATTTTTCATGACTCTCCAAGGGTAGTAAAAGTAGCAGAACTGGGATCTGAATCCAGCTCTTTGGGCTCCTAAACCAGTGCTCTTTATACTCTATCAAGAGAACTCAAAATAAACTTTCACATTCATCACAACTAACACTACCTTTTGTACTCTGATCATAACAAAGAGAAAACTGTTTTGCAATTTTCCATCAACAACAGACACTCATAACTGATGCCTGGATTTACACTTTTGCTTATTTAGACTCTGGCTGCCATCTTCTTTTCTTTAGGGACTTTTAGTGATTAAACTAGGATAAAATGTTTGGATCTACCTTTCTTTTCCAGGCTCAAAGCTGAAAGCTTTATTAAAAATACCTTTTTAATATGTTAGGAGTAATCAGAAAATTAATTATTAGATAATGGTTCTCTTCACCTGGAACACTGAAGAACATAACATGAAGTATTCCATTGAGAATACAAGAAATATAAACAGTTAACGATGGACACTACATTAACCAACTGATAAACTTTAGCCTGATCATAGATCACTTCTCCAAAATTCACTTCAGGCTTGAAGTCAAAATGTGGTTATATTATATATGTGCATGTATATCAAGGCTAAAAAAACAGGTAAAAGGGAACAGATCATAATTTACGCATTTTAAAATTGCAGTGTGTCATTTATTTCAACTTAATTTTTTTTACTCATTTCTATATGAGTCAGGGGGCTTACAGATGCATGGTAACATGGAAGGAATACTGGTCTGGGTGTCGAGAAGCCTGGGCTAAGTTCAGATGATGCTAACTGGATCTCAATCTTCTCTTGTGGAAAATAAATAGGCAGGAGGGTAGAATACTTGGACGAGATTATCTACAAGGTCTCTAAAATTCTATTATCTTTTGTCCTATTCTAATTTTACAAGCATGTATAATTTATAAAAATCTTATGTATGTGTTAGGCTCCAATCTAATACATTAGGCCCAATATATCAGGATCCAAGCTAATTCAATTTTTTTATGGAGGAATAAGTTTTATCCATACATATGAGCATACTTAAACTAACAACTATTCTCAATAGAACTACTAGCAGGAAGTGTAGCCTGCAACAGTGGAAAGAACCCTACATCTGGAGTCAGCAGACTCATGTTTAAATCCTAGCTATTTAATACTTATGTGATTTGGGAGAACTTCATGTTTTGGGGTCTCAATTTTCTCATGTGTAAAATGAAAGGGTAATAGTATGTGACCTGAAGGATTGAGAGAGAGTTTCTTCCAGTCCTAAATCCTATAATTTCCTATGAATCAGAAATTCAATGTTTTTTTTCCCCACACATATATTCAAACAATATGCAGCACCTAATGTTCCTTTTTTTCAAAATATCAAGATTAAATGGGCAATTTCAACAGAAAAAAATGATTTTAAGGATACAAGTGAAAAATATGATACATCTTACCACTGTTCTTTAAATTTTCTTGAATAAGTAAGAGCACATCTGGTTGAGTCATCTATGAAATAATCCAAATACATTAAAAAATGAGATCTCTCAATTCACAAGTATTTTAATTTTACTTGTGATGAAATACTGTTCAAAACAGGAAATGTACATATTGATATGGAAGTGAAAAGTCTAATAATTACAAAGGCATATGTGCATTAAGTATTTATTCTTTAGGACACAAAGCTTTCCCTTTTAAACTATGATGTAGATAGCCAGAAGAACAAGTAATACATAGTTACACTTTGGAAATCTGTCATCTAGGCAACTGGAATATTAAATAACAAATAGTACCTCACCTGTGGAAGACTTTGGGGAAGAGCTGACCCAAAGACACAAGGATCAACTAAGAGTATTACGATTGGGTGGATAACTGATCAGAATATTTGAAGATTAAAGGCTTCCAATTTTCAATTTATGATTGGTTGGTGAGTTGCCCAAGTAGCCATAAAAAACAATCCCCATGGTATGCAGAAAACTAGGGAAGCTGAAGTGAACAGACCATTAGCAGGAGAGGGGTAAAGGGGGCAAAGTAAGTGACATACAGGCAAGGGGAGGACTACAATGTGACATCAATCTGCACCTCCATTTCTGTTCTCTAGAACAAGCTCCTCAATTATGCGGGGCAACAAAGACAGTATGATTAAAAGGGGAAGCTTTTCAGTTTTTACTCAGAGGCACAACAATGCAAAGAAAAATTTAGCAAAGTTCCTGACTGTACTTATACATTCTAATTACAAAAGATTACCTGCTACAGAATAAATGTTTAACATTCTGTGAGACTGAAGCATTTTTCCCATCTATGGGCAATAAAAAGAAGAGTCTATAAAGACCAAGGAAGTGTAAGAGGGTTAGACTAAATGATGGGGGAGGGAGGCCCCTTCTAGCTCTTAATTATCACTGCTAGGTAGGGAAATATATATGGGTACTGTTCTGCTACCTCCGGGCTTGAATGAATAAATTAACCTCTTTGGGACTCAGTTTCCTCATCTGGAAAGGAGAAGAAAAAGAACTAAGTGATCTTGAAAGTTCCTTCCAGTACTAAAATTCTACTACCAGAATCTTGACAGACCACATGAACACATGGTAAATATGAACCTTCAAAGTTTACTAGAGATGTGATTCACAACTACTACTACCAAATGGCACAAAATGAAAAGGAGCAGTTGGACTGGAACGTCAGTTTTCCAGGTATGGTCCATGAATTTCTAGAGGTCCCCTAGGTTAAAATTACTTTTGCAATAATAGTAAGACATTAGCTGTCTATTAAAATACTTCTTTTTTCCAACTACATGTGTCTGTAAGGCTGGATTTTCTTCATATGCTTCAACCAAAACAACATGTAGCAACAAACTGAATACAGAAGAGATAAAAATGCAGCTGTCTTCTACTAAGCTAGATATTAAACTGATTTGCAAAAATATGTAAAATTATATCACCCTTCTAACTATTTTTGTTTTGGGAAATATTTTTCATATAAATGTTATTTATGTTAACATGTAACGTACTGTTAGTTTTAAATGAATAAATGCTTTTAAATTTATCAGTTTTAATTTCTAATATGGTAAAAAAAATCAATAAATTATAGCTTCACATAAACAAAAGGTTTTGGGGGTCCTCAATAATTTTTTGGAGTGTAAAGGGGTCCTGAGACCAGACAGTTTGATAACCATTAGACTAGAAAATTAAAGAACACTGAACTGTTTGATATAAACAAATTTCTTATGAGCAAAATTTACTGACGTTTGTAGCCATTACAGTAACCTAGTATGATGCTTTATATTTAACCAGTGTGTTTTAATGAGGATGGATATTGTGGGATAAAACTAAAAAAACAACAAGAACAAACCCATTACCAGGAAATTTTTATTTTTTCAAGTGAACAAAACTTAGCAATTTGTCAGATTCAAGAGAATAGCAGCTCGGTAGCTATCTGTAGAGGCTATTGAGAATGTAAATTTAAAAATAAAGTTTCATTAAAACAAGGTTATTTATAAATTGGGCAGAACCACTACCACAAAAGACAGGCTGAAATGTCTGAGAAGAAAGCCGGCACTATTTCAGTTAAAGCTGATGTTTATCCGAAATTGCTCCAAAGAACAAGTTCAAGTAAAGTGAATACAACATATTCTTACAGAATTCATATTCATAAAGATTTCATCACAATTTGCTATGGTTTTAGAAAAAAAAAACTTTCATACTTACAGTGGCTGGAAACTGAACATCAATGTTTAAGTCCGAATTTTTGAAACCAAATCTGCTATAAGATGACCCATACAATCTTAAAGAACAATCTAAAAATAAAAATATTCTCATCAGCAAAATTTAATTTATAAACACCTGCCCCCAAAAAAGACAAGTTTTATTTTTCCTCCCCAGAAGAGGGAAGCAAATTCAATAGATTCACATATAAAAACAAATATACATTAAATTTCAGGACCAATAAGGGAGTATCCATGTTGAGTGGAGTTTAATTTCATCACTAAAGTATAATAGCTTTAATAAGCCAAGAAATTGTCTTTTTCACTTGTATTTCATGCAGAAAATGAGCTTCAGATTTGCACAATTTTCAGAAAACATTAGTTAAATGTGACTAAAGATTCAAATATAATATTTTGAAAAACCAACATTATTTTGAAATGAATAGAAGGTAAAATCTAATTTTGGTTTAACATTTGAAATCTTACTTAAAAGGGTTGGGAAACAAATACAAACATTACTTTTCATTCTAACTCCATATTTAGTTGTGTCTTTCATTATTTTTTTTAAAGATCCTGTCAATAATTAATCATATAGAGGCATTGTGGTGAAGTGGAAAGAGCAGCAGACTTAGAGTCAGAGGACCTGGGTCTGAATCCTGGCTCTCTTACTAATTAGCTATGTGACCCTGGGCAAGTCACAATTTCTCTAGGCTTCTACTTCCTCATCCGTAAGGTGAGGGCTAATCTACATGACCTCTAAGGTTACTTCCAGAGCTAAATTCTATAATACTATTACCTCAGAAGGTTGTTGTGAGGAAGGTGGTTTGTAAACTTTCAAGTCTTACAAAAATGTCAACTATTACAATTTTGGGAAAGAAATCATGGAAGTGATCCTTTTGTACCTGAACCATTCTCATAATAAACACCTCACAAAGTATACAAACATGTCACAAAAATATTTACACGAGATAATCAGTTAAGAGACAACTCTTTAAGAATACTTACAATGGCATAGATTGAATTTAAAAGACTATACAAGACAGGACACATCCCCCTTTCCAGTAGATCGAGCCTCAAGGAAATGCAGTTTCTGGCAAAATATTTTAAGTTTATATTCTTTATTTGTACTGTGCAACTTAATTTTGAGTATTACTATTTTTTGTCAGAAAATTACTGTTTTTCCTACATGTAATTTTAAAGTTCTTTTTGTTTTCATGTGACTTATTATTTTTTGGGACTACAACATTTTTCCATTATAAGCCTATCCCATTTAATAATTGGAAAATGATTTACAGCCAACTTTTCAGAAAGGTATTTATTGCATAAAGTAAGGCACATGGTATGTCAAGAAGAAAAAAAAAATAGTTTCCCTTATTTCTATGAAAGTACACATAAGCCTTACAGTTTACGGTACTGTTAAAGGTACAAAAGAATTAACGGTATTCCTTCAGACATAATTAATGATTGTTTTGATAATGCTGTGATAACTATACCTTTAAATCATTTGCCTAAACTATCAAAGGAAAAACAAAACATACTGAAAAAAATTTTAAAACGGGAGGGGTTATGTAATACTGCTGACAATTCCAGAAATCAATGTTATACAATGAATAAACTCACAAAAAAAAATCTTTTCTAAACTAATTTCCAATTATTTCTTAAAAAAATTAGTTCACAAGGTTTAAAGATCATTTAATTCAATCAATTTTACAAATGAACACCAATTTACAAACTGAGGTCCAGAAAGAAAAAGTGACTTCCTCTAATCATATAGCTAACAGTAGTAGAACCAGGATTTGAACCCAGAGCTTGAGACTCTAAATCCAGTGATCTTTCCATTTCACCATACTGCCTCTGTGGTTCAGCTAACCTTATTTTTGCATGTGGAAAAAGCCACAGTGATCAAAGATTTACCTTTATTCCATACCTATATAAATCTTTGATCTCACTGATTAGAGGTACTCTTTCCAGCAGTGCACAGCACAACACATTCTTGCCTTCTAACCTCATTTGCCTATTGTCCAAGCCTTCCTCTAAGTCAATACTCCACAGCAAGCTCACACAACTTCCTGAGGTCTTTACTCTAGGCTCTAAGGAGCTTGACATCGTGTTGATAGCAATGTAGTATGTGAGTCGTCTGTTATGCCTCTCTCTTGCTATTAACCAATGTTCCTCTTTTTCCAGTTACACATCTATTTAATATAATCTTCAGAATTGTGGTTTATATAAAATATTTTACTGGCAATCTGTTGCAGCCCATTCATGCCCAATACATATCTCTCCACTGTCTTTTGGCTAACTGACAACTTTAATGCCTTGGAGGAATGTGGTATTCCATGATTTGCAGTCATAGAACAATGCAAAAATACTAGTGTGAAAAACATGGGTTTTTATTAAAGAGAAGTTTGGGGATTGTTAATGTCAAGTTTCCCAAATGCAATCCAGCTAGCTCTCTTCCTTCCCTGCAAATCCAGGCTCAGTTTACTGTCCATCTGCAGTTCAAATTCCATATAACAACTGATGGATTAGTTCTAAGTACTGACCACATTTTTGATAAATCCTAGTTTCCTCCTGTGTGGTTCAATCTTTTGAATGAGTTTGGATTTTATTTAGGAGGCTGCAATATTTGGGGCATGATGCAAGCAACACAATATCATCCACAAACGGAAACATCTGCAGGTCCTCACTATCTGAAAGGAAAATTATAGAAAGCTTTTCAATGTGGACTTGACACTGGACATCCATCATGACAGCAGCAAGCATCTTTAGTTCGCAAACATCTGTTTTATGCCTTGTTTGATATTAATTATAAAAGTTTTCTGTTGTTAAATTCAATAAATACTTTTAGAATAAAAGGTTGCTGAACTCAATTTTATGACTGTAACATATATACATAGGAGACATCTTGTTGGAGACCCTTTACAGGAGTATTGTGCTTTACTTTTAAAGTCAATAAGCACAAAGTGGGATTGTATATTCTTAAAGCTGCATGACTATAAATAAGACATGATATGCCACAGAATATCACTTGCAAAATCTTGCTCATTTTTCTCTCATACCTTTATCAAACATGCTCTCAATTTTTTGTGACTTATTTTCATAGTTTGGAGAGATGGGAAAAACAGGCATATGGATCAGGAATGACTATTTTCTCTATTGCCTTTTTTGAATAGTAATAATGGCCATGATTGTTTCCCCCCCTTTTAAATATTATTTTATTGATGTTCATTCCCTTTTGTTACATGATTGTCATTTCCGCTAAACACCTCCCACATCCAAATAATTCTCCACCTGCTGTGCAAATTAACATATTGGTTGTGTCTGAAAATCTATCCTTTATTCTTAATCTACAGTTCACCCATGTGTCTGCCAAAGGACAAGAGGTATACGTGTATCATCTTCTGAAGTCACCAGTAATCACTGAGAGTTCTGAAGAATTTCAAAGGGTTTTTTGGTTTGTTTTCTATTATTAGACTCATTATGTAAACTGTTCTCCTTGTTCTCCTTTTTTTTCACTCTGCATCATTTTAGGCAAGTCTTCTTAATTTTCTCTGAATTCTTCATATTTGTCATTCCTTCTGGCACAGTAATATTCAACTTATTCACATATTACAACTTGTTAGGCCATTCCCCAATCAATAAGCACCTACTTTTCTTTTAGTTCTTTGTTACTACAGAAAGTTTTTGGATATGTGGGATATAACTTTCACCTCTGGAGTATATGCATAGTAGCCGTTACATTGTGTCAAAAGGTACACAAAGTTGAGTGACTTCAGTAAAATTCTAAAACATTTTACAGAAAAACTCCTAGTTCTACCAGTAAGTGCATGAATGCATCTCTATTTCCACAAGCCCTATTTACCATTTTATTCATCACTTTAAAATATTATTTAGTATCTTCCTCTTTTTGAAATACAAATTTTTGTCAGTTTTCATATCAGATTTCTTTTGAATATACTGTCCCACTGTTCTTCTCATCTTTATTTTCTTCAGTGCCATTTTTGCTTTCTTACATAATACATTGGTAACTGTGATTCTGAGATTTCCAAAACGGTGATTTTACTAGTTACTGAAGGTGAAAACCTGTCACAGACATCTTGATAGACCTTATTTATTCTCTAGGACTCTCTCCCCATCTAATGTCCTTGTTCTAATTTCATCCTTAAATGCTCTTCGTTAAATGGATTTCTTGTCAAATATTATCGTTTCCCCCATCACTGCATCTCCCTGTTTTACGAAGTAGTGTTGCTCATAACCTCCTGCCATTCTCTTCTATAATATTTTTTAAAATGCTTTTCTATTCTAACGTGGTTCTACCACATCTTTCTGCTTGGAAAGGAGATTGTTGGCTAAAGGTTCTTAGGCTCTTGGTCTTCTCATTGTGGCCAACAAGTTTACAACAATTAAACTTTCTTAAGAAATGGTCAGAGTCTGGGTCAGTGCCTGTTTCTTTATCCATTTTTCTATTTTTTGTATCAGTAACATTTAAATTTTGACTGTAGGTCATGTTGGAGCTGTTTTAATTATGTCATACTTTCTTAATTTTATTTATTTTTATGATGAAGTATTTTTCTGATCTCTGCTCTGATAAGGCAACGATCCAGATGGAAAGAGACGATTTATTTGGGAACAGGTTCCAACATGGATAGCTATTCTCTATTAATATATAACAAATTTTATTTTTTATTATGTAATTTGGCATTTGAATGCTCACAGCCTCCCAACTTTCTTCCCAAAGAAAGTATTAGTGTTATGTAGCAGTGAGCCTGTGTAGTCTGTAAACCACTGGTCCTCTCTCATTTTTTTAATCCTGAGTTGTATTTTCTAATATATTTTTCTCTGTTCTTCATACCATTTTTGCCCTGAAGTAACTGATAATGTTTGTGTTGACTTAATCTGGAAGGTCTTCAAAGAATTTATTCCTTTGCAATAGATCACACGTAAACCAAAATTATCTTCAGGGTAGTCTTTTTGTTTGTACTCATCCAACAAAAACAAGATGACCAATTGTCCCATGCTTTTGATGAAAAAGATAAAAGATAAGACAAAAATCTCGATTTGTCTCCCCGAGAAGAACCTGGGAGCCCTTCTTCCATTTAGCCACAACTTCATTTTATCTTCTGTTACAGTGTAGTGGTAACATTAAGTTCCTCTAGCAATATACATAGTCACACGTGCCTGGATGATGATCTCACATTTTAGAGTACCAACAGCTAAGATAATTGTTATAGATGGTCTAAAAACTGTGATTTCAACATTGTGTTATTATCATAGGAGAAGAAAACTATAACTAAGGATCAATTTGTCTTTTAGTTTTATGGACTGCCATGGCCAGAGAATTCATCACATAGTGGCCAGTCTACTGGTGATAAGTCTCTCAGTATTTAGCTAGGCTAGTCTAAAAAAAGCAGTTTGTCCCCAGGAACATATCAGAATCTTTCTAGCATTGGAGAAGCTTCCAGAGCTTGTACTCCAAGAGCATAGAGCCTTTGAGAACCAGGGTCATCTCTATATAACAGAAGTATTAGAATAGTATTTTTGTCCAATGACAAAAATTTTGGCTTTCACTCAACTCAAAATTATTTTTAATAGGTGAAAAGTGGAAAGGAAAGTTTTCTAACTCTATATTATACTTAGATAGAATATAGAGATATAATATATGAGAACTTTGTGTTGACACCAAAAACTAGCATGTATGATTAAGAAAAAAGTCATAAAGAAGAAGAATCCTTAACTGCTGCTTGCACAAGTAATTTTACCTTGGATGTGGACAATATATAGAAAGAGCTTCAGGACAGACCATGTCCATTTCCCTTAATGGTTAGAAATCACCACCAGTGAGTAATACAAGAGAGCTATTTTTACTATATAAATCAAAAGGCAAGTCTAGAGAATACCTGGTAACTTCTGATGGAACAGTTTTTCCATGGTTTGTTTTATTTCAAGTCTTTGTTCTAAGTCTTCATTATTTAAGCCAAACTCCTCTACCACTTTGTCAATGGCAACACCAATAGCTTTTATCTGGGAGGGTGTTGGTGGAGGCAAGGTAGTAAGCAGCTGTTCTTCATGTTTTTCCTTAAGATAAATTGTTAGATTAAGCACTTAGAAAGAACAATTAAACACACACTAATTCATTCTAATACTTCACTGAGGCAGAGGTTTCTGGAGTTCCCTTTTATATTCCCTCACCCTTTCCCCAGTTGTTTGTTTCAGCCATATATGCTTTAACATGTGCTTTATCTGGATAAATGATAGTAGGAAGAAATAAAAAGAATCATGAGAAAACATTAAAAATGTTAATTATAAAATGATATCCTTTGATATTGATATAGCCTATGTATACGTATGCAACGGTTTAAAGATATATATGCTTAATATCTGACTGATGATTTCATACATATCAAGAAATCATGGTGTAGGCTACTTGGCTGCATCTTCATACTTACTCTGATGGATCCAATATGTTAATAGTATGGGGATCATCTCTCAAGCAAAGTATAAATGTCCCCCTGCCGCGTCCTGAAATTCTTATACACGTCTGCAAAAATCTTGCAGAAGATCTACCTAATAGGCTAGAGGGGGGTCTTTCTCTGGTTTGTCTAACATTCTGTGGACACCATTACAACATGCTTGCCAGCCTTAGTTCTTACACTAGCTTTCACAAACAAATCGCTCGCCAGCGGTACTGTGTCGCTGCCTATTTAGCCCCACTGCATGTCTTTCCATTGTACTCTGGGTCATCTGTAATTATGACTCTTCTGGGATCTGCAGCCATATGGTGTCATGGAAAGACTATTCATGATGAAAAGACAAACTTGCACGTCAGAAAGAAGCTTGGGATCACTCAAAGGCCTGTACTGGTGGTTAGTTTTACAGAACTTTTTTTTCTTTTCTCTTTCAAAAATTCTTTAATATAAAAAATGGCTCTCTGGGAGAGAGTGGGGAGACAGGATTGAAAAAACATAGGCATAGGTTATTCAACTGTAGGCTTAGCCCACCTGAAGTATGTGCCCAAGATATACTGACTGACTAACTCAAGAGACTGACCATCCAATTGTACATCACCCTCTGGACATTAAGTATAATTCATCTAATCTGGGGGTCTTTTAGGGATAGATTAATAGATTTATCTCATTTGAGAAATGGATCCCCACTGAGGAGTTCTTGGTAGTATTCTGGGGCTTGCAGAATTTACTTGCAACCAGCAGTAATACCAAAACAGAAGCATTTAATTTCACATCACTCGACTGCTAGCTTTAAGCTAAAGAATGAAGGAGGGAGACTTAAGCTAAAGAAAGAAAAAAATTCTGAAGGCAATGAAGAATTTTGGTATTGTGATTTTTAATTGGTTGAGGAAAATCTTGGGAAGACCTTTTTCAAAAGAGGAGGAACTGACCTGAAGGATTAGAAGGACCTAAGAGAGGAACCCAGAAAGATCCAAGGGGTGAAAAGAAGCTTGTAAAAATCAGCAGGAAGCTGGTAAAAAGGCAGCTTGGTAAAGCAGGCAGGCGGTACGGGTGATAAATTGGTTAAGAGAAAGAAAAAGAAGTTAGGTGTGAATGTCAAGGGGCAATCAAGGCGGTAAGAAAAGTGACAAATGTGGAGCTACACGTCCCTACAAACAGACTTCTCCAGGACAGAATGACAAAAAGGAGCATTTCTTATCACTTTGAGGTGGCCAAATGACTGCTCTCTGTGCTCAGAGTATAAGCTAGGCTCTGTACTAGAAGAGAAAGTAAAGAATACCTCTTCACGCACTCCAGGCTATTAAGAAAATTAAAGTGCTCTTTAGAAAAACACAAAACTGAAGAACAGTTTCAATGTGAAAACAAATAAAAAGGGACAGGAAAATATGTAGGAAAATCCTGACACATGAGCCAGGAAAATTGAAGAGAAGAAAGGCCACAGCACTCTTAGAACTATGCTGAACTGGATAATGAGAAAACAGCTACTTACAGTTCTAGCAACGAGGATGTGTGTACTGCTAGGTGAGAGGTTATCCAGTAAAGGTCCAAGGAAAAAGACATTAGAAGGAGGTTGGTAACCATCTGCTGATTGGTAGCAAGGCAATTATCTGTCAACCTAACAAGATATCAGAGCTGTCTTCCTAAGGCATGTATCTAGAAAAGAGGAAAAGACTCTCTAAAGACTTGTAAAACTAGATGACTATTAACAACTTATGCTGAATTACATGGAATCAAATGATACTGCCAAAAGGAATCTAGAAAGCATTGCTAAAAATTATTCAGCCTTGATCAAGAAACTAAAATCCTTATGGGCAGAGATGATGTTTTCATCACCACTAGTGACTGCAGGTAAGAACTGTAACAAATTAAAATACAGAAATGACGTCTTCCTGGTACAAGGTAAACTGTATCTCACAAAGAACCAATAAAAAACTTACATTCCTGGAGTTTTACTAATCTATTCAAAAAGACCTTAAGCAGAAAAAAGAGGAAGAAATCTGCTTATGCATATAAATCAAACACAGTTACAATACTGTAAAGATAGCAGCAGAGGCATTCAGAATAAAACCCATAGCCCCAGTGGTCTATGTACAGATGCGTAGCATGCATGCATATGTGTGTGTGTGTGTGTGTGTGTATACGTGTGCATGTATAAAGGAAGGTAGACTAGAGATCCAAGTGCAAGAAATCAAGTTAGACTTCATAAGCATCACTGAGAATTGGTAGGATGAGACTTGTGACTTTGGCCTGAATGGGTTTATCTTATTTAAAAGGGACATGATGAGAAAATGAGGGAACATATTAAAATTGTCTATTACAAAGACATGATGTTGAACTGGCGCATGGAAGTATGATAAAGAACACATCTGCAGGAAGTAATATCAGGAAATACTACATTCTAACTTGACAGGAGAAAATTAAGTGAACTGAACAAAAGAGCCCATAAGCCTAGTATGGCAGGATAATAAAATGGACTACTCCAATTATGTGTTTATGTAATGAAGTTAAAGAAAAGTTAATAAGTTTTCAAATAATTTTAATTAATATCTCATCCTTCAAATGGAGGATCCAATCTTGTAACTGCTTCTTACAAAATAATAGGAATTGATTGCTAGGGCCAATGTCTGTCTGACAGATATGATGAAAACTTTATAAAGTGACTATTCCATATTAGAAACTGTGATAGAGAAGGGAAGGAAAATTAAGCACGGTCTGATACGCACCCTAGATTACTGGAGACATTTCAAAAAAAAGAAAAAAAAAATAGGACTTACTGAAAAAGATCAATGTGGATGCCAAGCAAGACCAGTAACAGAGAATAAATAAAAAGTGTGGGATGGTCCTATGTGAATAGTGTTAGGAGTGCTAAAATTCAGAATAAGCTGACTTAAGGGTTTCTAGGTATATCGAGGGGAAAGGAAATGATAAAGGAACCCAGAAAAGGCAGAGGTGCTCAACTACTTTGCTTCTGTTTTCTGTGCTTTATACTTACAAAGGGTAGAAAAAAATGGTGAAGGAGTTGATCCCAAGATAAATAGCGAGATACTAAAAAAACCAACAACAACCACCACCATCCAGGTACCCTTAATGAATTTAAATCATCAGGCTCAGATGTTACTGGTAGATATGATGACTGAACTACTGACTGTAATCTATACAAGATCATGGAGAATAGGAAAGGCACTGCAGGATTGGAGAAGGGCAAATGTTCTGATTTTTGAAAACAGGAAAAGAATTTATAAACTATAGGTCAGTGACAATGATCTCAAATGCTGGCAAAAATATTACTAAAGGCTTAGTTGGTGAACATCCAAAAAAGGAGGCAGTAATTACGAACGGCCAGTATTGCTTTGTCAAGGACAGGTTATACCAGACTAACCTTATTTATTTTTGACAGTATTACTACACTGAGAGAACACAATTTAACTCAATCAGTCAACAAGCACTTATCAAATGCTTATTATATACAAAACACTATGCAAGGTGCTAAGGATAGAAAAACAAAAAGAATGTCTCTCATACTATTCTAGGGGAAAAGATGTGGGTTAGACAATAGTAAAATTAGGTGTATTCAGAGTTGTTTGGATGATAAGAACATAGTCATTAACAATTTGATGTCAATATGGAAAGCCGTCTGTGGAGTGTTGGAGGGATTTGTAAAGGGATAGCTAATATGATGGATTAGTCAGATCTGAAGAGTCTCTTGAAAGGTTAGAATACCGTGCCGAATTTAGTAAGATTTCAATGGGGAAAATGTAAACACACTGGTGTTAATACAGACATGCAGGTATATGTGTGTATGTGTATATAGATATGTATACACACATATATTTATAAGCACAAGCTAGTAGAGGTATACAGACAGTTCTTGCTCTACATAAATGTACATTATGCATGTTCAACTTAAATCTACATTCTAAAAAAGCACCCATACTAACTTCACAGTATCGTACTGTGCTCTCTCTCTGCTCTTGTCCCTCAGCCTGGCACTCCACAGTCTCCCATCCCCGCACCAGAAAAGTCTTAAAAAAAACCAAACCAAACAACAACAACAAAACCTTAAAAAAAAATACCTCCAAGTAAAAGCAGAAAAGACTCCTGGAGACTGCAACCACTGGAGGGGGGGCTTGGCTTCAGATCTTTAGGGTAGAGAAAGGAAACCTCTGCCCTGTTCTGCAAGCCTGTCCCTGGCTCCCCTGCATGTTCGTCCTCTTGCTATCACTTCTCTGTTCCTGGTCCCCATGTGTTGACCCCCTCCTTACACTGGCCCATGACCCCCATTCTCTCTCCATTTTTTTCTCCCTTTCCCACATTCACAATACCTAAAAATTACTTTATGTAGAGGTTTGCAGAACAGTTCACTTACATAAAGTGAAAATCATCTGTATCTAGAAAACGGTTTATCTGAATAAGATTCGAAGATTTTAGCTAACAGAATCTTAGACGGCACCAAGGAGGACCAAAGGTGCAGGGCTGGGGAGGCAAACAGACCACTGCACTTTGACCTGGTCGGATCGTAGCTACAATATCTGAGAAAGTAGGAAGCATTTAGAGAATAGTAACCAAGATCATGGTAATTATTTAATGCAACCCTTTTATTTTATGCAAGAGAAAAATGAGGACTAGGCCAGAAACAATGTAAATGAAGAACATGGCAAGAATTCATATCAACATCAATGGCTCCAAATTTGGGCCTTCCTGACCATACCAGCTATAGGGCTTTAAGATTCATGCTATATGAAGACTGAATGAAGGACATGAGGATATTTAGAAAGACTCAGGAATAACATGGCAGTCATCTTCAAATATCAGAAAAGCTGTCATGTGAAAGAAGGATTACACTTGCTCTATTCAGCTCCAAGGGTCAAATAAGGAGCAAGCTGTAAAGACACAAATTTAGGCTTGATGTAATGGAAACAACTGCAGTCATCTAAAAGTGACCGAGTTGCTGTCCTAAGGGACAAAGGGGTCTTCTCGTCACCAGAGATCTTCAAACAAAAGCTAGATGACCCTTAAAGAGATGCTTCTTCAGGTTTAAGCTGGATTAGAGAGCCTGTAAAGATCCCTTCTAACTCAGAAATCTGATGATTTGTGATACGTCCCCTATAAAGAATTCCTATTTGGACTTTGCACAAGGAAATCTTTGGCACACAGGTGAATACTTTTGTTGAGCATATGTTTATGGAACTGACCATCAGAGACTCATTTAGCAACATCACCTCTGTGGCATACATCAAAGAACTCTGTGTGACACTGATGCCTGGGAGACAGTCATGAACTATACCGAGTGCTAAACATACTGATTCAAACACTTGCTTGTAGTAAACAGGAGTAAAATCTTGTTTTCTCTACCTCTATATTGTGTGACTCTGAAGATGTGGTTTTCTGTAGAGCATGTTTTGTGAAATCTTGCCTACTCCCTCTTTATATTTTCATCAATAATAGTCTCTGTATGTGTATAGCCTATCCTTACCAAGATTTTAAGGAGATAAGGATATGTGTGTGGGCTGGTATTTACTGACTCTCCTTCTCTTTTATTGGTAATAATGCCATCTTTAACCTTTTGGAATAGTCTTTTGGGAGACACTGGAAAAGGATCTAAATGACTCTAAAACTGTTCTGCCATCTTTATTTCCTCTGAATATATTTGATCTGCTCAGATGTGCTTCTTGACTTCATTGTTTTGGGTGCCATTTCTACTTCCTTATCAATTATTAAAAGGACAAATGTGATGGTTCTCTCCCTATTAACAGATTAATATAAAATGCTAGCAGATATTTTTATTACACTAGTTGGGTCTCACACTAAGTTTTCTGCAGAATTGTTTTTTTCCAATACTTTTTCATTATTTTGTGAAGCAAAATTGCTCATAATCTTTCCATATTCACCTGCACAACAGTAAACAAATGAACTTGTATTCTAAACTGATGATGTGCTTGGCTATCATATTTTTCCACTGAGCAAAGATTTTAAGTGTTTTCTGGCTGAGACAATATTTAAATTCTTGCGGTCTCCTTGTTGTGGTGATCTGAAAAGTGGTTAAACTCTCCTAAGAAACAGTGACAATCAGAATTAATATCTATTATTAGTATCTATTTATTTATCCATTATTGTTATTTATCATTATCCATTTCCCATATGTTAGGTAGGAGCTACTGTAATTACACAGAGTGTACCATTATCTTTTTTCTAATTTACTAATTTTTATTTTTTCTGTAATAACAATAGAATTTAGGTATCACTTTGAAATTCACAAAACACTTTTCTCACAACAACCCTGTGAGCTGGGGTGACAGAATTATCCCCATTTTATAGAGTGGGAAACTAAAGCTCTGAGAGGCTGAATTACTTGCCCATGAACACAGCTAGCAAGTATCTGAGGCAGGATTTGAATGCAGGTTTCCTCATTCAAGTCCAACACCATACCACACTACCTCCAAGAAGTCAACGATCTGAATGCCACACTCACAGATAGTGCTAAAAGGAATCCGACTTCAGTAACAAGACATTTCTTTTCTATTCAGATGTAGTCAATTCCATAAAAAAACAAACAAAAAAACCACCTGATATTGTTTAGTGTTTGTCCTGCCCAATGCCTTCTGATGGCTTTCTGTAACAAGTATTGATGATACATACGCGAGGCTTCTGAGTAATTTATTTGCCTCTGGTCTCTTTAATTTCTTAATCCTGAACCATATTTCCAACACATTTTTTGGCTTTTTTCCCTGTGCCCAACTTCATACTGAAGTCACTGAGTATCAAGGCATATGTTCACTTGGTTTTGAGGAACTTGTCAAGTTGTTCATACTTTCTCCTCTGCAAGAAATGTTAGCATATACGCTACAATTACTGTCATGGCAGTTCCCTTTGTCTATTTTTATCAGGAGATTTGGCCAAGATGTGATGATCAGGTATTTCATGAAATGACAGTTTTGCTATCCTTTGAATAAAACCAGCCCTGTCAATTCCTTTACTCATTTCTACAAGGAGAACCTGGGTCTAAATCGTTCTTCTGTTTCATTCCAACCTCTGTTCTTTCTAGTTTCTTCAAAAGCATACCAATTACCTGGTCACTGGACAAAGATCTTAAACTTATAAGCAGCAACAAGTAAACAATCCTTAGATGGCCAATACAGATACTTTCTTTCTTGCTCCTCTGTCACCACTGAATACAAGCAGCAGGGAATTGCACAGGCCTGGGGGCCAATTTTTATCTACCTCATGTCAGGCAGGGAATAGTGGAGAGGAAACTGGCCTTGAAGCCAATAAGACCTGGGTTCAAGTCCTGTCTTTGACACATACTGGCTGTGTGACTCTGGGCAAGTCCTTTACCCTTTAGCACACTAAGCAACTCTCTAAGATCACAAATTGCAGAGAAGGTGCCCATCTGCACTGTTAAAGGGAGTTTCCTCATCTGGGAGAAGTCCCTGTATCAATGAGATCACAGGTTCAGTCTATCACTAGCCTATGTGTTATTACCATAGCCGAAGACTTTATCCCTGAGTGGTCAAGTGATGAACTTCTTCATATTTAGCTAGGCTGGTCATTAGGTAGTAGGTACAGTCTCCTACCATGGCCCTAGCAAAGGCTGCAAAATTGGGGTGCTAATGTAGAGAAAGATATGAATATTAAAATGACAACTGATAACAAAATATAAATTTCTGTGCATATTAATCAAATTGTTACATATTAACTTACCTTTATGTTTTTCTTGTGCCTTTTCTCTTTGATGTGCTTATGAGCAGATGCAATGGATTCAACTAAGACATCACAGAGTTTGCATATGTATTTTGCTGTGGGGTAGTTTCGTGAGCGCTGAAATTTAGAAAGAGATACATATTACCACTCATAAATTAGCCCAAAAGTTAGTTCCACTTTATTTCCTGAAAAGCAGCAGAGTAAATTAACTTTATTTACCATTCTATATCACTAATGTACACATAATTTAATTCTACTGAATATGGTCTAACATGTAGTGTTTGATCCTTAATGACAGAAAAGCAACATTTAAATAATTTTAACCTTTTGTTGTTAATGAAAGTATGTGAGAAAACATTACCTTTCTTAGCCTGTCAATGCAATCTCTCTTTAATCTCTCCTCAGCCTGTCGTAAGCCCAGTAATTCTTTCATTGACAGCACTGACTCATCTATAACAGGGCCGTCCATGTCTTCCTCTTGATCATGCTCTTCTTTTCTAGTTCTCTTCGATTTTCTGGGTTTCTTTGGCTTCTTGTTTTCTTAAGTTAAAATGAATTTCATTAGCAGTATTCCACTTAAAAAAATGTTAGGTGTGACTAATTATCCATTTTAGCTGAAAAGACTGGATGTTAAATGGACCAGCAGAAGATAGTGGTTTTCCTGTAGTTGGCTCACTTGAACATTTAAGTACCTCATCTGGATATTTCAATCCTTCATAAGGTATATAAAAGTTTCTTTCCGTTATTTTAATGTAAATCTTTTGTTTTTACATCACAATGATTTCTAAATTTATGCATCCCCTACTGAGTAAGCCATTCCTTACACCAAAGAATATGAGGGGGGAAAAAAAACTAGTTCAGTCAAACCAATTAACACAGTTTAATCTGACAGTACGTTCAATACTCCATATCCATAGTCTTCCACCTCTGCAAAGATAAGGAGATGTACTTTCTGAACTCTTCTGCAAGACCAAGTTTCTTGGACATCATAATAACACAGTATTCAGCTTTTGGTTTTTGTTCATCATGAATTTTTATGGCATGCTTAGAAAATGGAAAGCCTTAAGTAAAAAAATCAAGTCATTATTTTTTATTCTTTCCATGTGGTTTAATGGAAAAGAAACTTTAGAGTAAAGATTATGACTTCTGAAAGCATGTCTGTACATACTATTCAGATAAAAGTCAACTTCTACTTGACTATAAGCTGGTTTTGAGGGAACTATATTATTTAAAACATTTGTATCCTTAGCACATAGCACTGTCCTTCATGTAAGAGATGCTTTAAAAATCTGTTAAACTGAATTCAGACAAGCTTTAATTTTTAACTCAATAGAGTAAAAAACAAAACAAAAACCAAATAACCCAAGTCAGAGACTAATGAATAAAACACACACTAGAAAAGAAATCCAGTATTTCACTATTAAATCTTTCACCAAAAGGCAATTTATAAAACACCCCAAAGTCGAGACCAAAAAAAAAACCAGAACATATGAATTCTTACTAACACTTAACAGCATTCAACTATTTCCTATTTTCTTCAAACTTTTACTTTTCTCCATCCATCATTATCTATTTAGTTTACATATTTTAAGTAATATGAGGAAGGGGAAGAGTTAGTATTATCAAAGTAAAATTTTGTTCCAAAAATAAATTTATTTATTCATTTCCCTCAGGCCAAACAAATAACTGGCTCCTCTTACTAAATGTAAACATACATCTATGGGACTGAAACAAGGATTATGGGGTTAAACTTTAAAAAATTATTTGATTATATGCAGCTCTGGAGAGGTCTCTGCACTGCTCTAAAAATGAAGCTATTTGAACCTCAAGTTCAAGGTCTAATCCTAATAGTTCAAAGAGTAGTTTTAAAAATTATTCTTTGGAAATGTAAATCAACAGAAAAATACACACTATTTCTAAGTCAAGTAAGCAACATAACTCAGTACATACAGTCCTACCATATGTGCAAGATCAGCAATAACTCAGTCATTTAAAAGAAAAATTCTGTGGCAGTTGGAGGCCTTGGATCTTCATTCCAAACCAAAACAAGCCAACAAAAAAATTGTTGTCAAGAGCTGTACACTCTGCTTATACCACCATATAATAAACATAAATTATATTTTCAGTGAACCTTCTAAAAATACTATCGCCAACTGTTGGGGGAAAAAAGTAAAAAAGGAAGTTGGTGAAAGTACAATTGAAAAGTAGTACAAAGCAAAGTCCTCAACAAAAAAGTTTAAAGGACAGTGTTTATTTTAGGAAGTGAAGCATCTTATTTATGAGATTTAAAAATACATTATCCTGGAATCAGGAAGACATAGTTTGAAATCCAGCCTCAGTTACTTATTAGCTGTATAAGCCTGGGCAAGTCACATAACCTGCCTGCCTCAATTTCAACTGTAAAATGGGGATAATCTCCCAGCATGATCACTGCAAGGATTATAAGATAACAGTGGTAAAGCCCTTAGCACAGGATTAGCCCGTAGTAAGTACTTATATCCTTTCTTCCTTTTCTTTTCTAAGTAGCAATACTCATAAGACTCCTTTAGTGAGATCAGCAATTAGATATGTCTGCAAGGTTTCTAGATAAAAAGTTGCACCTTCAAATGGTTTCCCAACTTCATAAAATCAATCTAAATTATCTCAACAATAGGAAGCAAAGAAGTAAACTAAGTTCAAGCTATGATGCTATATGCCATTATGAATAATTTTAAAAAGTCACCTCTATATTTTTGTGATTCTAAGTGGATGTACTAACTTAATGATATTATCTAACACAAACCCATAATTTTATATTAAACTTTACTACACTTCTTCCATTTCCCCTAAAAGTTAAAAAAAAAAATTAGGTCAGGAAATTGAAACAATACTGAAATTTTCTTGTAAATATTCCAAAAAGAAATCGTATTAGCAGTCAAATGCTCTGGAATTATGTCAAAATTTATTGTTCTGAAAGTGGCTATCTAAATCTGCAACACTCAGTATTGTCAAAAGCCTCTCAAAACATATCAAGAATTATTTTAATTCAGGTGTGGCTCCACTGTCATTTGCCCCACCTTTTAGCAATGTAATCTTCCTTCAATGACTATGTCTGAATTATACTTTCTTAATCACAGAGTGATTTTTTTTCAACTTGAGACTAGGTAATAATGAATATTTACATTAATGCAGTTTTATGACTATCTGTAACATCCAATACAGGGAAATTTGTTGAGGTGGGGAGGAGTTAACAATAATGAGATCTATTCACTGGCTTTGCTTCTTTGGGCTTTATTCTCGGAGGACTTTTACTGGGTAGAAATAGGTAGCAGGAGAAGTCTGAGAACCATTTAGTTTTTACATGGAACTAAGTTTTTTTATACCAATTTTCTTCTTCAGGGTCACTTGAATTACCAGCATGTTAAAACCATTATCTTCTGTAACTTACTCAACACATCCAAACAACTAATTATCCTTATGTCTGGACATTAGTAGCTTCTTTCTACAGAAACTGACATTAACAACACATTGTCTACATACAATGGAGGAGGCTTGATTACCGTTGATATCTGACCAGAATTCAGTTACCGTGAGGAAAGACATTGAAGCACAATCGTAAAAAGTAATCAGAAAATCTCTGCCTCAAAACAACTCAAGAACAAGCCTAGAATCAATGTATAGCATGTATGAGTCTCAAATTTTCATAGTTGGGAAGTCTCATCAAGTCTCCTGTCAACATTTTATTCTTAAAATGTAAGCAGACTTTACAAATGCTAGACTGTGTATGAGCTAAGGGCACAAGGCAGGAAAAGCAACCGGTAACAGATCCACTTTATAAAGAAGAAATGATTACTAATGTGTACTTTCTGCACATGTAGTTTGCTCAATGGACTCAAAGATCTCATCCAAAAATGTACTTTCTTTATGCAAAAATTTGCTTTTCTACCTTAAACAAGATTTACCTCTCTCTCTCATGCATGATTTCATCTCTAAGTCATGAATCAATCTGGCATAGAGACAGGCCCTGTAATTTCACTGGTGTACAAAGTTCCCACTGCCTCTGCCAAGGCTTGGCAGCATTTCTTTCAAGAGTTACTGAGCACTGGGAAGTTTGGTGACTTGCCCTGGGGGCACATAGCCAGGACATCAGAGATGGGACTTGAACACAGGTCTTCCTGGCTTAAGAGGTTACAACTGAGTGGATTTATTTTAAGCAATATCACTGACAGAGCTGCCATTTTGGAGAAAAGATTGAAAAAATGGAAAATTAGCAGGAAAAAGATAACAAATGCCACATTTTCACAATACTTTAAAGAAGAAAGATGCTTTTTAAAAAACTGATATTTAATACATGATTACTATGCCATCAGAGCCTATCTATAAAACTGCTTTAAAGTCTATGATAAAGAATCACCTCACAGGGGTTTTTCTGGCTTTTACAATATTTTGATAACTCAGTGACTAAACTTTCTATTCAGTATGGTTTTCAAGTTATTGCGATAATTAATTCTTTCTTTAGCTTCTGTGTTACTATATACAAATATACAGTATGTACCCATTCTCCCCCTCACTCTCCACCCCCAATAGGATGTTTCTGGAGCAGCAGCACTAAGCAGTAGAGAGTTGTAAATACCACCTCTGACATACACTGGCTGTGTGATTCTGCACAATGTGCTTTCTATTCTAAGTAACTTTCTAAGCCTGAAGAACTGTTTCTCTGCATTGGTAGAAGCACAGTTTTCACTGGGGAGCGTCCACCCCAAAGCTGATGAATTCAGAGGACCAGGACAAATCCTCTTTCAAAACAGTTAAAATGCCAGAATTTTCTTTTAAGAACAGAGATAAAAACAAAAGACTTTTTCAGTCTGAACACTTTTCTCTGGCAATGCCTTCGGAAGTATTGTCTCAAATTTGTAAGTTGCTTAAGGACAGAGACTGCAACTTTAAGAAAATGTTCTCTGTTATATGTTGTTGTTCTTAAGGCCCCAACTATAGAATTCTAATAAATTTGACAATCTTCCCTTTTAGGCATAAAATATCACCTATATTCCTTGCCTGAAGGTGGAAGTAACAGAAACATTAAATTTTTTTTAACATGCAAAATGAAAGTCTCCTACTTTAAAAAAAAACATAATTTCAGCTTTCTCTTAATGTCTTTTGTTATGTTATGTATATGATAAGTTAACTAATGGACTTTAGATTGCACCTAGTTCAACCTAGTTCTGACCTCAGGAATGCTTTAATTGGATCTTAGTTTCTTTATCTGCAAAATAAGAATTCAAACAAACTCTTGGGGAGGTACTATGTATATTTCTTTTGTTTCTGTTAAACCCAAATAACCTAATACAATTTCCTATGATGAAACAGACAATAAAATGATAATAAAATCATGGCTTTTTTGGTATACATTTATCCAATACTCCTTTAACAATTCCTAATGACACCCCAACCGATTTCTTCAAGTAGTCAGGAATCTTGTTCTATATGATTAAACTTTTTAATTTAATTCAAGATTGTACATCTGATAAAAAATTATGACTCAGATGGTTACAGAAATAGTTAAAACATTCAAAGAAATTACCTGCATTTCATTTCGGAAAAACTTATAATTAATTAATGATTCACTCTGAATAACTGGTATCAACCACATGAGGATCCTTTAAAAGAGGTTTCAGTGTTTCCAGAAACTAAGCATTGAAACTTTTATCTGTATTTCTGACTTTCTAAATGGATTACTTTACAGAAACAAAATGATCACCATGACATATTACATCCCAAATAGGGCCAGGACATGAACTATTCTGCTGCTGTCCAAATGTCATGATTGTATTTCTTAAAATAATGCTTTAAATGACTACTTTTTGGAAAGCAGCACTGAAACGAAAAAAATGGAACTGCATTGCTGAAAGCAATAAAAATTTGTTTAGATAAGAAAATTGCTAGATGAAGAGACATTCTTGCACTGGGGTTTTAATTGCAGAAGTTGGGGTATATTACCAGAGCTTCCTGTTTGCATTTCTGAAATTTCTATGTTTGTTAGGTCTTTCTGATGTTGCCATCTTACACTTCTGCATCCTCTTCCATCTTGCCACCTATGGCCATCTTCACCTTCCTGAAATGTGTCTTTTCTTGGTCGGTTTATAACAGGAGTCTTAGAGCCAGTTTTGAAATCTAACCAGTTGTCTGTTTCATTCAATTCATCAGACAGCCATCTCTTAATGTTATCTTTGTGGCTGTCATTTGTTCTTGCTCCTTGAGCATGGCCCATGTTTTTAG
This sequence comes from Potorous gilbertii, assembly GCA_028658325.1. Lineage (NCBI taxonomy): Eukaryota > Metazoa > Chordata > Mammalia > Diprotodontia > Potoroidae > Potorous > Potorous gilbertii. Next base: position 121,589,999 of record CM053772.1, on the reverse strand, counting down.
GTACATTTGGACTGCTTGAAATAGCATGGGGTCCTTTCCTGGGGCTGTTCCCATAGTTCCCTGGTGTTCCTTTTTTTAGGGGAAGGCCTTTTTCTGTTTTACTACCATGTCCATTACCAGAATCATCCATTATTAAATAGTCTGGTTGTGGAGAAGCCCTCCTGAAATCATCTTCTATAATTCCACGTTCTTTATTTCGCTTGAAAAAACAAGGTTTTGCTGCATCTCCCATTGTCTGTGCTCTTCAGTTTTCTTTGCAGGTACCTGAAAAACATTATACTATATATATTATTATGCACATATATTACAACATATATATAAAAAATGAACAAATTTACTACACAAGTACCAGAAAGTTTTTTAATCACTGAAATATACATAACACTTTTTTACGTTTGCAAATAACTACGTATAGGGAGGGTATGAACTCATGCCATCCAGAAACTAAGTGTAGCTCTTTACCCTACATTATTCTGCCTCCCTCACTAAACTAACATCAGAGGTGATGGGGAACACATTAAACTCGAAGGTACATCCCAAACAGTGTGTTACTTTAACAAAAATGATTACAAGTCATTGTTCCGTATCTTCTACTATGTTAAGAGGAGTGTGGGGAGGAGGAGGCAGGACAAATAGTTTTGAGCTAGTATAGTATCTTGGCTATTTACATATTACCATAAAGTAATTTAAACTAAATTTTAAGCAGTCTTTGTAAGAGAGCACTTTGTTTTTATAATGGGACTAGACTTGAAATTGTCTTTGACAGCAGAGATAGTGTACTGTTGTGGTAAGCATAATATTCTCTGGTTACAATAGTATATTTGTAACGTAACTGATTCACATACTGTTTAAAACATGTAGGTTACTGTGATACAAATTTATACATTATAATGAAGCAACTTATTTTGCTAAAAGTTTTATTTCCTCATAATCTTAAAAAAAATTATTATTCACATATTTATTTAGAGAAATTGATTTCTGAGGCACTAAGATTTCATAATTCTAAGTGTTCTGCCAAGTTTCACAAACAGTATTATAAAAATAGCAAATAACACCCAAAGTAACCTTACTTTCATTCATACCTAACTACTGAAATGTCATAGTTCAGATTTTATTAAATAAAGAGAATTTCTTGGTAAAACTTTCTGACTTAAGAGGTTATTTAGTTAGAATCCCTTACTTGGTAAAATTGTAAAAATCATGAACATGAACATTACCATATATTAAAAAGACCAGAAAAACAGAATTGTATCTCAAACACTGAATCTAATACTTTTAAATACACATTAAAATTTAACACAGTTAAATAGCATAGTAAAATAACTGATTATTTGCTGAGTCCTTCTGAACTTCTTCCACATATTTTAAAATGTTTCACTGATGCTCTTTATTTTCTTTTGCTTTCTGAATCATCATCAAATAAAAACCCTCCCTTGTAGAGAATGTAGTCAAGAAAAACCAATCTGTGTTGTACTGTACAGACGGGTTATGTCTGAAAAAAAAAAAGGAATAATTCTACTTCCAACTAACACTTCCTCACCAAGAGGTGGGAGACATATCTCATCTACAGTCGGGTCTTAAGCTGGAGTCCGGGAATTCATTTTTCAAAAATATTTGGATAACAGTACTTCAACACAGTTTCCTTTGTAATCCTATTGTATATTACGCATTTAAAAAAAAAACCTCTTGGGTTAATAAGGTTTCACCCAAAAAGGTTGAGATCCACAGAGTTGTGGAGCCAAGACTGGCCATGCCACTTTCCTAGTCAAGTCTTTCCAGCTTGTTTTCGTTATCCCTGGGGTGACTTCCTACAGCTCCGGCTCTCTGTCACTGCGAGAGTCCACAGAAGTCTTCTGGGCACCCTCTCGCCTTTTTAGGGCACATACCGTAACCTGCTCCTCCACCTCCTAAGCAAAGGGTACCCTGCTTTGCCTCCAGTCCTTTTACATACAGACCCTTCAGCAGCCTGGGATCTCTCTGAAAGGGAGGCAGGAGGAGGAAACCAAAGGTCAGGAAAGTTACACAACTCGCCCAAGTTCCCATGTAAGAGTAAAGCAGCCAAGTCTGGATTCGAACCCAGATCTCTAGACCTGAAATGCAGCGCTGCTCCCTCCGAGCACCGACGTCTCCCGGAGGCCCTGATCTACCTGTATCCGCATCGCCGGAAGAAGAGGGGAGGGGAGAGGAGAGGAGAGGAAGAAAGCTGCCGGTGCGGCCTTGGCTGCCCACCGGGGCCCCCGCCCCAAAGGGCAAGGGCCTCCGCCCCGCCCCCCACGAACAAGGCGGACAAAACAGGCTCTGCCAGCGCCGGCCCGGGACACCGCCCCGGGGGCGCGGGGAAGGGCGAGGACAGGGGCCGACTGCGCCCCCGGCCCGGCCCCGAGGCCCCGACCCGGCCTGTCCTGCCCGCCGGTGCCCTCGGGCTCCGCGGCCGCAGCGCGGACAGACCCCGACAGGGGAGGCCGAGGGCCGAGGGCAGGAGCGGGGGTGGGGGAAGAGGGGAGCCCCCCCGGACCTCCGCCCCCACCATCCCCTCAGGTCCACACTCACCGCCTCCGTAGCGCACCCCCACCTCTTCCGGCCTCGGTCCCCGCTCGGTCTTGTTTTTCTTTCGGCCCCACTTCCGGCGCTCAGCCCCGCTTCTTTGTGCGCGATTGGGAGGCGCGGGTGTCACAGCCCCAGACGTCCGGCGGCCTCGGGGGAAACGCGCGCCGCGCACACTGAGGCCCGGCACCTTTCCGGCGCTGCAGGCGGGTCCCCCGGAGGCTCCGCCCCCTCCTCCGCCTTCTCCGCCCCCTCACACCCTGCCGGGGCCTGCGCGGGCCCCGCCTTCGGGCTCCCCGCCCCCCGCCTCGGCCTAAGCGGGAAGGCGTTGGAGACCCCTGCACCCCTGCCCCGTGCGGGCTCGGACCCTGGGATCGGGCCCGGGGCTTCTGTTACTTCATCCTGGCGGGGAGCTGCGTGCCACAAGCCTTCACAACCCGGCCATTCTCTCTCCGGCCTAGTGGGGTGCTGGCAGTGGGGGTCCCAGGAGTGCGAGACCCCCGCCCTCCCCCCAGAGACTGGAAAGCCTCGGCTCTGCGGCAGGGCCGCTCCCAGCGGAACCTTAGCTTCTGCTTTCTTGAAACGTACTAGGTGCGGGAAAGTCTGGTGTCTTCTTCCCACCGCGGTGCCTGGCGGCCATCGCCTTCTTCCCTCCCCTCCTCCCCTCCTCCCCCCTCCCTCCTCCTTCCCATTCTTCCTTCCTTCCTCTCTCCCTCTCTCCCTCCTCCCTTTCCTCTATTTCTCCCTCCTTCCTCCCTCCCTTCCCCTCTCCCTCCCTTCCTTCCTTCCTTCCTTCCTTCCTTCCTTCCTTCCTTCCTTCCTTCCTCCCTTCCTTCCCCAAACCTTAAACCCAGTTCACCCTGAAGCTCCTAGATTGCACCCCAATAGGGTCCTGCCCAAACTCCTCTTAACATCTGTGTTTTGTATTTGGGCCTTCCTGACTTAGGGTGAAAGTAAATGGTAACTGTTTCTCTTTGGAACAGCCCCCTTCAGGCTTGCCCTCCCAGCTTGTTTTTTTTTCTTTTTTTCTAATTAAAGGGGCCATCCCTTGACTCACTTCTTAAAGAGGCGTATTCATTGAATGGGTATTACTCAAAGTGAGCCCCTGAAAGGGGCCAGGGTCTCCTGTTGCATCCTGGGCCATCTCCAGTCATCCTAGAATATCTAGAATCACTGGATTCAGATGGCTCTGGAGGAGAAAGTGAGGCTGGTGTCCTTGCACAGCCTTTCCTCACTCAACTCAAAGTCAACTGCAAGTCATGGCACCATTTCCCCCAGGTCATGGTCCTCTCCAAAAACGGACCAACACAGCTAGGCACTCAATAAAGGTGTATTGATTGACTGTAGAGTTGTGCAGTCTGTGACTGGGTAGTCTGTAACTTACGGTTCTAGAACAGACCTGTGCAACATACACCCTGTGGGCCACTTGCAGCCTGCCAGAGGATTTCCAGTGGCCGACGAAAAATGCAGAAGATATAAAAGAAAGTAAAGATATAACAAGTGGTTTTGTCCATGCCCCACTTAACCTGTCTTTTTTTTTTTATATTTTCTAATTTCTTTTTTACTTTTACTTTAATACAGTATTTTTGTATTAATTTATTTGTTTTCAGTTTTCAACAATCACTTCCATAAGTTCCAAAATTTCTCCCCCTGTCTCCCCACTCCCTCCCCAAGAAGGCATGCAATCTTATATGCATTCCTATTAAACATATTTTCACATTTTAACCCGCCTTTCACTAAGGACTGTTGTGCCCATCATGAAACTTGCTGGGTGTGTTGCCACTGCGCATTCTCTCCTGTTTGTCATGTGACCTGTGACAACCAACCCTCATCAGTCTGTCTAGTCTGAGAGAACAAGTCATATCTTTTTGCTGTGTTTTTGGTTCTTATCGGTGTGAACAGAGACCAAGTGAGGGCAACCACTTGCCAACACAGCTGATGCCCTCTTCCCGATGGGTGACAACAACATGAAGTTTTCTTCCCCTCCCTCTGTGTGTGGCTTCCCTCCAAGTTACAAGGGTGTCTAGTACTCTCTCCAAGGTCAGACACTCAGTTCAGTATTTCTTTGTATGGGAGCAGTTGCTGTGAAGAATTTTTGATTCTAACATTAAAGTTTTTGGGGTGACTTTGTAAAATAAAAAATAAAAAGAAACAGAAGATTGAATCAAAATATAGAGTGTTTAATCCAGAATGGACACATAGATACTTGTTTACTTAAATGAGAGACAAAATATTGTACCTTGTTTTCGGAGAAGTAATAGCCATTCGTTTGGAATTCCTTCATCACCATTTCAAATGAGAACATCCTGACTTGAGCAAATTGAATACCCATGAAAAATGATAATGTTTAATATAAAATTTTGGAATAATCTCTTTGTTCTCTCTGAAGCAAACTCAGAGAATGCCTCTTCCTATGTCAGCAAAGCCAGCCAAGGCTGATTCTGCATTCCTTGGAGGACCATTGACCTGGGACAATATTTTGAATGGTGGGACTTCCTCTATATTTTGTTCTCTATGGACACATACTATGTTATTTTGATGGTAAATAAAATATAGACATCTTAGGTTGTAATTTCAATTGAAACTTTGTTTACCCTTTCCTGTATCAGCTATTTCGAGTACCTGTTTAGGACAGGAAGCCTGGTGGGATTTTCTTATTGTATGTCATAGAGACATATGTTTACACAGCCTGGAATCGCAAGGCCCAACCGACTCTACTGTGCTAATTGTCTTGTCCTACTAAATTTATGATTTGTTCAACTAAGAGAGTTCCTTTCTCACAGCAAAATGTATATAAGCCAGAAGATTTCTGTACTGGGTAGCCAGAACATTTCTGGCTCCATAATGCATTATGTTACTGTTATCTTTAATAGGGAATTGATCAATTAATTAATTAAATCATAAAATGTATGCATTGAGCCTGTTGCCTTTTCTTTAACCAAGTTTTCAGGTCAACAAAAACAAATTAAAGCATCCAAATTGTCAAAAAATCTCAGGGGGCGACAATGATTTTTCAAAAAAGTAAACTCAAAAAATGAGGCAGCTACTAAGGTTAGTTTTCAGATTTCTAAAGAAATCAATTTCAAACATGATCTCAGATTATGATAAGCTGATTGCAAACAGGAAGTGTAATATATCCTTTTAACTAAATGTAGATAGTAAGAAACCTGAAAAATGTGTTAAAACTTGTATTGCTTAGAAAAGTAATTTTTAAAACAATGTGATTTCATGATAAATAAAAATCTTAAGTATTAAGTATAATTAATTGATATTAATTGGAATTTTCCTTTTTAATATGGTTTATTTGCAAAATAGTTTGATTTTTAACTAGGTTAATTGGAATGTGAGCCATTAAAAACCTATCTGCAGCCTGAAGAAGTTTAGCCTATTTTAATTTTGGCCCTACCTGTTGCAGAGTTGTGTATGTCTGTTCTAGAACCTAGAGAGTGCCCAGAGCAATGAAAAGTCTCAATTCATTTCATTCAACTCAATTCAATTCAGCCATGTTTCCATAACCATCTGCTAGTACAAAGCTCTTGTAATGTTAATGAGAATTAAAGATCTTCCCTGCCCATTAATAGACCTCAAGTGGAGCCCATTTAGGGACGTTTGATTAGGAGAGGCTCGTTTTGTAGGAAGGCCCACACCTTTTGTTAATTTCTAATGAGGCCCTGAGTCTTTGAGGTCCTTCTGAAAAGAGTATATATATATATACTCTGGAGTGAGGTTTTTCTTGGGGGCTTACTCTTTGGAAGAAGGTTCATGTGCCAGATGAGACTCTGAGTAGCCATTAAGAAGTCCCCTGGGCTTTGCTTTCTGGTAACTACGTATGTATTTCCTGGTCAGACAGTTGGATCTGTCAATCTGTGATATATGTATTGCTAATAGTCAGACAGTTAGAAGCCTTGTCTGTTGGTTTTCATTTCTCTGCTTGTATTTTCTCTGTTGGTGAAAATAGATTGTTTACCCCCTTTTAAGTTGCTTTCTTTAGAAAAGCAGATCTAAGAACCTGTGCCAGCAGATCATTTTGGATGTGTGTCAGGGAGCTTGCTATTACAGCTCTGGAGGGATTAAAAAAAAAATGAAGCAGTCTTTATCTTCTAGGAGCTTACATTGTAGGGAATAGATATAGCAGGAACGATAAATACACGGGTAAGTAAATTTAAAAATATGTGCAAAGTAGGTCAATTTACTTGGGAGAGCACCAAGGGAGTGAGGTTCAGGGATCAAGTGGTCGTTAAGTAGGAGGTGGCAGAGTCTTGAATGAAGCTACACCTTCTAAGAGTTGGATGTGAGGAGTACCTGCATTGCATGTAGTGAGGGACAATATTTTAAAAATTTGAGAGTTAGGAGATTCAGTGTGTGAAGAACACTGAAAGGGCAAGTTTGACTGGAGAGTTTAGCATGAATGAGTTGAAAAGTCAATAAGCATTAATTATTGTTATTAATTGCTGTGTGCCAGGCACTATGCAAAAGGTAAGTTAGATGCAAACTGGCCTATTCATTGTTTCCCATAAATCGTATTTCAGATGCATCCTCCTCCCTTGGTGCAAAAATGACTCAAATATTCTCCTCCTGGCCACCTTTAAGGCTTAGCTCAAGTGCCACAGGCTTCTAAAAGACTTTCCTAATTTTCCTAGTTGTTAATTGTGTGGGATACAGTGACCCTTACTCAAATTAAACTCAAGGTGGAAGACAAAAAAGAATTTATTACAATCTTATGAGAAGGGACACTTCGTGGGAGACCATGGGTGGTGTCAGCAATGGAGTGCACCCAGGCAGAGTACAGCATTGTATAGTCCCTAACATGGAAGCCTGCTAGCCCCTCTTCCCATTGGCTGGGAATTCAGATGTACAGACTAAGCACAGGAATCTACCCCCAGAGACAAAGAACATGGAAAGGATAGTTGCTCACCAATGAGGGTTTTTGTTACCAAATATGCAACTTAAGGGAAGAATGCTGATGTGGCTGGCCCAAGGGGTGGTGAAGGGGAAGGATACACCAGGTCAGTGATCAGAACTTTGGTGATTTTCCTCCATCCTGAAGCATTTTATTTGCCTAAGGGGGATACTTGGTTATGTTAGCTTTGGCAGGAAGGGGGACGGTTTTGAGGAATTCATGCCTGAAGGTCTTCACTTAATCTGATTTCACTCATTAGTGTTACAGTTGTCAGTTACTTTGTATTTCTCATACATGTATCTTAGAGGCCAGGGACTGTTTTGCTTTTTGATCTCCATCATCTAGTCAATTGATGAATGTTGCTATGTGTGAGTCGGGGATGGGAGTGGAACAAAGGGTAATAAATGATGTTATACTGTTGCCCTACAGAATTTCCTCAGAGTTTAAATTCATAAGACCTCAAAAATAATCAAGCTTTTAATCAGTTTAACTGACACTGACAGTGCCCTTTAATAAAGATTCATCAGGGTGTGTTTGGTTTTTTACATTTCATCATTGAAATTATTATTGCAAAACAGTCACCACACCCAGTTTAGTAATGTTATTATGAAAAGATTGGTTTAGAGCAAATCTGGTTAGAAATCCTGGTCAGGATTTGGGGGAAAGATCACCTTGAAGATTAAAATTTTAATCTTTTGTATTTTCTAAAAAAATTATATTTAGTATTTCTGAAAGCCTAGTTTCTAATGGGACAAAGAGTTGCTTTTGAAATTTTGTGAGAGGTTTCATTTAAAAAAGCAATAGTGTTAAAGAAAAAGTTGGCAATGTCCCTAGTGTTATGCCAGTTTTCCTCCAGACCATACTTGTTAGAAATAATTATTTTTTAAAAAAGGGAAAATTTTACTGGAGTCTTTTGGCATCTGATGGAAATTTTAAAAAATTATTTTGAACTTAAAAAACAACAAATAAATCCATCATTTCCATATATAAAGTAAAACTAAAATGATATATGAAACTGCAAGTGTATTATGTAGTATGTTTTTAAATATATGATGAACTTAGAATATAATTTTCAAAGCTATTATGTTTGTTTCCTTTTTTCTCTTTTATATATTTAAAAAGAATGCTTCAATGACTTTCCTTTTTCTCTTCCTTCCCATTCCCCATATAAATCACATCTCCCTTCTCTATCCTTTTTCTCCCTCTTGTTCTCACATCCTTCTCTCTAATTAAAAAAAAAAACAAACCTGGTAGAAATTTTAATATCTTTTGTATGGGGACTTTTGTTGAAAAGACAATTCTTCATTTGGGCTTTTACCCTAATTAAGAGGCAAAACTCAGGACAAAGACAGTTAAAAGGAGTTTATTTGTTAGTATGTAAAGGTAGCAACTTTGGCAGGCTGATCGTTGGACATCAGTGATGGCTTCTAGGTGGTATCATCTTTTATTAATAATTTTCATGTTGAAATAAAGACAATCCAGATAGGTCCATATCTGTAACTGGGGCGGCTAGGTGGCACAGGGCCTGAAGTCAGGAAGACCTGAATTCAAATTTGACCTCGGAGACTTGCTACTTGTATGCCCCTAGGCAAGTCACTTAACTCAGTTTACTTCAGCTTCCTCATCTGTGAAATGAGCTGAAGAAGAAAATGGTAAACCACCCTAGTATCCTTGCCAAGAAAACCAAAAAAGGATCACAGAATCAGACATGACTGAATAACAACAAAATATGTTCTGTATATTGCTTGCTTTGTATACATTTGTTTCCATTGGATGGTAAGCTTCTCTTTTTCCTCTTTGTGTTCTCAGTGCTTAGCACAGCATTTGACATATGGTAAATACTTAATGAATACTGATTGAGTTTGCTAGGTGTGAGGTGAAACCTTTGGGTTTTGGGTTTGTTTTTTTTTTTGCCTTTCTCTTACTCATTTGGAATATTTCTTTCATATGGTTTTTAATATTTCACAATTCATTTGAGAACTATTTGCTTATATACTTTGACTGGGGACTTTACTTTGACACTTTACTGGGGAATGGCTTCTCTTTTAACTTTTAAAAATAGTATGAACTTTAATATTATAGTCTACATATTTGCTGAGAATGTATTGTGGAATATTGTATAAAGTGTTAGTCTAAATCTAATTTCTCCAGACTACTTTCCAGGTTTCCCAACAATTTTTAAAAATCAATTGGAGAATTCTTTCCAAAGTAATTTATGTTTTCTGGTTGGTCTAATATTGGTTTATTGAGTTCAATTACTTTTTATTCTCCTTTGTCTAATCTTTTCCATTAATCTACCTTTCTATTTTTTTTAAGCCAATACCAAATGGTTTGATCTTTGTTACTTTATAAAAAAAGTTTTGAGATCTGGAAGTTCATCTTTACCTCTTTAAATTATTTCCCTAAACATTCTAGACATTCAGTTATTTTCAAATGAATTTTATTATCAAGTTCAGTAAAGCATCCCTTTGATAATTTAATTGTTATAAAATTAAAAGCATAAATTAACTTTGGTAGTATTGCAATTTCTATTGTATTAGGATGGTCATGAGAACTGCATATTCCTCCAAGTATTTATTAAGTTTTTTTATCTTATTAAGGAATATTTTGTAATTGAATTTATACTAGTATTTTGTATGTTTTGGTACACAAAATATTCATAGCAGTGCTTTTCATGATAGTAAAAAATTGGAAACAAAGTGGATGCCCACTGATTTGAGCATAGCGAAACAAACTGTAGTACATGAATGTAATGGAATGCTAGTATGCTATAGAAATGACAAATATGATGAATACAGAGAAGCATGGAAAGAATTACATGAACTGATGCAGAGTGAAGTAAGTAGAACGTTATACGCACTGACTGTGAATATAAATGGAAAGGATGACTACAAAGTTATAAAAAGTGAATGATGTAAAATTACAAAGCACAAACAAAAAACAGTAGAAGTTACCCTATCCTACCTCTTTGTAGAGGTGGGTGATCTATAGGTGTGATACACTGTACATATTTCAGACTTTTTTGTTGTTGTATTGATCAATTTTATTTTTCTTCCCAAATATTATTTGTTTTATGGAATAGCTGTTTGGGAAGGGGAAGAGAAGGGATACCGGAGGGAAATGTTGGTGATGCAAAAAACAAAGCTATCAATAAAACATATTTAACAAAAGAAATTTTAATGTGATAATAGGAAACTTTAAAATCCAATTACCACATTACATTTGGTTTTCTTTGAATATGTAAGTAGAAGGGATTATTTTAAAAATTTTCAGTCAAGTATTCCTCATAGGGACACTGGATAATTTCACCTTCTCTTATATGCATCTTATTTTCAGTTCTACATTATGGGTATATAATAATTATTCCATAATTATGATGTTTGTGTGTGTCTTGCTTCCCTTCCTCCCTTTCAGATTAAAAATTCCAAGATGGCAGTGGATTCTATCTTAATTTTCTTTATATTTACCCAGTGGATAGAATATCTGAACCTCCTATTTAGAAAAAGATAAATTTTATAGACAGTATGACCCTAGAATCTAGGCTTCTGGGATAGAAGGGAGATTTCTTGAGCAGGGCCAGCTTTGGTTCCTATCTTTAGAGTAACATAAGAGAAGCAGGATGCTTTCAGAAGAATCTGGAAAGATTTACATCAACCAATTCAAAGTGAAATGAGCAGCACTGGGAGAACATTGTATATAGTAACAGCAATATCATGCCACAATTAACTGTGAATGCTTTAGCTATTTTCAGCAATACAATGATCTAACATATTTCTGAAGGATTCATGACAGAAAATACTATCCACCTCCAGAGAAAAAAACTGAGAATCTGAATGCAGATCAAAGCATACTTTTTTTACTTCATTTTTCTGTTTTTTTAGATCTGCGTTTTCTTTTACAACATGACTAATATGTAGATATGTTTGCATGACTGCACATGTATAACCATATAACATTGCTTGCTTTCTCAATGAGGGGGGAAGGGAAGGAGGGCAAGAATTTGGAATTCAAAATTTAGAAAAAGAATGTTAATTTTTTTACATATAATTGGAAAAATATTTGAATAAAAGAGTAATATAGGAACTTAGTAAATGGCTTTTGAATAAATGAATGAATATAATATAAAATCTAGGTTGTTTTTTTAAAACACCAAGTTGTCTCCAAAGTCTAGAGGCAAGCACACAATTTACTGCGTATACTTCAGCTGTGATGATGCATCTAAAACAGGTAAAACTTGAAACAATAATACCCTCTTTTCTATAGAGCCATGGAGTCAGCAATTACTGATGAAATCCAGTGTTGTTTTTTTGCTATTAGTCAAATTGCATGGCATGTTTCCCAAGGGCTTCTAGAAAGGAAGTAGGGTATTTTTGAAAGAACATTGGACTTGAGGGGTGGGGGTGGTGTGAAAGACTTCAGAATCATGGGATTCAGAGTTGTAAAGGACCTTGAAGATAGTCTGGGCCGGTTCTTTTGATTTAACAGATGAGAAGACTGTGGCTCAGAAGGGTCATATGACTTGCCTGTTGTCACAAAATAGGTCAGAATAGTAGCTTCTGGATCTGTCTGCCCTGTGCTTTGTGACATTGAGAAGTTCGTTCCACCTTTATTTAAGATATAGTTTAATTTGTGAAGTAGGGATAATAAGACTTGTACTAAACATATTATAGATTTGTGAAAGCATTTTACATGTACACAAAGAGTTACATGCATGTGAAATTTTATTGTTATTTTTCAGACAGTACCTTAAGGGTAGTTTATCAGGGCAAACTGATCAATTTGATGTCTCTCCTCCTTGAAGTCTTCTCCCTAAAGCATGTTTTTTAGATATGCTCATTGGCATCATCTTTAGAGGATTGATGAGAAACAAGCATTATCTGGAATAGGGATAAGCTAGAAGCCTTCCCAATAAGTCCAGGGATGAAGCAAGGATGCCCATTATTGCAAATATTATTCAATATTGTACTAGAAATGTTAGCAATAGCCATAAGACATGAAAAAGAAATTAAAGAAATTAGAATAGGCAATGAAGAAATAGTATTTTTTGCAGATGTTATGATAGTATACTGGGAGAATCCTAGAGAATCAATTAAAAAACTAGTTGAAATAATTAGCAACTTTAGTAAAATTGCAGGATATAAAATAAACCCATATAAATTATCAGCATGTCTATATATTACCAACAAAGTCCAGTAGTAAGAGATGGAAAGAGAAATTTCATTTAAAGTAACTGTAGACAATAGAAATACTTGGGAGTCTACCTGCCAAGGGAAACTCAGGAACTATATGAATGCAATCACGAAAACTTTTTCACATAAAAAAAGTCAAATATGAACTGGAAAAATATTCATTGTTTATGGGCAGGCTGAGCCCATATAATTAAAACGATAATTCTACCTAAATTAATTTACTTATTCACAGCCATACCAATCAAACTATCAAAAATTATTTTATAGTTAGAAAAAAATAACAAAATTCATCTGGAATAAAAGATAAAGAATATCAAGGGAATTAATAATAAACAAAATATATAGAAAGCTGGCCTAGCAGTTCTAGACTCCAAATTGTATTACAGAGCAGTAACCATCTAAACAATCTGGTGTTAGTTAAAAGATAGAAAGATAGTTAAAAGATAGAAAGTCGAATAGATTGGGTACATAATTCACAGTAGGCAATAACCATAGTGTTTGATAAGTGCAAAGATCCAAGTTTTTGGGACAAGAACTTGATATTTGACAAAAACTGCTGCATTTTGGCAAAAAAATTAGAAATAAGTCAATACCTTACACCGTAAGGTCAAAATGGGTAGATGATTTAGACATAGAAGGTGATTCAGTTCTGTTATTTTTCAGTCGTCTGAATCTTCTTGACCCCTTTTGGGGTTTTCTTGGAACAAATACTGAAGTGGTTTGTCATTCCTTTTCCATCTCATTTTACAGATGGGGAAACTGAGACAAATGGGATTAAGTCACTTGTTTAGGATCACATAGCAAGTAAATGTCCCTCTGAGTCCAGCACTCTACCACACCACCTAGCTTGCCATCGTGAAGGGTGATGCCATAAGGAAATTAGGGGAGCATGGAATAGTTTACCTGTCAGAGCTACGGATAAGGGAAGAATTTATGACCAAACAAATGATAGAGAATGTTACAGGATATAAGATGGATGATTTTGATTACATTAAAATAAAAATGTTTTACACAAACAAAACCAATGCATCCAAGAGTAGAAGAAAAGCAGAAAACTGGGAGAAAATTTTTACAGCAATTTTCTCTGATAAAGGCCTAATTTCTCAAAATATATAGGGAATCAAATCAAATTTATAAGAACGTGAGTCCTTTCCCAATTGAGGAGTGGCCAAAAATATGTATGAGCAGTTTTCAGGAAAAGGAATTAAAGTTATCTAATCATATGGAAAAAATGCTCTAAATCACAATGGATTGGAGTAATGCAAATTAAAACAACTGTGATATATCACCCCACACCTTCCCTCCTGCCTCCTACTTCATCTCTGCCCCTCAACCTAATACAGGAGGATTTTTTTTTTGTAGAAACACACAGGAGTTGGTTGTACTTACCTATGACTTTCTCACTCAACCTAACAGGAGAATTACTAATAATTGTTGTTTAGTCGATCAATCATGTCTGATTCTTCATGATCCCATGGACCATAGTATTCCAGGTCTTTCTATCCTTCACTATCTCCCAAAGTCTATCCAAGCTCTTGTACATTACTTCCATGACAATATCGTATCCATCCCATCCTCTGCTGTTCCCTTTTTCTTTTGCCTTCAATCTTTTCCACTATCAGGGTCTTTTTTAATGAGTACTGCTTTCTCAATTTGTGACTGAGGTATTTAAGCTTCAGCTTTGTTTTTTTGACCTTCCGATGAGTAAATTACTAAAAATGGACTTTCTAAAAGATGGCATTTGCTGGGGCAGTGATGGTAGAAGTAGACATATCCTTCCCCTTGTGACCTAAGAGGAGAGTTAATGAGTTAAACTAACAACCTCCCATATAGACAAAGGGGATTGATACATTTCCTAGGCAGAATGATTCTGGAATCTAATCTTCTAGGAGAGAAGGGAGATTTCTGGGGCAGTGCCTGGCTTTAGAGACTATCTTAAGAGTAAGTTCAAGTTTCAGGTTTCTTGAACATTTTGTTTTTTATAGGAAGAAGGATTTGTGGTCACTGAAATTGAAGGACCAAGGCCACAACATTGGATCACAGGATCACAGACCTCAGACCATCTAGTCCAACACCCTCCTCTAATAGATAAGAACACTGAGAAGAAGGGAAGTTAAGTGACTTGCTTAAGGCAGTAAACCACAGACAAGGAATTTGGGCCGATTTCCTCTGACTCTTGAAACAGTGCTTTTACCACTGAGCCACATGATCTCCTGGGCATGGGGTAAGACACTGGGACTTTTCCATCTTTTGCTATTATTATGGGTGATTCAGACTACTGGGTCAATGAGAAGGGATATTGCTTATCTATCCGTGCCAAAGTGTCTTTGTCTCCTGAGGAGAATCTAAACCACTGCAAGTCTGGAAAGGACCGTGTAGGCCTCTGTAGGAAAGAGAAATTTTATTCAAATGTCAAGGAGTTACTCTAATGCCAATCATTAGTTCAATTCTTTTCTGAGGGGAGTTTTTGGGTTAAAGTGAATACCTATTGTTTTTTCTCTCTTTATTTTGGGTTCCTGCAAATCATTTGTACCTTCTTCATTTCTGTAGAGTAAAATAAAGATTATCCTCTACCCAATACACATTTGTCATATGAACGCTCATAGAGGGGCTGTGAGTTTTGTTACTCACATTTGTAGAGACTGATATATAATCATTTTTGGAGATTTTCCAGAGTAAACTCTGAATTGGAACCTAACGTCAAAGGGAAAATGACCTTGAGTTCAACTCCTGAGCCTGGAGCTAGTTGATATTACTCCAGAGGTTGGGGCCCCTGGTTACATTACAGTACAAGGTTGGAGAAGGAGGGCATGCATCAGAACAACTTTGCAGATTCGTTTCTCTGATCTCCTTTAACTATGACCTCCTACACTGACTCATAGGTCATAATGCAGTTGTAAATGGTGCATTGATTAGCACAGTTCCTGGCATATAGTAAGCCCTTACTTAATAAATACTCTATCTGTCTATTTGTCTGTCTTCTATCAAATGTCTGTCCATCTATTGCTCTCGACAGGGTCTATGGGTAGAAGGAGTAGGAACAAGAGAAAGTATTTTTAACTGATTTATTTTTAGTTTTCAATATTCACTTTCACAAGATTTTGAATTCCAAATTTTTTCCCCATCTCTCCCTTTCCCCCACCCCAAGAGGATGTGCATTCTGATTACTCCTTCCCCCAATCTACCCTCCCTTTTCACCCCTCCCCACTTCTTTTCTCTTGTAAGGCAAGATAGATGAGAAAGTATTTTTAGTAACACTGAGAGAGACCATGTTCACTCATTTAGTTTATTAAAGATCCTACATGAATTCTCTTCAAAAAAAAAATAGCTTGTGTGGTGCTATAAATATTCTTTGCTTAATTGCTAGACTATGAGCAAAAATTCGTATTTGAATATTGCCTATTAGAATAGGGCCAGAGAAATAGATTTAAACCAGATGTGGATGCAAAATTGTTTACAGGTTGTCACTCACTGCAGGAGTGTCAGAATTATCTGTCCATCAACTAGACTGACATATAATGCTTCCATATGAAGGTGAAGGTGTCACTTATGGCACCAGATGATGCCCTATAATGAATTGTGTGTAATGTATATAAAACTCTGACACATATATTACTATATATGACTACTGTGTTTAATATGCAACTTTGCTAAGTGTTGGCATGCATATTTGCTTGTGACCTCTGTCATAGCAACTTCTGCATGTGAACTATGTGTTTTGGTTTATGGCTTACAGTGTTAATTTTGGTATTATGTACAGAAGGAGGCATATCCTTCCCCTGGTGACCTGAGAGTTAGTGGGTTAAACTAACAACCTCCTAAGGAGACAAAGGGGATTGATACATTTCCTGTATGTGCTATGTGCGTCTGATATAATTTCTAGCACTTATATCTATTTAGTAGTGTAGCAAGAAGATCACCGAACTTGAAATCAAAAGAACTGAGAATTCTAGTTTTGCTGCTTACTAGCTACGGGACCTTCAGCAATTCACTGAAATCTCTGAGCCTCAGTTTCCATGCCTATAAGATGGATATAATAATACCTTCTCTCTTGACCTAACATATTGTTGTGAGGACCAAAGGAGACAATATATGAAAAAGTGCTTTTAGACTAATATACACTGAATTGAATTGAATACTTCCTGGGCATAGAGCAAGCAAGAGTGCTTCTCATCTCTTCTGTTATAATAGTAGATCTAGAACTGGAATAAACCACAGTGATCATCCAACTCAACCTCATTTTTGTGACTTATTCTGTCATTCAGTCCTGTCTGACGTTATGGGACCCCATGGACTTTTAGTCATAAGGTATTCTTGGCAAAGATACTGGAAAGATTTGCCATTTCCTTCTCCATTGTGTCCCCATTTTACAGATGAAGAATTAAGGCAAATGGGTTCACATAGCTGGTAAGTGTCTGAGGATGGATTTGAATATGGATCTTCCTGCCTCTAAGCCCAGTGCTCTATTCACTATACCACCACCTTAGCTGCCCCCTCATTTTACCGATGAGCAAACTGGGGCCCAGAGAGAGTAAGGGATTTGTCCAACATTGTTGTTGCTGTTGTTTTTTATACTTCATTCTCACAGGGGACCACAACCTTAGACAGATTGTAAATATAGAGCAGGAATTCTAGTACAGAGTCTATGACTTTAAGTTTAGAACTCTTTCCACTGCACAGCTTTACATCCTATCATGTATTACTGCCATGAGTAATGTTGTAGCCTCTACAATTTTGGTAGAATATTTACAGTTTTTCAGACTGATACATTCTTTTCCATCAATAGGGAGTATTGGCTAACTTGTGAGTTCCTTGAATCCCAAGGTTTCTTAGCAAAACTTGTTGCTTTGCTATCATTCTTGATAATATATTTGGGCTTGTAAATTGCTGTCAGAACTATTCTCAGATAAAATCTTAGCTAGTGGGTGAACTTTCAACTTCTCCCTCAACCTTGACTTGTCTTGATTGGGAGTAATTCTATCTTTTTCAATCTCTGAGATTCTATAGCATAAGTCAACGGGTGGATATGGCTCATGCTCAAAGATCATTGTTGTTATTCATCCAATGACATCATGATGTCTTCACTTTCATGTGACCGGGATTTAAGTGAGGCAGAGTTGTGCAAAATTGTGAGCTTCACTTTCTCTTCCAGAGTCATCGAAGTCCAGTGGCAAGACAAAAGTCAAGATGACTGGTGATGACTTGGGATGCAGTAGATGACCTTGATGTCTTTGGTATCTGACCAAACTCTTAAGTGCTCTACAATTCCTATTTCAGATGCCTTTATGGCCATTGGAGCATATTGTTATCTTCTGCCCATTCTACTGCAGGGGATGGGAAGATGTCTCCACACGGATAGATACCCCTTTCACTTATGGGTTTGAGGTCTATTGGTAACCCTCAACCTGATTTAGCCCAGCTCCTTAGATGGTTTTATGCTGCAACTTCATGGAGTCACAGGTGAGAGTTGGGTAAAAAGTGGATACCAAAGGTGGATGATCCCCTCTGCAAAGGGCTCAGCAAGGCCTCATACTGGAAGTGATGTTATAAACTTTGGAGAAAGCAATTTCTTTCAATCGAGTAATGAATTGAGAAGCCAAATTGCCAAAGGTTTAGATGAGAGTAAAAGGAGAGGAAGTGGAGGCAATGATTGTAGCTTTTTCAAGTAGATTAATTGAGAAGGGGAGGACAAATATAATTGGTATTGTAGGATCAAGGGAGGATTTTTTTTAAGGACAGGAAAAAGGCATATTTATGAGAAGCAGGGTAGAAGTCAGTAATTAGGAAGAGACTGAAAATGAGAGAGAGAGAGAGAGAGAGAGAGAGAGAGAGAGAGAGAGAGAGAGAGAAGGAGGGAGAGAGAGAAGATGTTCTGCTAGAGAAGATAGGATGAGATACATTCAAGGGTACATGTAGAGGGATTGGCTTTGGTAAGGAAAATTATCACCTCATCATCAGAGAAAGTGAGGGACAAATCAGTGACATGAGGATGATGATGATGATGATGATGATGATGATGGTGTGTGTGTGTGTGTGTGTGTGTGTGTGTGTGTGTGTGTGAAGCAAGGTCCTAAAATGAGAGGAGATGGAGAAGAAGTGGCATGAGAAGCTTGAGAGAAGAAAAGGTTTGGAGTAGCTGCTGGGATGAGTGGGATAGGGAATCGAAGGAGGGGGAGGAGGAAAATGAGGAGGAGGAGCATGTTTTCACAATTTCTTCCTGTTCTGTTCAATAGGACATGAGTGAGCAGATTGAAGGAGGAAGGCGGTAAGAGTAATCTAGGGTTGGAGTCTGTTAAGGTAATATTGATGTTAGGAGGAGGGATAAAGGTATTTAGGAATGGAAGATGGAGTTGAGCTTCTTTACAAAAGGGTCAAAATTGAGAAGGGAGGAGAAAGTAACTAAAACAAGGGCAATGGCCTGGGATAGTGTTGAGGGATGGAGGGATCAAAGGATACAGATAAAGAACAGATTTAGGAACAGTGAGGCATAGTGAGAAATGTAAAGAAATGTAAAGATAAGAGATTATAAAAAAGACTTCCAGGGAAATACCCTTTGACTATGTGAGTTATATATATACTTACAGTTATATTTTAACATTGAGCCCACTCTCCCTAGGCATCTTCAGTAAGGATAAGGTGGGAATATACTTCCTGGTTTGAGGAGATTATTTTGTAACTACTGTTCTCAGTAAATATCCTTTTGTAAAAGTTAATTGATGTCAGCTGGTTAATTCATACAGGGAACATGCCATATGGAGGCTTGTGAGTGACAGTCAGAGAACCAACAACCCATCAGAATTAACTCTTAAACCTCATAAAAAGAACCTTATTTGCTAGTCCTGTGAGATTGGAAAGTGATCCCAGATGGATTTCTACATTTATCTTTTAAATTGCTAATCACCTAGTCTCTGTAAGCTGGTAGTAAGGTAAGACTTTGGTTAACCTCAACTACTATTAATGTAGACATTTCACTTGCTTAAGGACAGTTGAAGGAAAGATTTTAGTGAGCTATACAGAGAACAAGAAGGACACTCTCCTAAATAACCAGAGGGTTTCCTCTGCTGGGGACTCAAAATTAGTCAAAGAGATTCTTACCAATAATTTCCCCAAAGCAGGTAAAAGATTATGTCATGTGAATCCAGATGATCATAGATTCCAATGGGCAAAGAATGAGCTAAGACAATGGAGTGAGAAGGAGACTTGGTAGGTAAAGAGATACAATTGCCTCCCTGTAGCCACAAGTCAATTTCCTTTCCGTTATTCCATTTCCTGTGGTAAATTCAAGGGCTCCCACTTTCTTTGTACTTTCTCCTCCCCTCCCCACATTCACGAGCAAGATAAAAATTAAGGGAAAGTCAACCCCATGGGGTTGTCTGAAGGGAAAAGTGACCCTTTCCACACAAAGATGGATGGGAGTGATTAGTCCTCTTCAGCTAAATGTTTTGAACGCCCAGTCACCGTATATAAATATGAATATATATACACATATATGTATATGTGTATCATACATGTGCATGTATGTATGTGTACTGCCAGTTGCTTGTGGAAAATTATGCCAAAATTGCTCAGAGAAGTTCATCACTATTGTACATAAATTTCATGATGGTGTGCTTGCCTGGGTTTTGGATAATGGAAAGTGCAAGAGCATCATCCATTATAATGGATGATGCTCTTGCACTTTCCCCCTCACCAATGGAGTGAAACAAGGCTGTGTGCTTGCTCCTGTGCTTTTTGACATGTTTTCAGCAATGTTATCAGATGCCTTCAACGAGGACAAAAGTGATGTCAAAGTCAGTTACAACACTGATGATAGGTAAATTATTTAACTTGAAAAAGCTGCAAGTCAAGATTAAAGTGGAGGAGAGTTGGTATATAATTTTTTATTCACAGATGACTCAATGCATCCTCTAAAGCTGAGAGTCAACAAAGTATGGATTTATCGTCTAAGGTTTGTGCTAATTTTGGTCTGACAACACCAAGAAAACAGATGTTCTCTACCAGACAGCACTGCATCATCCATACCTGGAACCATTAGTTATCGAAAATGGAGCAATTTTGAGTACTGTAGACAAATTCACTTACCTTGTTAGTATATTTTCCAAGGATGTTCACATTGATGATGAGGTTGATGCACACATTGCCAGATCTAGTTCAATGTTTGGGAGACTCTGAAGGAAAGTGTGGAAGAAAAAGGGTATTAGACTGCCTACCCAACTGAAAGTCTACAGAGCCATTGTGCTGACCTCATTGTTGTAGGTCTGTGAAACCAGGACAGTTTACCCATTCCAGGAAATTGAATTGCTTCCATTTGAGCTGTCTTAGAAAGATTCTGAAAATCACCTGGCAAGATAAGGTGCCAGACATTGATGTCCTTTCTTAAGCTAAACTGCCAACCATTCAGATTCTGTGGCTGAGAGTGCAACTCCAATGGACTGGCCACATTGTTCAAATGCCAACTGAATGTTTGCCCAAAAGACTATTTTATGGAGAACTTATGCAAGACAGTGACTGCATGGGGAATATAAGGACACTCTCAAGATCTCTCTGAAAAACTTTTGAATCAATTGTGTGACCTGGGAGACACTGGCAAAGGACTGCCTAGCATGATATGCCCACACAAACAAGGTGCTTTGCTCTATGAGCAGTAGCAGTACCTCAAAAGAAATGGGAGCTGAGCAAATTTAGAAAAATCTCCATTCCAAATGTTCATATAGACTATTTGTGCCAGACCTGTAGTGGAGCCTTCTGAGTTCCTGTTGATCTGATCAGCCACAGTCAGACCTGTTGCACCTTGACTCCAACAGAATGATGTCATTTTGGTTCTCTCTGAGAATGAAGGACAGCAATCAGCCAACCATAAGCGTGTGTGTGTACACACACACACACACACACACACATATATATACAGACATGTATGTGTGTATATTTTGTATGCATCTGGTGTAATGTAAACTTCTTAAAGGCAGGGATTTTTGTTGTTGTTGTTATTTTTGGTCTTTGTATCTCTAGCACCTAGCACAGTACCTGGGGCATGTTGTTGTTCAGTCATTCACTCCTGTCCTGTTCTTTATTACCCCACAGACTAGCTGTCCGTAGGGTTTCCTTGGCAGAGGTACTGGAGTAATTTGAAATTTCCTTCTCCAGCTCATTTTACAAATGAGCAAACAGGCAAACAGGGTCACATAGCTAGTAAGTATCTGAGGCTCCATTTGAACTAAGGTCATCCTGAATCCAGGTCCAGCATTCTATCCACTGTGTCATCTAGATGCCCAAAGCAACAGTATTTATCAATAATAATAGCTAGAAAGAATTGCCCAGAGTCCCACCACTAGTAAATGTCTGAGGTCAGATTTGAACTTAGGAAGATGAATCGCTTTTACTCTATGCACTGTGCCACCTAGTTGCTCATGTTAAAACTCCTACTAAGTGTCTTCTCAGATTAAAGAGAAAGAATGAGTTCCTGGAACCATTCAAAGTCCTATGAATTTTCTTTTAATCTTTAAACTGATTGGGGGAAGGGAGGTCTTAAAGAAGATATTCAGTACTTGTAGGAAAAGCATTGCTCTAAAACAGGCCTGTGCAACATATGGCCCACAGGCTGCTTGTGGCCTGCCAAAGGATTCCTTCATATAACTTGGTGCGTGGGTTGCCACTGCACACTTTCTCCTTTCAGTCACATGACAACTACTGTCAGTCTGTTCTCTAGTCTCAGAGGTATGATTTCAGAATAAATAAAAATCTTAAGTAATAAGGATAATTAACTGATATTAATTGAAATTTCTCTTTAAAGTATAGTTTATTTGCAAAATAGTTTAATCATTAATTATACCTAACTTGAAAAGTGAACTACTAAAAATCTATTTGCAGTGCAAAGAAGTTTGACCTATTTTAATTTTGGCTCCTACCTATGGCCAAGTCGTATGAATCTACTCTAAAAGTTTCTCAAATCTTTCTTATCTCAGTGGAATTGAACATTCTCAACCACCCTTCCAAATTTCAAATCCTTTCCTTCACTTTAACTTCTACTTACATGATCAGTGCAAAGGCATCTCACCTTTCTACAGTTTTTTAAATCTATTCTCCTTTCTCTACTTAAACCTTTCTTGAAACTAACTCTTGATTCCTCACTCCTTTTCCCCCCTTATTTTACTGCCTTCTTAAGGCACTGAAAAATGCTTAATAAATTCTTAACTGCAACATAGTGAGTAGGGAGCCAGCTTCAGAGATTTAAACATCTTGCGTTCACGTTCTGCCTCTGACATACATTAACTCTATGACCCTAGACAAATCATTTAATCTTCTGGTGCTTTAGACACTTAAGACTATAAACTGCAGAGAAGTTGCTGATCTGTAATTGGTAAAATGCTTTCTTATCTGCAAATTTTCTATACCAATGAAATCACAGAACCAGTCTCTATCCATTAAAAAAAATTAAGCTTCTTATAATCCCTAGTAATTTATGGTACTTGCTTTGTTGGACAAAAGAGACATAATATATTTTTTAAATAGCTGGAACCAGTAGAATGAAATGTACTCTCAAACCAACTTGATAAGATACATTCCCCTGGGGGAAGGTTGAGCATTTTATTATGGGGATGAGCAGGATGAGAGTGAGTGGAGCTCACAGAAGAAGTGCTTCATTTAAGTAGCTTCTGATTTTAACTAGTTATTCTTGGTAACTACAAGCTGAGTTCTGTTTTATTAATGTCATTGAAGGAATACAAGTAGCTTCTGGACCCTCTAAATTTCAGTACCAGTTGAGTCTGACTCTTTGTGACCTCATTTGGGATTTTCTTGGCAAATATACTGGAGTGGTTTGCCATTTCCTTCTCCAAATCATTTTATAGATGGAGAAACTCAGGCAAACAGGGTTCAAGGATTTGCCCAGGGTCACACAGCTAATAAGCGTCTGTGGCTGGATTTGAATGCAGTTATTCCTGACTCCAGGCCTGGTGTTTCATCTACTCCCACCTACCTGCTGGACTGTGTGGGGTGTTCAGGTATCACTGGTGTGAGACTTTGTTCAGCCCTTGTTAGCATTGCTCATCCACCTTTGGTGTCCACCTTCACCCAATTCTCATCTCTTAAATCCAATTCATGTGCAAGTTAAAATATCATCCTTGTGATGTCATTGGTCATTTTTGAGAATGAAGGATGAAAAACAACCACATTGGTGGCTCTAAAAAATTGTGGCCTTGGCAATGATCACACCCCAGTAAAACTATCTTGGCAGGTGGGCTAACCCAGACTGAGGGTAACTGACAGGTTTCCTGTTGGTCAGTTAAGGGGTTGTCTACCCTACACATGTGAAGACTTCCTGTAGCAGAATGGGTGGATGAGAACAATTTGTTCCAATGGCCATGAAGGTGGTGGATGCAGGTGCTGTAGAGTGCTTAGAACTTGGCTAATTATTGAAGATGCCACAGTCATCCTCTGCATCCTGGGGTCTTGCCCCTGGACTTCAACAACTCTGAGAGGGAGAGTGAAACTGACAATTTTGCACAGTTCTGCCTCACTTAAATCCAATTCACATGTTAAGTCAAGGTACCACCATACTGTCATTACACTTTTTCACAAATGAAGGATGAACAATAAATTTTAGTACCCTTCTACAAAGGCTAGTTGCCCTGTCCTAGTTACAAACAGTGCATGAGAAATTTATAAAAACTTGTAGCTCACTCTGTTTCAAGTTGTAATTTGATACTTTTGACAGTCTACCCTTAGCATGCTATAAAAGTAAGTTGGAGTCTTATCTCTGTTTTGTATATCCAGGATAGAGTTGAGTAGTACAGCACCTATTATTTTTCCTATACTTCTAACCAATAAACCAAACAACACATACGATTGTAGGTCTGGTAGAGGTCGTGAGAGTTCACTTAATCCATCACTCTGTCTCTGGGCAAGACCACAAATCTGTCAGAGAAATTGAAGCCCACAGAATGAAGGGGGTGGGATATATTATTTTAGATTTCAAAACAAGGTGGTTATGGAAAACAATGCTTGAAAGGGAAGATTAAGGCTTTAAAACTGAGTGGATTTTGGAAAACACATACTTTTTTTTCTCTTGGGAACCTTTCTGTAAACATTTCATTTTCTGTGGGATATGAGTCATATGTTGGAATCTCCTCATATGTTTGTGGAAGATTTGGGACTGATTCTGGTTTTAAAATGATCCCCTGTCCCAACAGTTATGAACATGGTTAAAGGAGATTCATGTCTTGAAAAAGAGATCTGTGTTTCAGAATTCTAGTAGTCTGGAAACCATGGCTTTGTGTAAGCTCATCTTTCATTTTGTCTGAGCCATAATGTTATGTCTACTTAAATTTCAGTCATAGATATGTATGTATGTGTCTGTGTGTGTATATCTGTCTTCATCTGAATTCTGTATGTTTCTGTCTCTATATAGATGTTTGTTTTTTTGCGAATGTCTGAGTATGTATGTATGTGTGTGTATGTATGTGTGTAAGAGTGTTTCTGTGTCTGAGAGCATGAACATTTAACTCTGTGTGTTTATGTGTATTCAATTGTCTATCCATCTATCTGTTAGCTTTTTTTGGTGTCTATGAGCTTCTTCATGTGGATGTCTTTCTGTATGACTGTTCCTGTGTGTGAATGCCCACTTCTGTGCAAATCTCCACATGGGAATTTTTGTGTATGTCTGTATGTATACCTACTTATGTTTCTCTGTGTGTAGATGTCTGTGAATATGAGTGTTTATGTCTGTGTAAGCATCTGTCTTTGTGTATCTACATGATTATGTGAATGTCTTGCTCTATATCCCACTGTTAGTATATATGAATACCTGTGTGTCTTTCTGTGCATGTATCTACGTTTATTGTTGTTTTGTAGGTGAGCACATGTTATCTGCAGACAAATGTGAATTTTAGTTTATGAGTGCTTGTGTGCCTATTTTTTCAAGTGTATGTCTTTATGTCTGTCTGTCTGCCTGTATAAAGGTGAAAGTCTATGTGTATGTTTTTCTCTATGTATGTAACTGCCTGTATGAGTGAATGTTGTATGTTTGAATCTCTGAGTATCTCTGTGTATGAGGGTCTTTCTGAATGTCTGTATATAAGTTTCTATGTGTGTTAGAGTTTTAGTCTCTGTTTAAACATATTTTTTGTTTTATCTCAAGTATTATGTTCTATTTGCTACAAATGCTAGTGTCTCTGTGTAGCTCTGCAAGTATGTTGTCTCTGTCCACTATTTGAATATCTATATACGAACATATATGTCGTATAGGTTTGTCCGTGCCTGACAGTAACTGTGTGTATTTGTCTCCTTGAGTATATTTGTGTCTTGTTATGGATATGTTTTTCTCTGTGTATTTTTGTTTTGGTTTCTGTGCATGTGTTCATGCATCTGTCTATATGGGTATTTGAGGTCTATGTAGACATCAATATCTGCTTGTCTTTCTGAGTTGTTTATATGTGTTGAGATACTTGTATTTTTGTATGTGTCTATCTATGTTGTGGCATCAGTGTATTTGAGTGTGTCTATGTTTCTAGGTACATCTATCTGTATTTATGTCTGTCTATATATATTGGAGTATCTGAGTCTGTATATGTGTCTATGTGGAGGTGCCAATAATTATCTCTGAAGAGCGTGCCTGAGTTACAAGATCACTCCTAGCCACCAAGGCGCATGTTTGTTAACTAGTTTGGGGGGACCCCTACACAACTGGGAAACCTAATTTCTGTTTAGAATATAAATGGATTCTAGTCTGGGTGAGCCCTTACCCTGGGTGAAGGAACTCCTATCCTTGATCCCCTCAATTAGAGTTTAGTGTGACCCAGCTCATGAAGGAAAAAACTAGCCCCAGAGATCCAGATGGAAATTACTTCCCCTGCCCAGATTTCTGGAGGCTGCTGAGTCTTATGATCAAGCAATGTTCTAGGCTGGAGGAGCTGAAGACTTTTAGCTAACCTCCTCATTAAATGTCCACCAATCAGGGTTTATTTTTACTTCTCAGGGGAGTTACCTGTCAGAAGATACATAACTGATTTAAGGTGTTTCAGAGTTTCCCTTGGCATCTTTGGTTACCAAGAGAAACTACTGACCATTAATCTAATTGATTATTTGTTGCCCTAATTAATAAATTGATTATTAGTTACCGGGAAACTCTGTCTCTGGGCTGTTTTATTTGCTTTAGGAGTCATAGGTCACATTCTCACTCTCTAGGTCCCACCATAAACCAGGACAATTTGGTCATAGTATATGATATTTTTGGTATAACTTCTTTGCTAGTATTTTATTAAATACTTTTGCATTGATGTTTACTAGGGATATTTACAGATTTTTTTGCTTTATTTTTCTCTGGTTTAGGTATTCAGACCAGATTTGTCTTGGAGGAGTTTGATTACATAACTTCTTTCCCTATTTTGGCAAATAAATTCATGTAATGCTAAAATTGGTTGTTTTTTGAATGTTTTGTTAAAAGGAAAATTCTTTGTTCAGGTTTTTGCCCTTATTAACAAGACAAAACTAGGAAAGCAAGGATTAAAAAGAGTTTATTAAAGGTACATCAAGGTAACAACACATTGGCAGTCTAATCATTAGAGATCAACAAGGAATTCAAGATGGAGCCAATTTTTATTGATAACATATAATGAGATAAAGACAATTTGATCAATGTCAGCAAAATGGGATGGGTCAATACATCCAATTCTTCCCAAATTGCGTGTATATACTGTTTAACAGTTAGGAAATAACCTGCTATATGGTGGATGGCAGGTAATACAAAGGATGCAGACTGGATGACTCCTTCCCTCAACACTGATTGACAAATAGAACTGGGAACAATAGATTACTGAGTAAGTTTAACTTGCAGTAGTTTGATAACATTGACTTGCAGATTCATTTGATCTTTGTTCCTTTTTTTCTTTCAGAAATTCTTTGATAATTTGTTCAAATTCTTTTTTCTGAGATGATTTAAATATTGTCTGTCTGTCTCTCTCTCTCTCTCTCTCTGCCACTCTCCCCCCACCCCCAACTCTCAATCTCTTCTGTTAATCTGGGTATTTTATTTTTCAGGGGATTTGGTGAATCTTAAATGAACTCTCCTTGATCTGTGTTCAAGGTCAGGAATTTTTGACAATAAATCTCTTATATTTTCTCCTGTTTCTTTCAGCTATTTGACTCATCTCCCCCTACAGAGGATTTTAAAAAAAAGACTTTTTTTATGTGTCATAGATCCTTTTGGCATGAAACTTATGGACTATTTCTTAGAATGTTTTTAAATGTATGAAATAAAATACATAGGATTATAAAGAAAACCAATTACATTAAAATAGTTATCAAAATATTAAAAAAAAACCCCAAGTTCATGGATTTCAGATTAAGGGCTTCTCTTCTAACATTTCTTTTCTTGTGGTATCACTGAGTTCTCCTTGTTCTATTCTATTTTTCAAAGGGTCTACTTTGTAACTTTTTCTATCCTCTGTTTTAAGCTATTTTAATATTTTTT
The DNA here is from genome assembly GCA_028658325.1 of Potorous gilbertii. Lineage (NCBI taxonomy): Eukaryota > Metazoa > Chordata > Mammalia > Diprotodontia > Potoroidae > Potorous > Potorous gilbertii. Next base: position 121,561,900 of record CM053772.1, on the reverse strand, counting down.
CAATTTCCCCCTGAACTTTCATTTCATTTCTAATTCCATTTAATCTCTGAATTAATTTCTTACAGCCATTATTTGTGATCAAAGCAGTTTTATGTTTTGTTTTGTCCATGGACTTAGACTCTGCTTGAAGTTTTCATGGAATTTTCTGCTTTTATAGGATTCCTTCTTGGGTTTCTTTTCTTGTATTTCTTCACTGTATTTGGTGTTTTCTTTCATTACTTTATATTTTCAGCTTAAGTTATTGGTTTAGGATTTCTGCTTGGCCCATTCCCTTCTGGTCTTTCTGGTCACCTTGGTTTGCCTGGGCAAAGCCTATGTGCTTCTGTCTTCATGTAGGCTGGATGTTGCTACTATATTAGATCCTATCCTATTCCTCAGGCCTCAGCTCCTGTCTAGGTCATCTGGTGGTACAGTCTTGGTTCTTGCCTTGACAGGACTCTCCCTTCTTCTCTTGGTATCTCCTATTGGGATTTGCTCCCTGTCACAGCTGATGAGCCTCAGTGGAATGTGGACATCATATTATGCAGAAGGTCCTGTTTATTTCATTTGTTTACCTTCTGTGGGGAGGCAATGGGGTTAAGTGACTTGCCTGGGGTCACATAGCTAGGAGGTATCTGAAGTCTGATTTGAACTCAGGTCCTCCTGATTCCAGGGCCAACTGCTTTATCCACTGTACTACCTAGCTGCCCCAGAAGGTCCTGTTTAGAAACTCCTATTGCTGGCACCCAGACCTTAAACTGACCCTGACGTTTTCTAGGACTACTAATGATCAGACAAATGCATGACTGTGTCTCCTTGTACAGTGACTTATAGAGGCTAATTCTGTTCTTGCTTCTATTCTGAAAGGCTGGAGTCAGGATCTGGCTCTGATTCCCCATTTCTTGAGTGCATGATGATTTCAACCCCCCTGCTCAGAGTGCTGGTTGATTGGCTTCCCTGGCTTAGCTCTCATCTCATCACCACCCTTTGGCTCCTTTACTTGTGCTCCCAGGTGTGGCTTCTCTTCCTGGATCTGTGGATTTGGGGCTGGTTTATCTGGATTCCAGGTGGCTTCCTTAGCATAATGCCTCTCCCTGCCTTTCAGCTTCTCCTCGGTGCACTCATGTTAGCTTCCATGGTGATATGCCTGGCAAAATCTTTGCAGGCTTCTGGCAAAGCTTTTTCTGCTCTTCTGGACTGGATAGAACAGCTTGTTTCTGTTTCTTTTTGGTTTTCTTTATCATTGGAATTTCTGGGGTCATTTTCAAATATTTTTTGAGGTTTATATAAGAGAGCTGGGCTTCTCTATATACCTTCTTATTGCTTAACTAAAAGTCCCAGGCTTATTTCTGAAGGGATTTTTAAGACAAGTCTTCAAGGGAAAGGAAAGTCCTGGAGGATGAGGGTGAATCACAGTCATTCCTAGGAAGGCATTTGCCTCCAGCAGGGGCTTGGAAACAGGATTTCTCCTCTACTTGGCCCTCCCTAAATCCCCTCCCCCCCCCCAATGAGATTGGATTCTGGTTATTATCGGCTAATATTAGCAACTATCTTACAGGGTTGTTGGAGGATCAGATAGGATAATCAGTGTCTGACACACAGTAGGTGCTATATAAATGCCCATTCCCTTCCCACTAATATAGGTGAAAAATACAGTCCCCACCCTCAAGGAACTTACATACTAATAGCACCTACCTCCTAGAGTTGTTATAAGGATAATTTTTAAAAAATATATTTACAAGTGCTTTGCAAACCTTACAATGCTATATAATTGCTAGCTTTTTTTTTTTTTTTAATCCCTTGAGAAGGCCTAAGAGCCCTTCTCTAGAGCAGAGAGGCTTTTGAGAATTCCTTGGCCTGGGGAAGCATTTCCTCCTTTCTCAGATAGCCTAGCCATGAGATCCGTTCAGTATTCCACCTAGGGACAAATTTCTCATCCTTGGGCAACTGTCCATCTTTGAGCAAATCTACTGCCCTGCCCTAGTTTAGCTTTTAGACTAACCAAGCAACAGTTATGTGGACTGCAAAATGGAATGTATTTTATAAAATAGACCCATATATCAAAATGATTCTAGTTTATGAGCTTAGAAAGAAACCAAATACACGTGTATCTGTATTTGAAAAGAAAGGGAGAAAGATAACTAGAAAGAAAGAAAACATGCTATAAAAACTGACAACAATAATCCAATGTTACATAGTAGAGAAAAGGCTGAGGAAAATTTGGAAGGGAATTCCAGTGTGTCCCTTGAGCTTTCTTGTGGTTAACAGTGTATTACTATTTATTATAGAACTGGAAATGTGAACTTCAAGGTAATAAATATGCTCCCACAGAGACCTAAAAGATACGTGATTACTTGTGCTGTTCAGTTGTTTTCAATTGTGTCTGCCTCTCTTTGACCCCATTTGGGGTTTTCTTGGCAAAGATACCAGAGTGATTTGCTATTTCCTTCTCCACCTCATTTTCCAGCTGAGGAAACTGAGGCAAGCAGGGATGATGGGTCTTCCTGATTCCAGGCCAGGCTTTTTATCTACTGTGCTATTGTAACTGCCCAATTGATTAATTACTGAATGTTTTCATACGGGTCAATTAGACATATGTAAATTTTAATGACTTCACTGGTATTGAAATATCCAACATAAATTGATTTTATTGAGATGATTTTTCAATGGAATGATTTCTTTATTCCAATGATTCTTCTTGTATTTAGATGAATGAGTAATTATTTATTGATTACCTGTCTTTAGTATCTTCATTATTTGCTACTTGAGAATTTATTAATGTAATATTTAACTGTATCATATCAGCATAGTACATTGTTAATATGTAACACTGCATTTTCTGCATATATATGTATAGCTGCTACACCTTGTCTTAAAAAATTGCATTTTTGTTCCATTTTCAAGTAAAATGTGAATTGTTGAGTTTAAATTTCTTTAGTTTGATGTATACAAGTAAGGGCCTTTATGATTGAGTATTCAATAAAAATTTGTTTAAAAGAAAAATCCTTGGATGTACACCCAAATGCAATGTTCTACAAAGACCTATATATAACATCTGTTATATATATATATCCTTTTCTCAAAAGAGGAGTCCAGGGATTCAATCTTAGACCTGCAGTGTTAGGATAGGAAAATACTTTGGATATCTTCAATTGACTCCAAACTCCTTATTTTGTAACAGAAGAGATTGGGATTCGGAGAAATGAAGTGACTGGTCCAAAGTAATATAAAGGTTTAATAGAAGAGCCAAGACTAAACCAGATTTTCTTACCCTTCAGCCCATTGCATTTTCTTTTCAGCCCATTGCTTCTTTATTTTGTACACAGATTATTATAGCATGGGCACGTGGTAGGTATTCATTAAATACTGACTGATTGGATAAATTTCATAATGAAGGATATATAGTTTTCCTATAGGGGATTTTAGAATTATTGTCAATTTTTTTATAAGTTACATATATTTAGATAACATAAGGCACAATTTTAAGATCATATTTCTACAGCAATCAAACAAAAGATGTATGGTCTAAGAATGATATACCCTCATCTAGATGAGGCGTAAAGACTATGGGGGAGGGGACCAAAGGACGAAAGAGATGTAAATGTCAGACCAAGGCAATGGAGACATGAGGGATGGGGTAAAGAGGCAGGAGGAAGGATTAGAGTGAAGGAGCTTCAAAATACAGAGAGGTTAGGACAAGGTTCTTTCAAAGAGAAGCAAAGATTGGAGAGGGAAAGGGAATGAAGAAAACAGTAGAAAATGACATCAAGGGAAGATGAGAAAGGGTAGGAAAAAATTAAAGGAATGAATATGGGAATTTTGGAAGCATATTAAAGCATATGTTCCACTTAAAATATTAAGAAATATTTTCTCTCATCTAAAACTCTTTCCAGATGTATCTCTTTGGATGGCTTAGATGGTAGAGGACAAAAGGCCTTTTTTAAGGAAATGAATGATAACTTTAAGGGAAACTCTGGTTAAGAGCTTTGCCTTTGCCTTCCTCTTTCCTTGAAATAATTGGCTTGATAATCTACCCTTCTTGATTGAAAAAGGATTTAGATATTGAGCGAAAGTCCCTTTGATTAAAAAAATAGCTAGAATTTTAAGGTTTGCAAAGCATTTTACAATCTCTCATTTTGTCCTTATAACTACCCTGGAAGGTAAGTACTCTCAGGATGTAAGCTCCTTGAGGGTAGGGACTGTCTTTTGGTTTATTATATTTGTAGGAAGGGAAGAGGATAAATATTTACAGAGCCCCTACTATGTTTCAGGCACTGATTATATCATTTGTTCATCAAAACAACCGTATTAGGTACTTGGTGATAATACCATCTACAATTTATAGATGAGGAAACTGAGACAGAAGATAGAGGTTGAGTGACTTGCCCAAGATCTCACAGCTGGATTTGAACCTCAATCTTTGTAGGACCATTGATCCAAGCTGTAGGGAAGTTTCTTAACTTAGTAGTAACTTGTTTTGGAATGCAAACCCAAAGCTGTATTTATCCATGTAGTGATCTTTTCCTTGTTCGAGATTCTTATAAATGTTACCTCAAATCCTTTTGGGGAAGAAGAACATGTCCAAGGGTATGGTGATGTGGAAGGCACTATGCTGGTTTAGATATCTCTTTAAGTTAGAAAATAGTTGGATAGTGAATTAATGTTAAATAAAACGATTTTTGGCAAACCTATGACTAAAATTCAGAGTACAGTATAAATATTTATTTTCCTTTGGAGAAGAAAAAGTCTTGAGATAGAACAAAGACAAAATGTTCTTTTTTGAGACAGGAGAGGGATATGTTGTTTTCACAGAGTGTCAGCCAAAGGGCTTGATTCCAAGAAAAGGTAAGGTAGTTAAATAGTACATTACATCTCATGGAAATGAATAAACAACAGTTAGAGCTTTCCAAACACTTGGGAGTGTTCTGGCAGCTCTTGACTACTTCAGAGCTCTGGCCTATTAATCTGAAGGAGCCAATGGATTAACCTCGTAATTATGAATGCCCATGTATTAGAGACTTGTTTTTCTAGAAATGAAGCTGTACCATGTATCCATGCAGGGACCTGGCATGTGAGACTTCTCATTAAATCAATGTTGAAAGAGAATAATCCGACAAAGAGGTGACATATCTAAATGGGAAGGGAAGAAAGGGAACAAGTTATTTTTAAGTACCTACTATGTGCCAGGCACTATACTAAGGATTTTAAAAATATTGTCTAATTTGATCCTCATAATAATCTCCAGGAGGTAAGTGCTGTTATTATCCACATTTTACAGTTATGGAAACTGAGGTAGAAGATAGAGGTTAAGTGACTTGACCAAGATTATGAGGTTGTATTTAAACTCAGGTCTTCCTGACTCTAGGCCCAGTGCTTTTATCCCTGAGCCACTAGTGGTCCCTGATAATGTATGTGTATTTATATAATATTTGTATATATAAAATTATTAATCTACTCATCAATTAGGTCCATGTTTAATATTATATAATTATATGTTTGATATTATTTATTAATGCTATGCTTATATTAATTATGTTATGCTTATATAATTATAATAAATTTGACTTTGTATATATGTGCGTGGATGTACATGTACATATATTTGTATATAGGTATATATATTTATAAAAATTAACAAACTAACCCTAGTAAAGTACCAGAGTAACAGATGATGTAGTGGGTGTAGTGGCTAGAGAGCCAGCGTTGGAGTAAGGAAGACCCAAGTTTAAGTCTGTTTCTGTCGCATATTGACTATTTGACCATGGACAAGTCATTTATCTCTCAGTGTTTCAAACATCTCTCTAGGACCATAAATTGTAGAGCAATTGCTGATTGGCATTGGTGGTAGAGGGTGGCTAGGTGGCGCCATAGTGCATATAGAGTGACAGACCTGGAGTCAGGAAGACTCATCTTGAATTCAAATCTAGCCTCAGATACTTACTTGTTGTGTGATCCTGGGCAAATCACTTAACCTTGTTTGCCTCAGTTTCCTCATCTGTAAAATGAACTGGAGAAGGAAATTTCAAACTACTTCAGTGTCCCTGCCAATAAAACCCCAAATGGTTTTCATATGCAATTGAAATGACTGCACAACATTGGTAGCAGATATTTCCTCACTGGATATTCCCTCTACCAATGTAGTAACTGGTCTGGGACCAAAAAAATGATAGTATCTTATAGTAATACCTTATGATCTGTGTTGGCAGAGGAATATTCCACACTAGCTGTTTGCTATGGTGAAGAAATCATAGATCCCTCATATATTAGCAAATGATACTGTTATAAAGGCAGAATCAACAGAACTTGACAACTGATTGAATATGAATGGTGAGAAAGTTATGATTCCTATGTTGCAGACCTGGGTGATTGGGAGGTAAGTGCCCTCAAGAATAATGGGGAAATTAGGAAGAGGGGATGCTATGGGGAAAAAGATAACAAATTTACTTTTGGACAGTTTAGTGTCTAAGGACATCCAGTTCAAGATAAACAATAGACGGTTGGAAATGTGAGATTGGAGGTGATGAGAGAGTTTTGTATTGGATAAGTAGATTTGAGAATCATCATCATGAAGATGATAATTGAATCTATGGGAGCTGATGATATCACTAAGTGAAATAGCATAGGGAGAAAAGAGAAGAGGGCCCAGGACAAAGCCTTTGGGGACATCCACTGCGAGCAGATATGAAGATCCAGAAAAGCAGACTGAGAAGGAGTGACCAAATAGGTAGGAGGAGAACCAGGGGATAGCAGTGTCATGAAAACCAAGAGAGAAGAGAGTATCAAGGTGACGAGGGTGAGAGTGTTAAGCACTACTGAGATGTCAAGAAGGAACAAGACTGAGAAAAGATTGTTAGAGTTGTCAACCAAGGTGTCGCTGATAACTTGGGAGAAAGCAGGTTTAATTGAGTGATGAAGTCAGAAGCCAAGTTCACACAAAAACAACAAGAAAGAAAAATACTATTTATAGCAAGATACATTCCTATTTTCTACTCCATTCTGGTCAATAGAAGTTGGTATGTCATGTAGTACCCTGCTCCCTTGTATTATAACTATAGATTAATTAATCAATCAGTTAAGTTTTTATTGCCTACCTCTAAAGGTTCAGTCTTTAGACACTAGATGTTGTGCAAAATGCAAAGAAGTAAATATAAAACGTCATCATTAACCTAATGGATCTTAACAGTACAGATGAGGAGTCAAATTATAAAGTGAGGAGCTAATATATCAATATGTCAATGGTTGTTATTACATCTCATATCTGACACTTATGAGCTGTATGATCTTAAAGAAGACACAACTTCTCTTACTTTATTTCCCCATCTATAAAATGTGTATTGTAAAATGAGGGCATTAATACCTCTCATTTTCGTGAAGGGTAGAAAATTAGGCAAGACCCTTCCCCCACCTCCAAGGACCCTGAAGCACAGATCTCTAGAGCTGTTTGTACTTACATTTCCAGATGTAAGATGGGCATAGGGGTTGGGCTGCTAAAATAAAGCTCTAAGTAGTACAATTGTCTGATGATATATCTTAATTTTTTTACCTTATCCAGTGTTTCTGTCTTCTTGTCTTGTGGATTCAACTTTAGTTACTCTGTATTTGGCACATAATTCCTCTTTCTGACATTTTTAGGCTAGGTAAGTTAATGGAAAATGGCTACTCTGCCATCTTGCTGGTCATGTCATCGTTGATATCATTGTTATTCTTCTTATATCATCATGGATATTCCTTGTTCTTACACATGCTATCTAAACCTTTATGATCTTTTTTATGCCTTTTTCCAAGTGTCCCACAAATGAGTTACCCAATGTGTTATATGTCTTCTTTCAATATTTAATGAATAACAGACAACACTCAAATTGTCAACGTAATTATTGCTTATTACTACATGACCGTCCCGTCTACTCTTCTTGTTCCTTGTTGGAAGAGACCCTTTAAGGTTATATTTTGTACTAGAGTCAGATGCTTAAAAAAGTCAACAAGTAATAGAAATAGTAGGTTCTTATACACTATTGTTGTCCAGTTGTTTCCAATTCTTCATGACCCCATTTGGTCTTTCTTGGCAAAGATGTAGGAATGGTTTGCCATTTCTTTTTCCAGTTTATTTTACAGATGAGGAAACTGAGGCAAATAGGGTTAAATAACTTGCCCAGGATCACACAGCTAATAAGTATCTGAGACCACATTTGAACAAAGGAAGATGAGTCTTACGGATTCTAGGCCCAGGACTCTATCAACTGCACCCCCTAGCTGCCTCCTTATTCTCCATACTTCTCAGTCAATTATGACTGAATATATGATCAGCTATAGAATTATACGTGAAAGGCTGACTTTTTCCTTTTCTATTTTTATTAAGGATGCTTTCAGAGTGTGTTTTGGGATGGATGGACCTGATTCAAGCTACTTCCCTGGTAATTTAGGTTCAATATTGGAAGAAAATGAGACACAGAGGTCATCCAACAGTTCAAAGGAGATCCACTTAATGATAGCAAAAGGAGGAAATTCAAGGATAGGCACTGAGGGTACCTGAAGTGACTTTAGTTGAGTGAACCTCCCTTGTCTGAGTTGCTCATCACTTTCAACCATTCAAACTTCTGAAAGAGTGTCTGAAAGTTCTGGGGGCTGTTTTGTATTCAGATAAAAATTAAATCATATCAACTACCAAGTCAAATAAAGCCCAAAGATGGTCTCAATACCTTTTAGGGAAAAGCTAGTTTAACTTTTATGGAGGCAGGAGTTAGTTAGCATATAGCTCTTACTACAGTGTATCTTAAAAGAGGTTTTAAAACTATGAGAAAGTAGAGATGAAGTCTTATTCCAAAGATTAACTGTAATGTGGAAGTTATCTTGAGGTTCTGAAAGCTATGCCAATAGTTTACAAGTTCTGGCAGGTTCTGCCAAACTGGTTTTGAGCATGGTTGTAGAACAGACTTTCTACCATTGGAAAACCAGCCTTACCTAAGTATGGAGAAACTCATAACCACAAGGTTGACTGAATTTTGGGAGTGCTTGGTGGGTCAATGGATAGAATGTCAGGTCTGGAGTCAGGAAGTCTCATCTTCCTGAGTTCAAATGTGACCTCAGACACTTATTAGCTGTGTGACCCTGGAAAAGTTACTTAACCCTGTTTGCCTCAGTTTCCTCATCTGGAAAATGAGTTGGAGAAGGAAATGGTAAACCACTCGTCTCTTTGCTTGGAAAACCGCAAAAGGGTTGGACACTACTGAAATGACAACAAAGACCCATGAAAAAGAATTTTTATCAACTTACTCCAATTTTAAATTTAGTCCCTTTTAAATTTCTGCCATAATAGTGGAAGTGATGGAAAAGAGGGCAACAGGGCTGAGATTCACCCTCTGTCCTGGTGCCTCTTTCCTTCTCCTTTTGTGTTATTTTACTCCCACAGATTTGATGATTATCTCTATTCAGGTGATTCTTGGACCAGCCCTGTCCTTTCTCTTAACCTCCAGTCTTGCTTTTTCAAATGCCTATTAAATATCTCAAATTTCAATACATCCCAAACTGAACTCTTTACGCTCTCCCCCCACCTCTGAAGCCCTACCCTATTTCTTACTTTCTGATCACTGTCAAGGACACTCCCATCTCCCCAGTTACCCAGGTGTCATTCCAGCAACTCTGCTTAGAATATCATGCCTCATCAAGGATAAACTAATCCTCTAAAATTGCATCACCATGTTGATTGACTCAGTATTTAATTTTTTGTTGTTGTTGTTGTTGAATCATTTCAGTTGAGCTTCCTGGTCCCATTTGGGGTTTTCTTGGCAAAGATACTGGAGTGGTTTGCCATTTCCTTCTTCAGCTCATTTAACAGATGAGGAAACTGAGGCAGATAGGATTAAGTGACTTCACTAGGGTTGTACAACTCGGAAGTATCTGAGGTTGAATTTGAACTCAGGTCTTCCTAACTCCAGGCCCCATATTCTATACATTTTACCACTTTGTTGCCCTTTGGTTTTTGATACTTAACATCTTCTCAAGACCTTCAGTTGTCTATTCCCTCTGAAAGGAGGAAATGGCAAACTACTCCAGTATTTTTGCCAAGAAAACCCCAAATGAGGTCACAGGGAGTTGGATAGGACTGAAAATAAATGAACAACAGTAACAAAATATGAAATATGTATTGTTAGCATAGGTACTCTTAAGCTTAGCATAGGTACCTTTTGATGTAATCTTTCATTTGCATTAGTAGAAACCTAGACGTTTTTTCTTTGCATTGAAATTTCCAAGAAAATGAAGGACAGGGAAGTGTGGATATGCATGTGCTTAACCATGGCAGAAAAACAGAGTGGCAAGAGTATGTGGAAAAAATGGTAGAAAGTAGAGACAGTAGAAAAACAGGGGAAAAGACAAGGGGAACTTTGGACTGAGAAGATTTAAGACTAGTAATTTTTCTTTATTTCTTTTATTCCATTTGTTGATCAATATGTTCAGTTGACAGGAAATTTGAATAGTTTGGCTCTTGCAAGTATAAAATGAACAGAATTTAATTAAAGTCTACTTTAATACCTTTAATGTGATGGTTCTCCAAAGAGTATGTAAACCTTTCATGAAAATGGGTTGCTTCATCTCTTTGAAAACAATCCTTCTGATGGTTCCTTGGCTATTTGAAAACTAAATAAATGAATTTAGCCATGTCTCTAGGGTTTCTTACAACTCTATGACTATGAAAATATTGAGAACAGTAAGTTAAATTCATATTTAACCATAGCTGCTAAGCCAGCAGAGGGAGCAGTGTGAATATTCCTAGGTTCAAATAAGTACTTTAAATTCTGGAATTCCAACGATCTGTACAGCCAAGGCAATATTCATGTACTTTAAATAGTAGTATTTCATTTCTTTGGGATCACATTGACTTAGGGCTAGAAGGCACCTTGGAGATCATTTGCTACATGGCCACTCATTTAAAAATGATTTGCCTTAAGTGGCAGGGCTTGTGTTTGAACCTAAAATCTTCTAACTCTAAATCTTGCCTTATTAACTCAGGATAAAAGTTTGGGACTACAGTTTGACTTTCTTAAACTGTGATTTCATGTGGTACCATGAGAAGTCATAGGCACCGGAAAGATCTTCTAATCATTGAAATATCTCTATTTGTCTTAGGCCAGGTGCAGATTGGCCACCAGTGAAAGTTCTGGATGTGGGGAGATTGAATCTGTGAGGAAATTTTAAAACACAGTAGCAACTCTTAACCAATTGTATTAGAGGTTAAATTTACCTCTAGGAACCATCCCAAGGAGAGTTCACCCAGAGCAACCTTGAAAACCTTTAGGTACAAAGTGATTCAATATTTATGCCTCTGCTTCTGGCCACATGTTGACTCAGCCCTGAAAGGACTTGTCCCCTTGATATCAAGAAAATCCTTAGTGCTTCCTTGGTCCTCTACTCTACTCACCTCTCTCCTACCCATCACTGGAAGACTCAGATTACATCGATGGCCTCTGGGGTTTGGAGAGGGGCAAACAGAAGCTCTCTGCCAGTTTTCGATACTGTGATAATGTAGCTACTCTGATCATTAGTACCAGGAACTAGGGCTACATCTGTTCTTTACAAAAAGCAACGTTATTATTTAAAACGAGCAGTGTGGCTATTGGTAGTAACAAGTACAACAATCATTGTGGACATTTGGTATATATCAGAATGTACACCTACCTATCAGATTGCTTCTTCAAGAAAACATTTGTGACCGTCGAGTTGGGGAGGGACAAGCAAAGGTACATAATGACAGGTTAGCCTTTCTCAATGCCTTCTAAGCAAATTATCCAAACTAACCACAAGTGGTTAATTTACCTTATTTTTTTATTCTGGCAGAAGTAGAGGCTACTACGAGGCACCAGCTCTTTGCCACAGAGTGGCAAACCTTTTTTGGGAAGGGGAGATATTGGTAGCATAGTTTCAAAACACATTGAAACGGAAGTTATTTTCCAGTGGGATACAAGATTGAAGACTTTCAATTTTTGTGATTAATGGAATCTGGTTACAAAGTCAGTTTGTGTGTGTATGTGTGTGTGTGTGTGTGTGTGTGTGTGTATAACCACTTTGGAATCTTCTTTAGCAGCAAGGTAAGCTTGAACCCATTCTGAAAACATATCTACCCTAACAAGAACATGATGATAGTTATAGCATTTGGTCATGTGAATAAAATCAACCTGTATATTAACAAAAGGACTCATTATATTTGCTGCCATCTTTGTCTTGATGGGTTTCACAACATTATATACCTGTCAGATGAGGCAGGTACAACAATTTTGTGGGTTTATTAAATGAAAATCTAGAACTTACCAATCAGCTTTGGAATGCAGCAACACGAGTTTCCCCTTTGCTCATGTGCAGTATATCCTGAAACACAGAAGCAATGTAAGGCAGCGTAACATTAGATGTAAATGGTCTGGTCTTATAGAAGAGCCAAGATTTGCAGACTGGCTGATAGGTCTAGCCATCTGCCCTGGTGCTGAACCCTTTGGATCCCTGAACTTCCAGTTTCATGGCCTGGAGATATTTTCCCACTCAGTTTCGGAACTCCTGACTTGTTAACAAACTATTCTTTATTGGGCCAGTGATTGCAAACTCAAGTAGTCTATTATTATAGCCAGTCCCAAACCAAAGAGGCCTTAGTGAATATATTTACAAGAAACCACTCTGGTCATCTTCTTTCCAACTGCCAGTGCCTAGGTCTAAAGGTGAATAGGATCAGGTTGGGGGCAGTAGTGCCTCTTAGTAGTTAAACATGTCAAATTATTAGAATGATAGTGGGTTTGCTTGATTTATTCCACTTATTGGGGAAAACTTCCAGTGTTTCTCCATTACAAACACTATCTTGGTTTTAGATATATGATTTTGATAGTATCAAGGAAAGGTTCTTTCATTCTTATGCTGTTCAATGTTTTTAATATAGAATATATGCTACAGTTTATCAAAGATGTTTTCTATGTTTATTGGCTTATGTATTTTTTGATACTGCTAGGTTTTATTGTATTAGGTTTTAAATTGTTTTTCTAATGTTGAATCAATCATGTGTTCCTGATACAAATTCTACACAATCATGATGAATAATTTTTTATTGTTTTTATTTATATACAATATAACATATATTCCTATAATTTCTTTTTACTATTTTTGTATCAATATTAATAATATAATAAAGTAATACTATAATAATCTATATATGGCATACAACACATAACATTTTTAAAAATTCTGCTCTTTGTTTTGCTTATTAGTTCAATTTTAAAATTTTTACTTGTTTTTCTTTTTTGCTTGGACTTAGGATTTTATTGTGGCAGGAGATGTAGAAATCTCCCCCTATAATATGGATTAGTACCTGGCCTCTTATTTGTACTTTTAGACAGTATTCTGGGGCAATAAAAAAGTTAAGTAGTGAGTCTATTTTTGCATAGCCAATATGCTGATGTTGACCCAGATTTTCTTGACCACAAGGTTACCTAACTTTCTCTTGGACTTAATTTGTATTCTTTAATGAAGAAGATAAGTACATAAATAGATATGTAAGAAACAAATAAAAAAAGAGTAAATACTTGTTTTATTTTAGTGAGAGCCCAATCCTAGCAATAAAAGCAGGGAACTCTCGTGGATGTTTTGTGAGCCTGCTTCTGGAAATGTAGTACACTGTAAAATAGATGAGCCTGGCTCTCTATGGCAGTCTACGTGTAGACACTCTGCAATTGTTTCTTGCCTAATTACTGCATAATAATGAAAAGCCTTTTAATTGGCTACTGAGCTAGAACTGTTCTCTGGAAAGTCAAATACTGAAACTGAAACTTAAATACGTTGGCCACGTAATGAAAAGACAGGAATCGTTGGAAAAGATCCTGATGCTGAGAAAGATTGATGGTCAAAGGAGAAGGGGATAGGAGAGGATGAAATGGATATGATAGTTTCATGGAAGTAACTAAAATGAACTTGGACAAACTTCAGGAGCTGGTGGAGGAGAGAAGGGTCTAGCATGTTATGGTCCATGGTTATGAAGAGTCGGACATGTCTGAATGAATGACTGAATGACTGAATGAATAACATCAGTTAGAACTGAGTGTACATACAAAAGGCATTAGCTAGCCAAATGCATCTCTCTTTCTTGGTGGTAATCAAGGGTGATATTTTAGACCTTTATCTTCTCTCCCAGGCCGTGACCACATAGTGCTGTTTGTTTTTTATCCGTGTTATGTAAACTTTTTCCTACTCCTAGTAAAGGAACATTGAGAATGAAATTAAGCTACAACCTTGTGCAATCTCAAAAGGTTGGAGATGCCATCAGAGGTCCAATGAAGGGATTCCATTGCAGACTTTGCTGGCAGCTGAGCTCAATGTTCCAGTACAGTCTGGAGGAATGACCTGCTTGATCCAGCCACAAATAGATTGAACAAATGTTTTCTAGCCATTGCTTAAAAAATTGGAGCCTACTCTCTACAGGGTTTGGGGTAAGTATAGGGGATAGTGTGACTCATTTTATGGAAGGAGATGTTTTTGATCTTTGGTTCTTACCTTTTCAGTTTTATAAAAGCTGATTAATATCAATTAGTGAATTAGTATGGAGGAGCTGTCAACTGGAAAGTGGTGTGGTAATCATTGGTATCCATGATATTGAGGTGATATTAACTGGTACTGGGAAATGGCAGAGAGTTTGAATAGATAGTGTTAGAAAGACATCTGATCCCTCTGGGGTACTTCTAGAACATGTAGGGATGATATAGCCAGTTATTGTCTAGTGATTCATCCTGCTAGTGGAATTAGGATTGGGAGAATGAGTCCAGAGTTTTTATAAATACAAATAAAATATAAAAAATGCAAGATATTTTAGGAGGGAAAGCATTACCTGTTGGGGTGGATCAGGTAAGACTATGTAGAAGCCTTTACTTGAGATGAGTCCCAAGGGATGTGGTCTTTGATCTACTCATTATTTAGTTTTTTTTTTAATTCATCATTTAGGCCTACATCTTTTGTTCATATTTTATTTATTGACTGAAATTTTATTGCATTATGATCAATAAAGTTCCTCGAGTTTCTGTACCTTTTCATGTTCTTTGTGCTTTTGCATATTTTTTTTGTGTAAAACTCACACATGTATCATCTAAGATTCATCTTCAAGAGCCTGTCAAATATAGCTTTCCCAACATTTTGTTCCAGTCTGTAAATTCTTTTTTTGTTTATCTTTCTTTTCAATTTCTCAAGGTGTTAGAGAAGAGCATTAAATATCCTATGGAATTTATGTCTTCTGTCTAGGTCTTTTAAAGGAGCATCTTAGAGAGGCAATGGAAGATTAATAAGGAAATTGTTTTAGTGTCAGGAGGCAGTGATAATTTTGAACAGAGCTGTTGTTGAATTTTCAATCATGTCTGACTTGTTGTGACCCCATGTGAGGTTTTATTGGCAAAAATACTGGAGTGGTTTGCCATTTCCTTCTCCAGTTCATTTTACAGATGAAGAAACTGAGGCAAATAGGAATAAATGACTTGCTCAGGGTCACACAGCTAGTGTTTGAGGCCAGATTTGAACTCTGGGAGACTCATCTTCCTGACTTCAGGCCTGGAACTCTATCCTCTGTGTCACCAATTAGCTTGTATTTGAACAGAATGTATATTTAATTGCCTTATCACTAAATAGCCTAAGAGCAGAAACAGAGAAGAAAACACTGTGATCATAAGATTTAGAACTCATTTTACAGATAGGGAAAAATGAGAGTCAGACTTACTTAAGGTCTCACAGCAGATTTGTGACTCAATTCCATGTTCTCTGACTTCAAGTCCAGTACTCTGGTATTGATTCTAATGTTGAACCAAGGTTAGATTTTTTTTTTTGAGGGAGGAGTATAAGTGATAGGGGGTAAGTAACTTGCCCAAGGTCACGTAGCTGGTAAGTGTCAAGTGTTTGAAGCTGGATTTGAATTCAAGTCATCCTGATTCTAGGACCAGTGCTCCATTCACTGTGTCACCTAAGGATGGGGCTAGGTTAGAAAGGGCTGTGAATGCCAAACAGAGCATTTTGTATTTGTTCTTGGAGGTAGGAAACCATTTTTGAGTAGGAGGGTGAGATAGATTTGAGTTTTAAGAAAAATCACTTTAGTATCTAAAGGGAGGATAAATTGGAATGAGAGGCTTGAGGAAGGCAAACCCACCAGTAGCCTATTGTAGTAACAAAATTGTGTTGTGATGACAGCCTACACTAAAGTGATGGTCATGTCGAGGAGACAAAAAGTGTATTTGGGAGATGTTGCAAAGTGAAATGGACAAGTCCTGGCAACAATCTTGGACAGGGAAAGTGGGGGTGACAGATAGTGAGGAGTTCAGGATAAGTAGATAAAACACTGTAGAAATCAAAGCTAACAAGCAATTGGAAAGACATGGGTCCTGCCAACATAACAATATTAAACTGTTCATAGTCTTTGACTTAGTAATACCGTAGTTTGTTTCGGCCAGACGATGATGCCCAGTTAACGGGGTTTGCTGGCTAGTTTCCTATCTTTCTTTTTCTTCCTCTCTCTCTCTCTCTCTCTTTCCCTCTCTTTCCCCCTCTCTCCTTTCCTCTCTTCCTTCCTCCCTCCCTCCCTCCCTTCCTTCCTTCCTTTCTTTCCTTTTCTTTCTTGTCTTTCCCAGAACGTTAAACCCAGTGCACTCTGAAGCCCATAGATAGGTCCCTGCCTAAACTCCACTTCATGGCTATTTTCTGGACCCTCCTGGCTTAAGAGTGATTATCAGTAGTAACTGTTGCTCCTTCCTTTCCAGGTTGATTTAGTTATATTTTATCTTTTACTCCTTAATGAGGCCATTCCCTGACTACTTCTTAAAAGAGGCTTATTCACTGAATGGGTGTTATCTCACTCTAAGTGAGTCCCTGAATAGACCTTAGTCTCTCATTGCATCCTGGGCTGTCTTCAGTCATCCTGATGAATATCTGGTCATTGGATCCAGATGGCTCACAGGAGAAAGTGAGGCTGGTAATCTTGCACAGCCCTCCCTCCCTCAAAACAAAGTCAAGTGCAAGTTATGTTGTCATTTCTCTGATGTCATGGTCTTCTTTGAAAACAAAGAACAAATACAAAAACAGCTGCCCCAGTTATTTATTGACTTATTATTATGAGTTACCTCAGGTCACACAGCTAGTAAATGTCAAGTATCTGGGGTTGTATTTGAACTCAGTTCCTCCTGACTTCAGAGCCAGTGCTCTATCCACTGCACCACCTCCTTCCCTCTAGGATTGGATATTGGTGAAAATTTGTGGAGGACAATCTTGGTGGTGGTGTAGAAAATGGAGAATGGAGGAGATAGGAAGCATGCCCAGAGCCCTGGAGCTGAATGCACTGAAATAGTTGGCTATGCCATCTAGATTGGGAGGAAGTCCAATGTATCCAGGACAGGACTGATGGACTTATTAAGCAAGAGATCTTGAGTTTGTTGAGTATATATTTGTTCTTTCCAGGTTCTACTCCTGACTCTTCAGGCATGTTCCCCACAATGTCACCATAGCCTTCTCTCCCTGGAAGTTCATTTTGCCCCTTTCCTTCTCACATCAGAAGTATATTTTGCCTTTTGATTGCTTGGATCTTCCATTTGATGGAGAGAACTCAGACCAACTGTGTCTTTATTTCTCTTTCATGCCACACCTGACTCCATGAACATTTTTTTCCACTGTGCTAGAGAAGCTTTTTCACCCTGGAAAGTCACTTTCCTCCTGGCATCCCCTAATCCCCATTCCTCATCCCCTCTCAGCTTCCTTTTATGTGTTGTCTTCCTTCATAGGTGGTGCAATGAATGGAATATTTGGCCAGATTCAGGAAGACTGAGTTCAAATCTGGACTCAGACACTAGCCTTACTAGCTGTGTGACCTTGGGCAAATCACTGAATTTTTCTTTGTCTCAGTTTCCTCAACTGTAAAATGATGATATTAATAGCACCTGCTTCCTAAGGTGGTTGTGAGGATCAGATGAGATATTTGTAAAGTTCTTGGCACAGTGCCTGGCACACAATGGGCACTTAAGAGTTGCTTAGTTCCTCCTTCCTTCCTTCCTTCCTTCCTTCCTTCCTTCCTTCCTTCCCTTCCCTATGAGAATTCCCCATAAGAATATAAGCTCTTTGCATGTAAGAATTGTCTTTCTTTTATTTATATTCCCCATTCTTAGGAGAGTGCCTGACACATAGTAAATGCTTAATAAATATTTGTTTCCTTGACTTGACAATCACAGATCCACTTAGAGTCTTGCAGCTGCCATGCTCACATCCTGAACGCTAGGTCTCTTTGTTCTTGTTGAAGTAGAATATGCATTTCTAGGAATTTAACATCTGAAAGAGATTTACCGAAACAAATGAGAATATTATCTAAAGAGGATGAACAAATATAACATGCAAAGAATATTTTTAAGAATATTTGAATATATGTATACAAATATGTGTTTTTTCCCATGTGAAATTTTTTTGGATCAGATATAATCTTTAAATCTTGTTTGCATTTACTTTTCATCCTAATCATGGAAATTATATTTACATTGGCTCTAAACTCCACATGTTAGGCTGTGTTCAATTATTTATACCATGAAAATATGCATTAATGCAATCTTATCGTTCATCTGTAATATTTAATAGTCTTTATAACAGCTCCAGGACACAAATTAAATATCCTTCACTATTTGGAGGTTTATTTAATTTGCCAGGGAATGGCTTTGCCAAATACATTTTGACTGTAAGCAAAATGTTGATTTTTTTTTTGTTTTGTGTTAGTACTTTATTATTTTGAGATGCTTTATGCATAATTCTTCAATGAATGGAAAAATACACATACCATCAAGACTTTAGAGTATCCCATATTTGGCTCCAAATGCCATAATGAAGAGACTCAGGAGAGAAGCAGTATGGCTTAGTGGAAAGAGTATGAGACTTGGAATCAAGTCTTGGGTTCAAGAGCTGGCTCTGCTATTTATTAGCTGTGTGATATTAAGAAAATCAACTAATGTCTCTGGGCCTCAGTGTCCTTCTTTATTAAATGAAGCATCTGACTAAATGATCTTCAAGGTCCTTTCTAGCTTTAAAATTCTATAATTCTATATGAATTATGGAACTGTGAGATCATGATTTTTCATGAGAAGAATTTCATCTTTTAAAATGTAGAGGACCCAATGGGGGAAAACTTGTATTTTAGATCTAATTCTCACCAACAAGGAGGAACTGATTGCTGAAGTAGAAATGTTGAAAAATTTAGCTAATCCGACTCCGAATTTGTGATAGAAAATTAGAGGAAAGCTAGGTGTAATCTGATGTGCACTCCCGATTTTGAGAAAGTAGATTACAGAGGGTGCAGAGAAAAGACAGATAGTGATGCAAAAGGTTAAAATTCTACACAGGAAGCCAAACAGAGAGGAAAGTAAAACACTTAAGAATGAAATTCTGAAGAAGCGAAACTAAGTAATTCTGATGAGGAGGAAGAAAGTGGGGGGAACTGTCAAATGAAACCAATATATTCTCTTTAAATAAGTTAGTGTCTGGGACCAGATTTGAACTCAGGTCTTCTTGCCTCCAGACCCAACATTCTATCCACTGTACCACCTGTCTCAACTTCTCCTTATTGGTCCTAGTTCTCTCTTATGGGGCCAAGTGCTATTGTTTTTCAGTCATGTCCAACTCTTTGTGACCCCATTTGGGATTTTCTTGGCAGAGATATTGGAGTGGTTTACCATTTCCTTGGCTAGCTCATTTTACAGATTAAGATACTGAGGCAAATAGGGTCACATGGTCAATAAATATCTGAGGGCAGATTTGAACTCAGGAAGATCAGTATTCCTGACTCCAGGCCTGGCACTCTACCATCTAGCCACCCAATTTTGTATGTATAAATATTATATAAATACACATGTATTATTAGGAGGCAACTAGATGGCTCAGGATAAAACCACTGGGCCTAGAGTCATGAACACTTGAGTTAAATCTGAGATCATAACTTAGTCAAGTCACTTAACCTCTGTCTTCAGCCTCAGTTTCCTCAACACTCCTAGAAGAGTGTGAAATCATAGATGGCAGTGATTGCTTGCTTTCTTATCTGTACCCCAGCCCCTAACACAGTGTCTGGCATATAGTAGGACCTTTGTAAGTGCTTGTTGATTGATTTATTTCTAATCTTCAGGAACCAATGCTTAGTCACCATAGGGGCTAGAGGTATTCCAGGCACTCTTTGTTCTGTATCCAGGCATGCAGTTTGGTAGTCCTGGAGAGTGTGTCTGTTCTCATACTCTTTGCCTTAAGTCTTCCAGTCTGGTGTCTTACAGAAGAACTCAAGTCTCTTCTGATTCCAAATCAGTTGCATTTTTCACTGTACTTAGACCTCATGCATATCGGAACAAGATCGGTCTCTTTTTCTCCTCTTTGTGAAATAGCAGGAAGTTAGGCCATTTTTCAGTTGAAAAAGAAGAAAAAAAAGATTTCAAGAATACTTGTACTATACATAACAATTTTTGGAATGTTTGTTTATCTTTATTACCTAGAATGTTTCCCTCATCCCCAGTCCCAGCTCCCCTTTTCAACAACTCACTCATTCCTCATCTTCTCCCCACACTAGCAAAAACACTCAATCCAAACCAAGCAGGATCAATACCAGGGATGTTGCTTACAGAGAGGGTAATTTAAAGTGAAAGACATTTACATATGTTGTTCTTTTAAGAGAATTTCTGAATCATCAAAGCAAGAGTATATTGTGGTCACTATTCTCTATAAGGAGGCAACAAGGTATTATGGATACAGAGCTGGTTTCAGATTTTGGAAAACCTGGGTTGGAGCCCTGCCTCTGACACATACTAGTTGTGTGACCTTGAGCAAGTCACTTAACTTTTTTTTTGTGCTATCTAGGCTACTGTCTAAACCTATATAGTGTAGAATAGTTGATCTGCATTTGTAATGGGAGGTTTCCCATAGGGAATCCTCTATACTAGTAAAATTATAGAGGGGATAGAAAGGTCCAAAAAAAAAATTTCTTCAAACTGTATTAGTGTTAAGTACCACTCTACCTACCTTTCTGCCTTCCCCTAAGTCCCAATTAAAATACCATCTTTTCCTGGAAGCCTTTCCCTACTCCTCTTAATTGGAGTGCCTTCTCTATGTTAATTATTTCCTGTTTATCCTGTATATAACTTGTTTGTATACATTTGTTTGCATGTTGTCTCTCCCATTAGATTCTAAGCTCTTTGAGGGCAGCATGTGACTTTTGTCTTTTTTTTTTTTTTTTTGGTAACCTCAATGCTTAGCAGAGTAGGTGCTTAATAAATGTTGATGACTGATTGATAATTAGCAACTTTTGCATATTTTGCATGTGATATGTGTAAACTATGTATCTATATAACCTGTGTACATATGTAATATGCACAGCTCATATATGTATATAGTTCTAACCAGGATCCCTTTAACAAAATTTTTATTTTCAGTTTCAAATTCTCTCCCTCTCTTCACCTCTCCCCAACCATTGAGAAGGCAAGAAATATGATACCCATTATACTTATAACATCATGCAAAGCTTAGTTCCACATTAGCCATGCTCCAGTAAAACAAAAAAAAGCAAGAAAAGCAAAGGAAAAAATATGGTTCAATATATACTCCTAAGCAGGATACTAAAATAAATCAGAACATTTTGTGACAGAGAGGCAACAGAATATAGAGTAAAGAAGTTGAACTTGAGTTCCTACTAATTTGACTTTTTCTCCTAACCATTCGATCTAATTTAACAAGGGTTCATTTAAACACCTACTATATTCAAGGCTCTGTAGTAGGCAATAGATACAAAGAAAAAGTGACAAATGGTTCCTGCCTCTCAGGAGTTTACATTGTACTCAAGAAATACATTTACAAAGTTAAGTAAATATAAGATTATTTGAGGAGGAAAAGAATCCTAAGTGATTATTAGGAGCATCAGAAAGGGGTTCCAGTAAAAGGTGACATTTGAGCTGATGCTTGAAGGAAGCAAGGGAATTGAAGATCTGGAGAGTAGAATTCATGTTGAGGGGTAGTGGGCACCATCTTGTATATAGTCCTGGAAGTGGGAGATAGGATATCACATTTGGGGAATGGTAAATACGGTGGTTTTTTAATTATTTGGGTCAAACAATAAGTTTGATATCACTTCATTTTGTAGTGTCGATGGTCATTCATGTGTCCTTTTATTCATACCAGGCTGACTCAGAACATCTGACCTTTACCAGATAAAACCTGATTGAGTTAGTTATTTCACTTTCTGTTAGTGCTCAGTCCACTGAGGGCTGAAGTTCATGTCATACACATATGTTTCTTGGTCTCTTTTGTTATCTTTCTAATTCCGTGTGTTTTCAAGAATGGCTATTATTCCAAAGAAACACACAAAAGTTTGTAGAACACTCTTCAATGACTGTTAGAAATACTGCCACCATTCTTTTGGTGTGCGGAACCTTTAACAGGATTTCAGGGATCATCGAAGTCCGAAAGGAAACAGTATCAGTGACATTAAAGTGCAACCAAAATTACAATCATAAATGAGAAACAATGCCAAGAACTGACAAACTGTTACAATGAAACAGCCCAATGAATACTCAAAAAATAAGCAAAAATCATCAATTCCATTTGACCGGACCTTAGAGTATGACTTCGTGATTTTGGGAAAATCACTTAACTTGTCCGATCCTCAGCCCCCTTATCTGTAAAATGGATGTAGGCAAACATTCGTCACAGAATGGTTGTGAGGCTTTATAAGAATTATAATAGATGTGAAAGTGCTTTATAAACTGTAAAATGCTCTACAAATGTAAGGGATTATTATGCTTTTAACAGGGAGTTTACTATAATCATCCTTCAGTCCTTTGGCTCCCTTCCACTTCATTCTCTCACAAAAAGGAGATACTTTATGCCATGAATGACAATCTGACATTAAATAGGTTTTCTTTTATCTTCTGCTTTTTTTTTTTGGCAACAGGTGAAGCCAACAACACACACCTTCCATTATTAGTATTTTGAATTGTAGGCAAGAAGAACAATCCACTAACCACAGCCATATAATATAAAGAACACTACACACAGCTGCAGCAGCCACCATGTAATTATTTAATTTGTTTTTTTTTTTTTGACAACTTTCATTTGCAAAGGTAAAAGAATAAACCTCATGTGGGCACCTGTCTGTAGAGATTTTACATAGGTCAGAGGATGCTTTGGATTGAATGTTCACATCCTTTCCTAGAACTGTGGGGAAGGCTAAACAAAGCAGCCTAATCATAACTCGACCTCTTTGGGGTACGGGAACAATCTAAGATGTTTGCTTTACATGCAATCCTTACTGGACAAACTCAGCCTGGGCTATTTTTATGGCCAAAGGAGACAGGAGGCAGTAGATTAGCATTAATTTCTCAGTTTGTGGCTGTGGAGCAGTGTAGTGAGTTGGGAATGTGGGTGTAGTTTTATACCCAGGAAACACCTGGCTCATTGAATAAATTGAACATAGGCTTGGTGAGCACATTTGTCCCATGAGAAATTTCCCAGTCTCTTTTTCATGTTATGGTGGAGTGTAAGCTAAGGTCACAGAAGCAGGAGCAATTATGAAATAGAATGGGGCATATTTCTCCTTTCTGCTTCTGATGCTATCCAACTTACCTTCTCAGTCAGCCATCAAAAAGATACGCATTTAGCCTGTGTTAGCAAATAAGCAAGGCTGTAATGAGGAATTTTTGTGTCCTGGACACATTTTGTGTCCAGGACACATTATAGCCCTGGACCAGTGGTAAGGCTCAGGTGAGGGAGTCTGCAATGTAGTAGTTTCTTATTCTTAATTGATTAGCCTTGCTAATTAGGTGTTAAGCCCTGCTATTTCTGTATAGCAGAAGGGTTGTAAATACTGTCGGTATCACCTAAATTTGGCTCCCTCTAAGCTCAGTGCCTTGAGGCAAAGCTCTGGTCAACCTTTTCTGGTTGCAGCCCTGAAGTACTTGCTGACTTCATCAACGCTGAATACCACATGTTTAAAATCTCTTGCCACCTATGAAATTTATATTGCAACATTTTCATTAGGCACAGCATGGACTTTATGTACCTTGTCTACAGCTATATACACACACACACATGCACATACACAATACATGTTTAGCTAATCAGACACACTAACTGTGTGACCCTGGGCAGGTCACATCACCCTGTTTGCCTCAGTTTTCTCATATGTAAAATGAGAGGGAAATGGCAAACCATTCCACTATCTTTGCCAAGAAAATCCCAAATGGGGTCATGAAAAGTCAGACGTAGCTGAAAACAATTGAACTAAAAAACCCGAGGCAGCATTATATATATATTTAGTGGAAAGGAAACTGGAGATATGGCTTATAATTCTGTCTGTGCCACACTGTGATCTTGAGCAAGTTACTACAACTATTTTGGCCTTAGTTCTATAAAACTGATAAAATGAGGAGATGAGACTAGTTTATCAATAAGGTTCTATCTGACTATAAAATTTTATGGTTCAGCAATAGCTCGCATTTCTATAATGGTTTAAGATATGTGAAGGACTTTCCCTCCCAGAGTTTTGTTGTATTATCTTCTCTGTTTCTCAGATTAGGGACCTGTCCATGGTCAAATAGCTAGTAATGGTTTCAAGCAGAAATTAAAACTGGGGGTCTCTTGACTTTACATTAAGTACCCTTTACAGTATACAGTTCTTTATATTTTGGAGAATAAGATTACTTGGTAGAAACTTTGAATATTTAATGAAAGCAATTTGTTGGAAGGCAAGAGTATATAGCAATAACAATGATAGCTAACATTTATATAGCACTTAACTATATGCCAGGTATTGCGCTAAGCACATTGTAACTATTACCTCATTTGATCCTGTGGGATCGGTGCTGTTGTTACCTTTATTTTACAGGAGAAGAAATTGAGACTGACAGGTTAAGTGACTTACCCAGGGTCACAGTTTCTGAGGTTAGATTTGAACTCAGGTTTTCCTGCGTCCAGACCCAGTGCTCTAGTCACTGTGCCACCAGGTATGTAGAAATGGCATGTGTACTTTCTTCACATTTCATCAGCAGTGGGAGTATTATTATGTCAATTTTAAAAAAATCTACTATATCTTTAAAAATCTATTTTTGATCTAGACTTGTGATTTTCTAAGGCTAGGCAACTCCCAGTTAGGAAGCATCTTTTACCATTCAGCAACTTAACAGTCTTAGAGAGTAGCCTGGAACAATATAAAGCTAATTGACTTTCCCAGGGTTGCACAATTAGAATGTGTCAGAGGTAGTATTGGAACCCCAGGTTTTTATGACTGAATCTGGCTCTCCATCCTCTATGATACACTTCCTTAAAGTGTTATGGTTATTGAGTAAAACATTTTGAAAATGTTTTAGTGATTTTCTTTTTCTCATTTCACTTTCGTTTCCCAATAATGTTTTTCCAGTGCCATCAGAACTTTCCTTGTGTTGAAAAATTGTGATAAAGAGAAAAATTCAACCCACAGACCATATGTAATAATGTAGGAAATATTCCTTGGCAGTAATCCTTCACTACACTACTGTTAGGAGGGTATGTTACCAGCCCTCTGAAATGAAGATAGGTCAAGGCATTCATCTGACTTCTGATAATTGTAGTGTTATTTCCCTTTACATGACTGTGGTCATTGCACATACTGTTCTTCTGGTTCTGCTAGTTTTGACCAGTATCGGTTCATACAAGTCTTCCCAAGTTTCTCCTAATTCCTCATAGTCATCACTTCCTCCAAGAGCCTATTATTTACACGTATCATAATTGGTCTAGCTATTCCCCAATTGAAGGGCATCTATGTTATTTCCAGTTTTTTCTACCATAAAAAGCATTACTACAACCCTTTTGGCACAAAAGCAACCTTTCTCCTTTGTCTTTAACGTCTTTGTGTATACTCCCTTTCTCTTTTGTCTTTAATGCCTTTGTGTAAACTCATAGTAGTGGTATTGCAGGGTTAAAAAGTATGAACAGTTTAGTGATTTTTCTTAAAGAGGTCCTAATTGTTTTCCTGAACTGTTGCAGATTCACAGTTCCATTGCAGATGCCCTGCAGTCATTTCTGACCTAGTCACACCAATATTACCTATGGAATTTTCTTGGGAAGGTTACTCTTGGGGCTTGCCGTTTCCTTCTTGAGAGGAAAACAGATATTAAATAACTTGCTCATGGTTACAAAGCTAATAAGTGTCTAAGACTGGATTTGAACTCAGATCTTTCTGAATCCAGGCCCAGCACTCTATCCACTGAGCCATCTTAACTGCCTCATAGAGATGTATTAGTGTGCAGTTTTCCTACAACTTTTCCAATATTAACTATTTTCACCTTTTAACAACTTTTTTATATTTCAACATATGAGGTAGCACTTCAGAGTTTGCATAGTTATTAGTAATTTGGAACATTTTTTCCCATATGATTGTTTGTCAGTTGTTCATATCCTTTATTGGAGAGTGACTTGTGTATGTGTTTGTATCAATTCCTTTTATATATTTGTGTTAAATTCACTAAATGTCTCCCAGAGTTGATGTGAGTAAAGATCTTTTAAACTATTTCTGCTGAGGTCATCATTGTCAACCTTCCCTCTCTGGTCCAAATCCTAATCGTTCCATATCTTCTCACCTAATGAAGTTCTTGTTCCTATCTTTCTGCAAATTATTCACAATCTTTTTCGAGTCTTAGAGGTCCTCCGATTCACCTAACTGCAA
Source organism: Potorous gilbertii (assembly GCA_028658325.1). NCBI lineage: Eukaryota > Metazoa > Chordata > Mammalia > Diprotodontia > Potoroidae > Potorous > Potorous gilbertii. The sequence continues at coordinate 121,535,229 of CM053772.1, read as the reverse complement.
AATGTGAAGTACTATATAAATGTGGGTTGTCATTATTGCAGTGAGTCTTCATCTATTCCACTTTATAGTTTATGAGCCCCCATTAATATTTTCACCTTTAGTAATAAGCTAGCTGAAAGGCATAATAGTTTAAAGCAAAGATATTTAGTGAAATAGCATAGAAAGAAAAGCTGAAATAAAGCATGATCACCATGATACTGGGTGAGTGCTCCTCTACAAATCACACACTATCAGTCAGACAAGTAGAAGCACATGAGGAACATGTATGGCTAGGATACATGTAAGAGGGCGATACATGTAAGGAAGGTCAAAGATACAGGTAAGGAGAGTTATACATTGAAAATCCATATGAAGGGCATAAGTGGCATCTATACATAGGGAACATACATGAAGGTGCAGTTCATGCCTCCATTACAGCAGAGCCTCTATTCCAGCTGGGTCTGTTTACTTCTGGTTTTTGCTGAGCATGCTATCTCCATTAGATACTATTTTACTAGATTTATAGTCTCTACCACACTGCAATGCCTTCTGTAGATTCAGACTTTGCCAGATACAGCCAGGCATGACTTAACTGGGCCTGTGGCTATGGAACGTTTCTCTGCTTCCAGCTTCTGGCTTCAGCTGAAGTTCTTGTTTAATACTGTAATTTCTTTTTTGCAAGGAGAACAGTCTCTGCCCTTCTTTTCTAGTTCAAAACCCTGAGGTTTAAAAAAAATAGCTGTTTTAGAAAGAGCAGTAGTCCTTGCCTCAGCTATTGGACTGACCTTAGCACCTCCTAAGAGAAACATGCTTGGCTTTTTTTTCCTTTATAGAATGACCTCTTCCTTTGTGGACTCATGCCTAGAGGGTCTGCCATCTCCAGCATGACATTCTGAGGTTCTTTATCTCAAGCACCAATTGAATTGGGACACATCACAATTCTCTTACCTAGCGTAAGGCTTCTTTGAACTAAACCTCTTGGTCCAGGGTCTTGGCACTCTTTGTTAGAGATTTCCATCAAGTTTATGGTGAACATTCCCCATGCTTCCTGATTTTAATTTCCGAAATCTAATTAATACCCAAGTAGAGGTTACTCATCTATTAACGGCTGAGGACTTTGGGGTTCCAGGGTCTCTCAGTTTCTTAACTGTAACCCCCCTTCCATTTTACCCTATAGAGATCTGGGGTAAAGGTCTAGAGATAAAGGTAGGTCCTGGGAGGCAGGCCATTTTCCTGTTTGTGGTCTTCCAACCTTTTATACATATATACCTCTAGCAAAGCCTTAAGCATCTTTGTACCCACTCTTATATTATTATTAGAAAAGATCATTAAAAAACTCTCAGCGATTTCACTGTATAGGAAAATATGATAGAGTTTGATGAAGGAGCCACAATTCATGAGTGGTTTCTTAAATTTTTACCACCTGATACTCATGAATTAAATTGGATGTGTGATGTAAATGTTCCAGTAAGGGAAATTGCATTCCATTCATGCTTGACCATCCTGTTTGACTCTTGCCTATGGACTCCAGCAAGTTTTTAAAAGGGGTCCAGCCAGGAAGCTAGGGGTCATCTTGACTTTCTCCTGACTTTGAGAAAATACCAGTGAACCACATGGAGGAAGGGAAGAGATACCACTTATCTCATATCCCAGCCACATGACTTGCTCATCTTTTAGAAAATTGAAAGAATTATAATTATAAAAATAAAATATTATAACTGTAAAATTATTCTTTTTTGGGTTGAAATCTCTTAGTCTACTTTTAAAAATAGTTCTTTGTTTCTTATGTCTTGCAGTCTGCTTTCATACTCACTATGCATCTCTACATTATTCCATGAGTCTGGTTCTTTTTTTTTTAATTATTTAAAAATTGTAGTATTTCATGATTTTTAGTCATACAAAAACTCATAGCATCATCAGCTAGCTGTTGTAAAGAGAAGCTACTCTTTCTCCTCTCTATCCCTCCTGTTATTTGTCTGATTGAATGGGTCCCTCTAAGGGTACAAGTCTCTTTGGGAAAAGACTCGCCTAGCCAATTTAATTTAACAAAACAATTCATTTCAGTAAAAAGTGCTATACCAGTAGAAGTCTAGATATAGCAGGAGTAGTTCAGAACTGAGTGAAATTGATCACAGAACCAGTGGAGTTATGTCACCACAAAGGTATATTATGAGTCGTAAAAAGGAAGCTTGGTGGAACAACGGATAGAGCACTGAACCAGAAGTTAGGAAAACTGATGTTCAAATCCAGCCTCAGGCACTTGACAGTTGTGTGACTGTGGGCAAGTCCCTTAATTTCTATTTACCTCATCTGTAAAAGAGAAATAGTAATAGTAATTTCCTCCTAAGATTGTTATGAGGATTGAGATAATATTTGTAGCACGCATCACAGTGCCTGACATAGAGTAGGTGCTCCATAAATATTACCTATTATTTTTACTAACAAAAGTGGTTGCAGGATGGAGAGAAACAGGGGTGAGCTTTCAATTGTCAGGAGAATTAACTGAGAATAGGCATCTCTTTTTTTGTGTCTTATCTTCTTGAGTGACTGGCTACTCACAGCTAAGCAGAAGTATGTAAAAGTTTTAATGATAAAGCTAACTATTTTGCTTCTATCATGCCTTACGTCTTGACTTTAATCTATTGATGCCATGAAAACACCCCCCAAACCTCTGAGCTATGATAAAAATTGGACATCTAGACAAGAAGGCTTTGGCAGTCCTTTGGGACTGCCCCCTCTTCTTCCACTTGCTCCCTCCCCCCCAACTAGACCAATTATAATCTCAGTTGGATCAGGTCTTACTGAAAGGTCATGGTTTCTAATCTCTGTCCAAATGAAATAGTCTTTAAAACTTTTTAAAATTTGATAAACATCTGAATTCTCCAAGACTGGAAAGAAGAAATCTTGACAAAACTGTGTTAGGCCATTCCGGAATAGGAGAAAAATCAAATTACCCTTGGAAAGTCAGGGCAAATCTGAGGCACAATAACAGGCATTGTTCTTAGAGCTATGTTACAGGTGAAGGTAGATAGTTGGAAGGGAGGACCTGGATTTTATGCAGATACAGATCGCAGAGAATGGATTATAAGAAAGCATTAAAAAAAATGTGCATACTTTCCATACCTGCACAAGGAAAGCTCAGGGACTACAGCTCAGACTTTCATGGGCTGGAGCAGAAAAAATTTAGATTTCTTTAAATTGAATGCACTTTAAAAATTCTTTTTGAAAAAATAAAACCTTTACGAATTAGCTCAAGATTCTTTTGGGGGCAGTGTGAGTATTAGATTACCAAGAAAGCACTGATGAGAATCTGAACAATAATTACACTGCCCTTTCCACTGCAATGGAACAGAGAAATAAGAAAAAAAAATAGAATTTAGCTTTTCTTTCAGTGAAAAATGTGTTCATATAACTTGAATTAGCCAAACTGTTCTAGCACTGGTTTTGGTGGTGCTCTGGGGACATCATTCTCAGATTTAGGAGCGCTTGACGAAAGTTGTTAAACTCTAATTAATCATCAGAATAGCTGCAGTTCAGTTGTGAGAAAATCATACTTGCAAGCAGGAAAGGACCCTGAAAATACAAGGGTGATCTGAAACAGAAGACCATCATTATAGTTAGCTGAATATAGAGAATGGAAAATGCTCTGGAGGCAAGAGAAATGACATGAGGAAGGGCACAGAGGTAGAACTAAAAAAAAAAAAAAAGATTTCTAGAAAATATAGAGGAGTTGCATATCTTTCTTCCCTCCTGTACTTGGTTAACCTGCTAGTGGTAGGGCCTTAGGCTTTCCTTATTGAATCTGGTAATGACAGAATGACCATTAATCAATCCTAGGCTGCGTTAAAAGGATTTGAAATGCATTAGACATGATGCTCTAATATGGGTGTCAGACCATCACATCTGATACAATGGATGAGGGTCCTAGTTTCTGGGAACTCTCTCTAATAATCATCATCATGATGGCTTATGCTTCCACTCAGTATCTCTCTAGCCAACCATAGAGTCTGCCTTGTGTTTCTCAGAGGACTCTCCAATCCCATGCAAGTACTTAAGGTAACAAGGACATTAAATATAGAACTAGTGTGTTTGTTTTTTAAAGATATTTATGAATGCAGATAGGAGTTTTTCCCCTGGGTCCTTTGTAAACAAAAAAGACCTGTTGTTGAGTTCTATATCTCTCTTCAAGAGGTTCAGTTAATAACCTCTTCAGACTCATCAGAACCATATTGTAAAGTTACCGTACAATCATGATCCCATTTCAAGTATAGGTTCAACATTTGTTGAACTACAGATTAACCAGATTTTCTCAGCTGTTGATGAGTTGGCTTATTTCTGGAGAGCTTTAATGACACTCTTACTCTGGTTAGCATCTCTTAGCATAGTACCAGTATTCAAATGCAGCTTGCTAACACAAGTGTATGACTGACTTCATTAACTACTACCTTTTCTTAGTGTGGCATTGTTGATGGAGTTGTGAACTGATCCAACCATTCTGGAGAGCAATTTGGTGGTTGCTTTTTCTTCTCCCCTGTGATAGTTTGGTTTGCTTGGTTGGCCAGGATAGAAGAAACTTCTTAGCTTTCTGATATGTACTTAAGCTTCTTGACCACATTAAAATAGTTCTTAAATTTAAATCACTGTATCTTGGGTACTGGACCTTTTTTTTTTAATCAAGAAAACTTACTACAAAGCATTTTTTCCCTGTTACATGTTTCTCTTCTAATATCAGGTGCATTGATTTTGTTTGTCCAAAGCTTTTCAACTTCAACCAAAATTTTCTATTTTTATTTCATTCTCTCTGTCTCTTATTTGGTCAAGAATTCTTCCCTTATCCATAGTTATAAAAGGTAACTTCTTTTATTCTTCTCTGATATGACCTCTTATATTTAGGTCATGGATCCATTTTAATTTATTGTGGTATGTAGTGTAGGTGTGAGTCTAAGCCTTATTTCTGACAGGTTCCTTTTCTATTTTTTCTAGCATTTTTTATCAAATTGTAAAAGATTACCAAATATTTGGTATTCCAGACCCTTGTCAATCTTTCCATTTCCTTTTTCTCTTTTCCTCCTCCTGTCTCTCTCCTCCACCCCTCCTTCATCTAGATCCTCTCCTATCTGGTATCACTACTCTGCTCCTTCTGTGGAACTCCCCCTATCTAGTGTAACCTGTTTTTGGCTGAGCTCACCCACGTCTTCATTCTTTTCTAGGCTGTACTTGTGATTCTCTGGACTTTCTCTACCAAACCATAGAAAACTCTTCACAAAGTTCCTTCCACATTGGGACTTTGCACAATACAAGTACTTTCTGCTCCTGAGGTCTCTTCTGATCGACAGGTTACTCCCAGAACCTCCATTTTAAAGAGGATTCTCAGGCTAGCCATGTCTTTGTTCCTCTCCAGAACAGATTATACTGTCCCCCTTTAAAAAAAATTACTCAGTAACCTCCTGGAAATCTACTAATGTTTCTTTTGAAACTTGTGTCATTTCGAAAAGATACAAAACATTAAAAATAATACAACTTAAATATAATAATTTATTGTAAATTTGTGGGTTTTTTCCTGCATTGAAATTTTTAAAAAAGATTATTTTTATTTTTCAACATTCACTTCCATAAGATTTTGAGTTTCAAATTTTCTCCCCATCTTTCCCCTCCTCCACCCCAAGATAGTGTATAATTTGATATAGACTTTACATATACATGCATATTAAACCTATTTTCACATTAGTCATGTTGTAAAGCGGATTGTCCTCCCTGTCCTAGCTAAGCACTCCAGGCTGTTTGCTTCCTTTACCCTGTCAGAGCACAAAAGTGTTTGACTCCAGGCTGAGCTGGGAGGAGCTAAAGGAGGCAACTCTGACACTATGTCTCTACTGGCAATAGCAGGGAATGTGCACAGTTGTGAGACAAATGATTGTTTTCTATTATATTAATAATCCATTATTCATTAGGATCCAGGCTTTCTATTTCATCATTAAAGGACCAGACCCTGTCGGCCAAGTCAGCCAGTCTCTGAAGGACATGGCTGATAGGTGAGATTGCCCTAAGCCTCAGAAAGCATGCTTCTCTATCTTGGGCAGGACCCCACCTAACTAGAAGATTTTACTGTTAAATGGAATCTAATCTAAGTGAATTCCTGTCTCCAAAACCCCAAACCCTTGCCCCTTTTCATTGAAATTTAGAATGACTCAGTTCATGAAAGAAAAAAATCAACCGGAGTGCTCTGGGTGGAGATGGATTTCTCTGTCCAGATTGTTGGAGGCAACTGAGCCCCTGAATCAAGTCACATTTTTAACAGGAGGAGTTGAAGACTTTTAGCCTACTTCCTCATTTAAATGTCCACAAATCAGGGTTTATTTCTCCTTTCAGGGGTATTCCCTTTCAAAAAAAATATGTAGGACATTCAGTGTCTCCATTAGGTGTCTTTGGCTACTAGGAGAAACCACTGACCATTAATTTATTGATTATTAGCTAGTGTAATCAATAAATTGATTATTCATTACCCAGAAATTCTGTTTCTCAGGTTTTTCATTCATCACAGTTGCTGATAAAGTGAAACTGAGCTTGCTAATAAAATCATGTGAATGCTTGAAGTCCAGAAAGTTAAAAATGCAAACATTGAATATCAGTTATATCATTGATTACCCTTACTGATTTTATTACCCTTATTTTTTTAATTGAAAAACTGAGACAAACAGAAGTTAAGTGACTTGTCCAGTGTCACTCAGCTAATAAATACCTGAGGCTGGATTTGAAATCAGGCCTTCCTGATTGCAGGCTTAGTATGTCTCTATGCCTCTAAGACAGATCGGCTAAGTCTGTCAACTCTCATAAAAATGAATGGGTTTGTACACCTTGGGACAGCATAATCTCAGATGTATCTCTTCATTGATATCATACTTTTCCTAAATATTCACTTTCATTTTTAAAAAATGTGATTTAAGAAATTTATGCTAAATGAAGGACAGTTCTTTGCACAAATTATTTTTTATTTATAACTATGACTTTCAACTGAAGTGAATTCTTCATCTTTTCTATTTATATATTCCTTTGGGTTTGTCAACATAGTGGCTGATGAAGAGTTTTATGTTATTTTTGAATGGCATGAAGTACCTCTTCTGTTGACTGACCAAGTGACAAATGGAGAATTCTCAGAGAGCAACAAGTACACACTACCTTCATTTCTTGAACAATAATCAGGCAATCTGACAAGCACCACAAACTCCCTTAAGGCTTATCAGTTTTCCAGTCTAGTACTTTTTAAGAGAGGAAAATTGCATACATTCTAAAAAGAGATTTTCTAAATGGCCAACTTCAATGGTGATCATTTACATTTTAGTTGAAAGTTTATTAAATTTAAAATGTCTTTCTCTGAAGATTTCAAAGGGTGACTAAGTAAACTAATCATATCTGGGTAGTATATTCATGTAGTTCTATGAAAGGATTTACAAGGAACCTCTATCATGATATGAATTTAATACAGAGAAGCTGTATTCTTGGCAGATTAATTCAAATAATTTTTTATCCCACAAAAATGTTAATCTCTTTCCCACATTTACCAATGAAATAAGAATGACTTACTGAATAGGCACTGAGCATCAGTAATTTGTAGAAGGACAAGGTTGGTTCTACTTCAGAGTCATAACTAGTAATTTTTTTATCTTAGACAAGTAGAGGTATGGCAATGGGAATAATTAAATGTAGCGCCAATGCGATATTCACAGCGCTTAATTCACAGCCATGAATATGCTGTCGCAATTCTGAATCATAAAATACAACAGACTGTCCACATGGAAGACAGAACCAAAACATTTATTCAGACAGCAGAGAGCCAAATCCCAACACCAGAAAGCCAAATCCATCATAGTAACAAAGAAATCCATTATAGTAACCAAGAAGTCTATGCATATTATCAGGCCTTCCCACAAACAAACACTCAGGAGCCTAGCTGTCTGCCTCCTCTTTCTCCCTCAGTTCTGACTGCTCTGACCAATTTTCTTTCAGCTCTGCTCTAGCTCTGCCTCTTCCTGCTCCAGTCAATCAGCAAGTTCCTCCCATCACATGTGACTTAGGCTTCCATGTGATTTAAGAAGGTCACATGGGCCTATTAATGGATGGGAAAGGTCATCAAATTTAAATTTAATTTCAATTACCATTACATTAAGATACAAGTATGAAGGAAGTATGCCAAGGATGTTGCTAAAGTATCCTCTAAATTTCCTTCCTTTAGACAAAATCTCAGTTGCTCCATCATAATTATGGTCCTGTCCTATCATTAATTTTTATTTTAAACTATATTCTTAGCTTGATTTTTTGGGGAAGAGAGCATGCAGATCATCATTAAGCTTTTACACTGTGGAACATCTCACTTAACTGTAAGCATTTCAAGGGTCAGTTGCGTGGGCTATAATTAGACAGAGAGCCTGAGGGTAGTTCTGTTATGTTCTGATAATCTTAAAAAAAATGGAAAAGGAAAGGAAGAGAAATATACTGTGAAGGGGTGAGAAAGGAAGAGGAAGGATAAGGAAAGCTATCTTATATAATCAGAGTGCTTAAGTAGACAGTTATTCATATAAGGAGAAAGCTGACACTTCAACCTCACTCTCATTTGAACTAGTCCAAGGAGGGAGGAATGTATACTCCCTCACCCCATACCTTTTAGGTACAAAAAATACATTTTACTCAATGGGGAGATAAAAAGGAAAGAGGAGAAGGAGGAGGAAAAAATGGAGGGAGAACAGTTGAGGGAGGGATTAGTCCTAAGTAAAACTAACTCTAAGGATGTGCAAAAATATTTATAGCTATTCTTTTTGCAGTGTTAAAGAATTGGAAACTGAGTGTGTGTGGGGGTGTTCACCAACAGGGGAATAGCTGGACAAGTTATAGCATTTAAATGTAGCTGAATACTACAGTATTTTTAAGAAATGATGTGGGGGATTATTTCAGAGAAACCTGGAAATACTTATGTGAAATGACTAGTGAGGTGGGCAGAATGAGGAGAATAATTTTTATAGTGACAACAATATTATAAAAGCAAACAACTTTGAAAGATTTAGCAACTCTGATACCTATAGTGATCAACTATGATCATTAAGGATTAATGATGAAGCATGTTACTTATCTCCGGATGGAGAGATGAGGACTCCACATGCTGATTAAGACTCCTTTTGGACATGGACAATGTAGGATTTTTTCTTGATCACATATGAATGTAACAGGGTTTTTGTTTTTCTTTCTTTCTAAATAAGGGGAAGGGAATGGGAGGTAGTGATTGCAGTTTGCTGTTAATTAACAAAATTAGAAATAAGTTGTTAGCAAAGGCATTTACTGAAAATGGAATAGTAAAAAAAAAAAAAAGCTACAAAACATCCCTACAGAAATCTGCTGTGCATCTCCCACAAATATACAATGTCCGTTAGAAGAGTGGATTCCAATTTAGAATATAATGGTAGTAAGGCACATGTATAGAATATCCTCATGGCAAAGGCAACTCTTAATTCCTCCTCCTCTTGTTTCACAAGACAATATTCTTTCTCTTTTTGTGGAGTCCTAATGTAACTAGCTCTCTTTGGGTGCTATATTCCTCTGCTGGGCTCCCACAATGAGTTCCTTTCAATAACTCTTCATTTCCAGAACTCTCTCTTGAATGCATAACTGGCTCACTTCTTTGCTAAGATCCTATTTTCAAAGCTTCTTCCTCCTTTGAGTAGATGACTTTCTATATCTATATATGAAGTGTGTGTGTGTGTGTGTGTGTGCGTGTGTGTGTGTGTATGTGTGTGTGTTCCATTAATTATGCTTCAAAGTCTTTTGAATTTCTAGACCTTTGAACTATTGGATGGAGCATCTGTCTCTGGGAAAGTTACTGCTAACCCCATAGTTGATGGGGGAGAGAGGAAAAAGGAACCTTCTTCTTTCTCCTCATAGGGGTCTCCTCTGCAAAGAGGTCTTGAAACTGCACTCCCTGAAACTTCTCACGGCTTAGATAAGAAAAGCTTCCAAAATATAGGCCAATTGTCTTTGCTTAGCGAATTGTGATATTTCTTTCTAACTCAATGAGAGATGTGTTAATACTTCATCAAGGGATCACCTGGTTGGGTGACAATTTGACAGTTATTTGATATCTCCTTGATATCTTGGTGTCTCCTCCCAACTCTTAGCATAGCGAATTATGCAGTAGGTGTTTAATAAGTATCTGTTGGATTTTTCCTTTTCAGATTGGACGGTGATATAGGGAGCATCAGATGAGGAAACTGTCTCTTCCCATGCAGTCTGATTCTTGTTTTGCAACTTACAGTCTCACAGAGTTATGTGGGACTCTGAAAAGTTAAGTAATTTACCTAGATTCACACAGCCAGTATATGTCAAGGGTAACACTTAAATCCTTGACTCCAAGGTGCTCAGCATTATTCAACTTGAGAACTCCTTCCAGTTCTCTCCACTATGCCTCCATGCTTCTTGAATGTTATTGAATAATAATGCAAAGTATCTCATGACCTAGTCTATTTTCTGGTCTCTGAAGTTACTTTGAAAAAATGGACAGCTCCTCTACCTTTATAGTGTCTTTAACTGGTTCCTTCTCATTCTCCACTGTCAGAAAATCTGTTATTCCACTTAAATTCTTCTGTATTTTAACTTTATTTTGTATGCAGAAGAGATAGAAAAGTCAGTTATATTCTACATCTTGTGTTTTCATGTAAACACCTGCCCAGATTAAGTAAACAGGGCAGCTGTCATTCCCTACCCAAAGTCTTGAAAGCATATTCCCTCTTCTATTTACTTTCCAAAGGTGGAAGACAAGTTTCTCTTACTTTGGACGATAGCACTTGAAATCTATCTTATCTCATTTCGATAACTTTGGAAATGACTTTCTTTTTCTTGAAATTAACAAAGGGCAGTTTTTGGAACATATTCTGATAACTTGTGCTGAGGCAGAGGTAGGTGATTTCTCTATTTCATTTTATAAGCACCAGAAAGTGGAATATTATTAGAACAAAACCAGAACCATCAAGTCATAGTAGATAAGCAAGGAGAGATATTCATGATAATTGAGACAGATAGTCATGATAATTAGCTCTTATTTACATAGTACAGTTGTATGTTAAAATTGTACCTCATTCTGGTTCCTCTGACCCTTCTGACTCTCCTCCCCCTTATAAGTCAGTACATAGTATGATTTTAAGTAGCCCATATAAAGGAACAAAAGCAAGATGATCAAAAAGGGGAAACTAAAAGTTATCTATAGACCATTCCAAAGATCAAAGCAGAATAATTTGCAAAATTGTATCTTAAATTAACAAAAAAATCATATCCTGATAATATATGCTTAATCAGGGGAAGCTAGTGAGGATTTGCTGTCAGGATCTTTTGATCCTATGATATATAAATCTCAGATCACCTCTAGACATCGGCAGTAAGGCTAGCAGAAAATCAAATGATGCTGATATTTTTGGGATGATGTGGATATGTTAACTTTAACATTTTACTGAATACTTTGAAATGATTTAGATACATTAATGAGCTAATCCCAAGATGGCATGGCTAGGAGTTAGTCTGTTCCCCACCATAATCCTGTAAAAATTAGACCTTCAGCTCTGGCTCCCACTACATCCCCCCACTCCAGACTCTTCCATCTCCACTTCCATCTTGGTCTATGTTGTCAAGTGCCCCCAACTCTAATCCATGGTTATATGAATGTTTTTTGGTGCCCTTCCCCCTCCCTATCCTCTTCTCTCTTGCTGCCTGCATTCCTTCACCACTTTATCCAAATTCCTACTGTATAATGCTGTACCTTTTCTGGCCATTTAACTTTGTACTTTTTGGGCCATTTCCTCTAGACCCTCTGTGCTTTATTAAAGTGTGATTGTAGCCTCACTTCCCATTGCCAATGTGGTCTTTTCTGGTGAGTACTCAAGGAACTGTGTGCCTGCCCCATTTCAAATTTTTATAAATCAATTAGCCATTCGCATTAACTCTCCACTTTCTGTATATAAACAGAAGTAAGTAGTGCAAGAATGTTCAAATTTACAGATGAGAAACTCAGATAAGATGTCTGAGTATCCATGTATCTATATGTGCTTCACAGAGAAATAACTAGAGTTTTCTTCTCTTGTGGTAAATGCGTTTCTTTTGATGAGAAGTTGGATATTGTCACACGGTACAGTCTAACTGCAGGCACACTGAGATAAGAAGTGTTCCTGGGAAAGGAGTTACCACAGAGAGAGGATGAAGGAGAATGGCAACCTGGGGGTTAGGCAAGAGTGTGATTATGATATATGGATTATTTTAAGTAACGGGGAGAGTGACCTCTGTTCCGTCACAGTAAAGAGTCCTTTCATTCTAAAAAGAAACACTTTTTGCCTCCCCAATTACATGTCAGCACTGGGTCAAAATTTTGCAGGTTCTGATCTGGTTATGGCCCTGCTTTCGTGTATAATACAGAGCTGTACAGTATTCTATCAAAGTAATTTAAATTGAATATATTATAATAATGACCTTTAAATTAAAAAAAATTATTTAAAGTTTTGAGTTCCAAATTCTATCACTCCCTCTCTCCTCCCTGAGATGACAGGTAATCAGGTGTATGTTATAAACATGCAATTATGTCAAACATTTTCATATTAGTCATTTTGTATAAGAAGTCTTGAATAAAAGAGAAAAAAAATTAAAGAAAGTGAAAAGTAGGATACTTCAGCTTATATTCAATGTATATCAATTCTTTCTCTGGAGGCAGATGGTGTGCTTCATCATGAGTCCTTTGGGATTGCCTTGGGTCATACTGCTGAGACTAGCTTAATTATTCATAATTCTTCAGCGAACATTGTTGCTGTTACTGTGTACAACATTTTCCTGGTTCTGTTCACTTCATTATGTATCAGTTCATATAAGTCTTTCCAGCTTTTTTCTGAAATCATCCTGCTTGTCATTTTTTTTTATAGCATAGTAATATTCTATTACAGTCGTATACCACAGCTTGTTTAACCATTCTCCAATTGATGGGCATCCCTTTGATTTCCAATTCTTAGCCATCACAAAAAGAGCTGCTATAAATATTTTTGGACAAATAGATCCTTTTTCCTTTTTTTGGAGGTCTTTGGAATATAAACCCAGTAATGGTATATAAAAATGATCTTGTCATCACGTTTAAAATGAACTTTATTCTTTAAAACTGGCAAAGAATTCTGATTAGTTTTACTGTACTTAACTTCATACACCTAACTTTATGTACTCATTTTCTTTACCATATGTGTGGGGACCTAGAAAATTGTGGATGAGAAGTACAGAAGAAAAATAAAAAAATTAGGCTATAAGGGCAACATCATAAAATTTTAACTTACAAATTTCCTGAGAATAACTTCCTGAGCAAAAACAAATTCTACGCATGCAATCTATGTTCTACTCAACTCTGAATTCACAAGAACTACTGGATTCAATGTGGTGTAGACTGGATGATGTGTTTTTTATTCGACTTCAACACCACTTTCAGTTCATTAAAGTTATGTGTAGTGGGTTAAATATATAGACTCAAAGCATAAAGGTAGTATATAGATAGCATTATATAGAAAAGTTGCCTGCTGTAGAAAAACATTTTGTCATTGTTGTATAATCAATTAGTCTTTAGGACCCCAAATTTTGGCAAAGATATTGGAGTGATTTGCCATTTCCTTCTCCAGTTCATTTTATAGATGAGGAAACTGAGATAAACAGGATTAAGTGATTTGCCCAGGGTCACAACTAGTTAGTATCTGAAACCAGATTTGAACTCTGGTCATCCTGACTCCAGTACTGACCTTCTATCCATTGTGCCATCTAGCTGCCCCTAGAACAAACATGAATGTCATATGTAAATACATAATGCATAACATCATATATCAGAGTTCATTATAATTATATAGGTAGTCATTTACCTTGATACCTATAAGGGTCTAAACAATTAGGAAAAAAATTACGATAAAACAAAATTAGCCAGGTTTAGGGTTAACTCCCATCTTGGTAGCCTAGGTGGGATGATTCTATCTCTTTCTCTTCCTTTTCCTATTCATCCTTATCTCTGGTACTAAGATCATCAAGGGGTATACTTCCTAAATTACTAAAATTGCAAGATTTCCTTTATTAAATAATCAACTAGCTCTGTATATGCATCTCAGTTTGTTAAACATTACATATTAAATAAATTAGAGATATCTCTTTTCCCAAAACATTTGCCTATCTCTTTATAAGTATTAAATACTCTCATGTTCTAAATTAAAAAAAATACAGGTTATTTGTTATGTAACTTAATGATATAACAAACAATAAAACAAAGACATAAATAATTATTTACAATTAATCAGTTGTGAGAATGATTAGAGCGAGAGTCACCTCTAATATTCAGTGCTGCTCTTGACTTCTTTTTAGTTCTCTATAACCCAGGTTTCCATTCAGCTCTTTTGGTACCAATAAAATATCTTCTTGAGAATTCTCTTTATATATTTTTTTTTTGCAAGGAACAAGTTAAAGCAGTTCTCTAAGGAAAAGAAGTTCTTGTAGTCTTTCTGTGTGCTCTTGGTTTTTCTCCAGTCAGCACGGTAAGATATTCCAGAATAGGAGTTAAATTACTAATCTCTTAAGAGTCTATTCCTTGGAACGAGGATATTGGGAAAAAAAATTATAACAAGTTTTTCAGATAAAGATATTTCTTAAATATGTGGAGAATTGAATCAAATTTATATGAATATGAGTTATTCCTCAATTGATGAATGATCAAAGAATATGAATAGGCAGTTTTCATGTAAAGAAATCAAAGCCCTTTATTGTCATATGAAGAAATATTCTAAATCACTCACCAGCGATTAGAGAAATGCAAATTAAAACAACTCTGAGGCACTACCCCACACCTATCAGATTGGTTAACATGACAAAAAAGGAAAACAATAAATGTTGGAAAAGATGTGGGAAAATTGAAATGCTGATGCATTATCATTGGAGCTGTGAACTGATCCAATTATTCTGGACAGCAATTTGGAACTATGCCCAAAGATCTATAAAACTATGCATACCCTTTGACCCAGCAATATCACTATTAAGTCTGTATCCTAAAGAGAGAAAAAAAAGATAAGGTTCTATATGTAGAAAAATATTTATAGAAGCTCTTTTTGTGATGTCAAAGAATTTGAAATTGAGGGGATGACTTTCAATTTGGGAATAGCTGGACAAGTTCTGGTATATGATTATGATGAAATACAATTGTGCTATAAGAAATGACAAGCAGGATTGTTTCAGAAAAATCTGGGAAGATGTATGTGAACTGATGCAAAGTGAAGTAAGTAGAGTCAGGAGATCATTGTACACAGTAATAGCAATATTGTATGATGATCAACTGTGAATGACTTAGCTATTCTCAGGAATACAATGATCCATGACAATCCCAAAGGACTAATGATGAAAAATGCTATCCACCTCGAGAGAAAGAACTGATGGAGTCTGAATACAGACTGAAACTTACTTTTTAAAGTTTACTAAACATGTTTTGCATAACCGCACATGTATAATCAAAGCACATATGTATATGTTAAAGCACTTGTCTTCTCAAAGAAGGGGGAGAAGAGGGAGGGAGAAAATATGGAACTCAAAAATTATAAAAAATAAATTTTAAAATTTGTTTTTATATGTAATTGATAAAAATAAAATAATATTCTTTTTTAAAAAGTCTCAATGTGTAACTGTATACATAGTTTCTGTGGAGGTGATATTGAATATGGTACTTCAGTAATAGCTAACATTTTATAGTGCTTACTGTGTGACAGGCGCTGTGCTAAGTGTTTTACAATTATTTTCTCCTTTGGTCCTTGCAACAATCCTGGGAGGTAGGTGCTAGGATTATATTCATTTTATAAATGAGGATGTAAAGCAGCTAGGTGGAAAAGTAAAGGGAGCACTGAGCTGGGAACCAGACTCATCTTCCTGAGTTCAAATCCATCCTCAGATACTTACTAGCTGTGTGACTTTGGCAAGTCACTTAACCTTATTTGCCTCAGTTTCTTATCTGTGAAATGAGCTGGAGAAGGAAATGGCAAATCACTTGAGTATCTTTGACAAGAAAACCCCAAGTGAGGTCATGGAGAGTTGGACACAACTAAAATGTCTAAATAACAACAACCTATGAGGAAGCAGACAACTAGAGATTAAGTGACTTGCCTAGGATTTGAGGCCATATTTGAACTCAGGCCATCCTGACTGTATCCACTGTGCAAATAACAAAGAATTCATAAGAGAAAAGGAAAAGAAAAAAAAAACAATAACAGCTAAGTTTTTTCCCTTAGATGGGAAATCTAATCTTAGATGAGCTCCCAAGACATACTTTTTTTTTGTTTATATTTTGAATTCAGCTTCATTCATGCAGTCTTGAAAGATCGCCAAAAACTCTAAGATATGGATAGGATTACAAATCTGATTTTCAGCGAATCATCTCCTGGAAAATAAAATAAACTTTTGGTGACCCTTGCTCTCCTTAAGTTCTCTCTTGTTTTTCTTAAGTTCTCTAGGCTGAAATCAGCATATAAAATAAGGAGTTTTTTGTATCTTCAAAAATGAATGTTGGTACATGTATGAGGCAGTTAACCTAATCCTTAGTGGGCTGCTCATATATCTCTTCCCAGTAATCTACAGATCTATAGAAAGAGAGGTCAGGGCAGATTCCCTTTTTGCTCTTCTACGTTTGTCCTATCTTAAACACATCTACAGTTTTTGCAATGGTGGCAAAATCTTTCAGAAATTTCTGATTGTAGCCATTGAATCCTGGCAACATCCGCCGTTGAGAATTCTACAAACCTGGTCAGGTAAGAGTGCTTCTTTTCTTCTCTGGTTCAGGATTGTCTCTCTGTTGAAATACTATGCCATCTGTGTAATTAATTGAAGCATATTCTACAGAATCAGCACTTGTAGGTTGACAGTTTTAGACCAGCAGCTCCTATTGCACTGGGGATATAAACAAATGCTTATTTTTATATTTTAGGCAAACAATCATTGCTCTTAAGGAGCTTACATTTGTATGGGGATAGACAACACATAAAGGGAAACTAGAAAGATAGGGGTATACATGCATAGTGACATTGTTAGAGATGCCCAGGAAGTCCTGGGAAAGTCTAGAATCAAGCAAGAGAAGACTAAATCTGACCTCCCAAAGACTGGGGCAGTTCCAGGAGATAAGTCTAATTTTCCAACAGGGAGCAAGTGGAAATCATGAGATGAGTTGGGTCAAATGGAAATAGAAACTGGAGCTGTCTGGGAAGTAGCATGGAAGCCTAGAAGCCCAGATAAGGTCAAGATGGCTTATCAAGGCTGAGGAGAGTTCCAGGGATAGAATTCAGTTTTCTGGTGGGGAGGGATTAGAAAGAATGGTGCAATTGAAGGTAAGTGGAAAAAGCATGACTGGAGACATTTGATGAGTAATATTCCTCAGACCTCTAATTCAAGTCAACATACATCCTATGTTGAATGACTGACTTTAGAGGTTGCTGGAGTCCTCCATCTTTGAAAGAGTTTGTTTCTAAGGTGGCTCTTTAAAATAATGGGGAGCTATGGAAGTGGTTTGTGTGCTTTGCTCTTTGGCCATAGTCCAGTAATACATTGGGAACACTAACTCGTGTGTTGTATTTCTTTCTTAGAGAATGCTTCCTTTTTTCTCAAGTGCTAAAGAGTCTCCAAATCTGAAATTCTTTGGATTCAGCCTTGAGGTGGGATGGTGGGGTGCGGAGGGGTCAGTGCTTCCTTGATGCTCTCTTCTGGCACCAGCTTCTACCTTCTTATAAGCTCCCACATTAGAGACAGGGATCATCTGGGTATTTAGGGACTGAGCTCCATGTGGATGCCTATAGAATTCTGCTTAGGCTTTGACTAGGCTGAATTTGGTTGGAATCAATGCTGAAACCCTAGCCTGGCTTGCTTGGGTGATGAAGATCAGTTAGACCATACCCTTTTTGCTCAAAGGCAGTAGAATAGATTCCAGCTAGAGTGATGGATAGTGGTGGTGATAGTGATGGTAGTGGTGGTGGCAGCAGTGTTGGTAGTAGTGGTAATAGGTGATTGTTTTTGTTTGTGGTAGCAATGAAGATGATAGTAGAGGTGTTGGTGATAGTGGTTGTGGGTAGTGGTCATTGATGGTCATGGTAGTGGTGGTGATGATGATTGTGACTGGTGGAAGGTCTTGTTGGTAATAGTGGGTTGTTATTGGTAGTGGATTGTGGTGGTTATTGGTATAGTGGTGGTGGTTACTAGTGGTGGTGATGATGGAGGTGGTGATGATTTATAGTTATGGTGACTAGTTAGTTAGATGGTGGGTAGATAGTTAGTGGCAGCTGATGGTGATAATGGTGGTGGTTGGTGGTGATGACGATGGTGGCTGATGGTGATGGTGGTGGTGGTGGCAGTGGTGGAGCAGGAGTAGAAAAGCAGTAGTGACTACACTACCATGAATCTACTGAGTTTTATTTGAATGCGCTCTAGATATAGATAGAAAATGTGGGGTTAAGTTTTGGCATTTTCTTTTCTTCTTTCTTCCTTCTTTCACTTCCTCCATCCTTCTCTCCCTTTCTCCTTCCTTCCTCCTTCCCTCCTTTTTTCTTTCTCTTTTTCTCTTCCTTCCTTCCTTCCTTCTTTCCTTCCTTCCTTCCTTCCTTCCTTTTCTTTCTCTCTTTTGTTCTTTTTCTTTTCAGTTTGGATTTGGGCAAATCATGTCATCACTCTCATTTTCCTTACCTACAAAAACAGAGGATTGAACTAGATGATATGAAACTAAACTCTCAATCTCATAATCCTTGGAAATATTATGGAGAAGTTAACTCAGAATAAAATCATTGCATTGGACTACTCAGCGTTGGGTGAAATATGTGAATTTTTGTGAATTTTGTGAATTCACAAAAGACTTGGAATTTTATTATTGTGGGAAACTCCAGGTATGGCATCTCCCTCTATCAAAATAGAATACAGTCTAAGTCCTAAGAGTTGCTTCAATCAATCACATATATGTGAAACAAATTGCTCAAGATTATATAGCTGAGAGGCATTAGAAATGGAATTTGAACCCAGGTGTTCCAGACTCTAAGCCCAGGATTCTAATTATTATACAATACTGTCTCAGTTAAAATGTAAGTTTGATCAATGATCAAATTTTTCTTATTCCAGGCATTGCAAAGAATTAAAAAAAGTTCTCTTAATGGAAAATGTTCCTATTCAGAAAGCATCAAATTGATTTCTTTAGCCTAATACTTAATATGTTATTTGAGATCTGGATGGTATTTAGCCAGGAAAGTATGAATAAAGGACTTGGTTTCAGGAGTTGTCATCAGTGAGTAATTGGTTGGCTATCTACTTATTTTTCTAACAAAAACCACATAGAACAACCTGGTGAGGTGATTATAGTTCAAGATGTAGTAAAGCTCAGTAAAAGCTTTGTGGATCACTGCGGTGCATGCCACACTTGAAATGCATTTGCTTCACATTCCAGTTGAGATATGTTCATTTATAAAGCATGGTTTCCGTATCTCTTCTTTCATAGTGATCTCTTGCAGGCATAATAATGGTTTTGGATTTAAATCCTTTAATAAAACATATGATGGGGAAAAAGAAAAGATTTAGAGCAGAGCTAATTTCCTGCACCAGCGGTGCAGGAAGAGATCAGTTATGAATGACTTCTCTAAAGAAATGCAAATCTTCTGACCATATGGATTTTTGTAAAACTCAGAGGAATATATGCTGATGAAGATATTCATGTATATTTCTCTTCCTTGTGCTTTGAAAACGAGAGATAAGGTGAACTAAATCATATACACCTACTTTGAATTCTTTAAAAAATAAACACGTCATTATTAGTAAAGCTGTGAACTGGTCCAACAATTCATGAAAAAGGTTGGAAATTATACGAGAAAAGTTACTGAACTGTTCCTACCTTATGAACTTATGATCCCATAATTTGGGCAGAAAATCCCCATAACTACCAAAATATTTATAGCAGCATCTTTCATTTATCTATCTATCTATCTATTTATTTATTTAACTTTTTACATTCATTTTCAAAAAATTTCGGGTTCCAAATTTTCTCCCCATTTGTCCCCTCCCCTCACCCCAATACACCAAGCATTCTAATTTCCCCTATCACCAATCTGCCCTCTCTTCTATCATCCCTCCCTTCCCTTGTCCCCATCTTCTCTTTTGTCCTGTAGGGCCAG
>CM053772.1:121493374-121514546 GCA_028658325.1 Potorous gilbertii | reverse complement strand
AGAACTATTTTCTTCGGTGAGTTTTTGAACCTCCTTTTCCATTTGGCTAATTCTGCTTTTGAAAGCATTCTTCTCCTCATTGGCTTTTTGAACCTCTTTTGCCAATTGAGTTAGCCTATTTTTCAAGGTGTTATTTTCTTCAGCACTTTTTTGGGTCTCCTTTAGCAAGGTGTTGACTTGCTTTTCGTGCTTTTCTTGCATCCCTCTCATTTCTCTTCCCAGTTTTTCCTCCACCTCTCTCACTTGATTTTCAAAATCCTTTTTGAGCTCTTCCTTGGCCTGAGCCCATTGAATATCTATTTTGGATGTTTGGGATACAGAAGCCTTGCCTTCTATGTCTTTCCCTGATGGCAAGCATTGTTCTTTCTGCTCAGAAAGGAAGGGAGGAGATATCTGTTCACCAAGAAAGTAACCTTCTATGGTCTTGTTTTTTTTCCCCTTTTTCTGGGCATTTTCCCAGCCAGTTCCTTGACTTCTGAGATTCCTCTCCAGCCCACCTTGCCTCCAGATTCGCCCAGCTAGTGCTTGGGGTCTGAGATTCAAATGCTGCTTCCCAGCCTCAGGGCTTTTGGCAGGGTTGGGGCTGCTATTGAATGTGAGTTTAAGTTCAGCTGGTCAGGTGGGGGCAGGCCAGCCACACAGGGCTCAGTTCCCTCAGGGGGTTTATGTGGAGACCTTCAACAATGGATCTGAGCTCCTGCCTGCTTTGGGAGCCCATGTCCTCTGCTGCCTCTGTTGCTGCCTCCTGAGTTATGGAGACACTCCACTCCCCTCTTGGCCAGCCAAACAAGCTCCCTCACTGATCTTTGGGCCTATGGGTGGAAGGATGTGCGCAGCCTCTGGAGATTCTGTCCCTGAAGCCTGCTTGGATCTGCTCCTCCCGGTGCCGCTCAGCCAGTGCAAGGCTGGGCTCTGCTCCGGGTCCAGTGCACAATGGACCTTTGGTGTCAGTTTTTCAGGACTCTTTGGAACAGAAATCTCCTCCACCCCATTGCTGTGTGGCTTCTGCTGCTCCAGAATTTATTGGGAGTTCTTCTTTACAGGTATTTTATGGGCTGTGGGTTCGGAGCTAGCATATGTGAATCTTTCTACTCCACCATCTTGGCTCCTCGCCCTTGTCCTTCATTCTTGAAGAGGACTGTGACGTCAAGATGATGACATGGCTTGAAGTTGACTTTGATTTGAGTGAGGGAGGTACAAGGTCACTAGCCTCACTTTCTTCTCCTGAGACATCTGGGTCCGGTGGCCTGATATTCATCAGGATGACTGGAGATGGTCCAGGATGCAACATGGAACCTTCACCATTTTAGGCTAAGGTCTTATCAGACTGTCACTTTGAGTGAGACACACCCATTCAATGAATAGGCTTCTTTAAATATTTACTCAAGGATGGCCCCAGGGATAGCCAGCTCAACTGTGGTTGCTCCTCAAAGGAAGGGTCATTCTTCAAGCAAGTCACTTGACTGAAGAGCTAAAACTGGCTGCTTCTGGGCTAGACCTCCCAGATTTTTAAGCTAAAAATTATGGCTGCTGCTGGGATGGGTTGGAAAGACTGCTAGGCAGTTTGCCATCTTATTAGTCAGAGCATGTCATTCTGACTATTGGATTCTTTTCAGAATGTGGCATCTCTGCTAGATGGGTCAATCTACTTAGCTCCTTAGGCTTACTCTTTGATGGAGAGCTGAAGTCTTCCTTCCTTCCTTCCCACATTCAGCTACCTCGCTTGGCTGGATGGTTCTGTACTTTCTTCATCTGGAGTGTTACAATGCTCATTTCCCTCAGAGTGTTATCATGTTTTTTCATCTTGGGCAGTGACCCTTAAGCTAAGATTAGCAGAAGTCTCTCCTCTTTCACCCTCTCAGAGCTTTAGTTCTGAGATTTGTCATGGCCGAAGACTGAGGGATCTGGCCCCTCTTTCATGGCCAGGTCCTTCAGCCAAGGACTTTACCTTCACTAATGGTGATTAGTCCTGATTCAGTCAATTATACTTTCTAGATTCATTTTGAGGTCTCATACAAATGAATGACTAGGGACAAGTACATGGATCTAGCCTGTATTTTGTGGTAAATTCATTATTTTTGTTGGCCTTTTAGTATACAATTGAGCTATTCAAGCCTCAATCCCCTTCCACTATGTGAAATGCTTCTTTTGCACCTGACAGGACTTTTATATTTCAATGTCTATATCTTTTTTCCTCTTCTGCTTCAGCTTTGCTTAAAGTCTCACTGGGACAACATTTTACAATACCATTCATTGGATGAATACATTAGTATCTGGGGGAACCAAAAAAATGGAACCATTTTGAATATATAACAGAGGTGGAAAATTTTTTTATGTATAAAGGAAAACCTGATGAAGCCTCTTTGGGGTTACACTGTGATGCTTTTACTCCCTATCCCCTCACTGGCTGATCTGGGACTGAAGGTCTCTGCATTGTCCAGATAACTGGTGGAGGAGTATCTTTGGTGTGCTAACCCTTCTGAGATGCCTGAATGTTGTCATCCAATCTCTCACTTATTGATCTGGGACTGGAGCCTCTGCATTGTCCAGACAATGGGTGGAGATCCAACTCCTAAGATCTCTACTGTCTACAAAGAATGTCTTTTATTAAACTTCTTTAGGATGCAGAGTTCAGTGCATGTGACCTTTTCTTCCCTGTATATGGCAGTTAACATATCACAAAACATACTAGAGATCAATTTCCACCAAATTTAAGAGACAAATGAACAGGAGAATCAAATCAAGTTTCGAAATTTTACTTTTTTGTGAACTCCCAAGTTACTCCTTGGAAAAAGGAACATATACCTCGTTCCTTTTGGCTTTGAAGCTTTAAAGGATTACTCTAAGCAGTATGTGCTTTTAAGCAAATTTCTGTGCTTTTAAGCAAATTATCTCCATAATTGAGGCTATACAACAAAAATGAAGCAAATATTGGGCTATTTTCCAGGTAATTTGAAAAATGTAGATAACCAAACCATACAATTCATTCCAGATAATGGAATTGTATGTGTATGAATTTTGTATATTGATCACATTAACTGGGTAATGATTAAATCTTAATTTCGTTTTTGCTTTGTGGATACAGCTTCAGGGCAGTACACATGTATTTAGGACAAAATAGTCACAACGAATATTCTTGAGTGAATTTGAGAGAACTGGAATCCAAGAGTCAGTTTCAAAATTCAGATTAGACTTCCAGAGATCTGGGTTTCAGTACTCTAAACACTTGGCTTTACATGAAAGCATGGGCATGATTTGAGATCTACATGGTAAATAGGTTTTTAAAGTAAGTCCAATCTAAACTTCAGATACTTATATAATGATGGAATCCAATAAAATTATCTGAGAGGCTGTGCGGAATAAAGCAGAACAATAAGTCAAACTCTGGTTTATAATAGCATTTCCTGACTTCTGAAGAGCTTATATTAAAATAACATCATTATGTAGAGGTCAATGTTGGACACACTGTACATTGACCCTTATATAATGATGTCATTTTGGTTTTCTTCAAGTATGAAGGAGAACCATTACCACCACTACCACCACCACCACTAGAGCAACCAATTATTAAATTTCCAATTAAATTGAACTGCTTCCATTTAAATTGTCTTAACAAGATTCTGAAGATCACCCATAGTACTGGACACTGAGGTCCTTTCATTCAAACTCTACTGCAGAGAGTGAAATTCTGATGAGGACCCTATTGGTCCGATTGCCAAATATACATTTGCCTAAAAAACTATTTTATGGAGAACTTGCAAAAGGCAAGCACTCAAACAGAGATCAGAAGAATTAATACAAGGATACTTTCAAGATCTCTCTGAGGAACTCTGATATCTATTGTGACACATGGGAAACACTCTAGAGGACCACCCAGCATGGCACATTTGCATCAAAGAAAGCACTGTGCTCTTTGAGCAAAGCAGAATTGCAGTAGCTCAAAAGAAATTTGAGATGTGAAAATTTAGAGACAACTCTATTCCAAATGTTTACATGGGGTATTAGTGCCTGATCTGTGGCAAAACTAATCATAGAATATTGACTTAAAAAAGGAAGAAGAAAAAATCTTTATAGAAAAAGCAATAATGTCTTCTTTCAACAAGGTGGAAGACTTGACATTTTTCCTGATTTTCATGACCTCTTAAACTTCTCCAAAAGAGGAATTATGAACAAGAGGTAAAACAGCTGTCTCCAAAGTTTGGAACACCAAGAACTCAAAAAGGTTTAACAAACTAACAATAGAAAAGGTGAATAATTCCTAGCCCCTGACATACTGATTAAGCGCTCCTTCCTCCATTGTCCACCATGGTATAGTAGCAGGTCTACGCAAGTTAACCCATGCAGTGGAAGTCAGTTCCAGCCTCTTCTCCTCCTTCCAGTGCTGCACAAATGCAAAAGTCTGAAGTTTTCTCAGGCTGTGATGGCAGTATAACAGAATTCTGTGCCACAAGTTTTTAGTCATAGAACTGAGAAAGAGAGGAAATTGGGGCAGGACATGCATATGGATTTGTTAAATCTGAAGGAAAGAGAGCAGCTTCCACCTAGGGCCATTTTTGTACGCACAGAAGTCACTTAAAGCAAAGCAGTGAATTATGAATTGCCCAGCATGGGAGGAGGCTCAGAAGGCTTTGAGATCCAGCCCTCAGAGAAACTACACTCAAAAAGGAAAGGAATCATAAAGTAAGTGATAGGATACTAGAAAAGAAGATAAAGACTGAAATTACCAAACATATCGGGAGTAAGAAAATTCATTTAAAGTCCCCAAGCATAAGCAAATAAATCAATAGTGATGATACTAATAACAGAAGAGAATATATCCTCCAGATCTGGTAAAAGAGTCCAGAAAACTATAAATAAATATTGTAAGACAAAAGAAGAAGATTCAATACCTGATGAGGCAGAGGACCCTGTAGATTTCCAACAAAGCAAGGAACAACAGTAAGATGTTCCTGAAACATTTAAAATAAAAAAAGGAATTTTGTAAGCAGAATTTATGTCCTGTACAACAGAAATAATTGGCATAACTAGAATCTGCCATGCCAAGTCTCACTAAAAAAACAAAAGAGAGAACTACTGATTGGGAATGAGAATACACAGAAGTAAAAGATGACCTGGAAAAAGAGAAACAAAAAGCCATGTCATTTAAAGAAACATTATCTTCATATAATCAAAACATAGTGATCTGAGAGATCATAGTAGTGTAGAGATAACTAAAGGATTATAATGCTCCCAGAAGAACATGATAAATTAAAAAAACCTGAACACCATAATGCAAATCTAGAAAACAAAATATCAATCAAAAGTCCACAGACTGCTCCCAGAAAACCAAAACAAAACAATCCTTTGCTGCAAACTCCAAGGCATAGTGGTTACATTTAATAATTCCACTGACTAACAGTAAATTCTGTAAGTAATCAGGAGGAAGACCTGAAAGTATAAAAGGAAGAAAATTCAAATAATGCAAGACCATTCTGCACACACCAGAAAATCACAGCAGAGAATGGAATAATTGTTCTGAAAAGCAAAGGAGTTAGAGGTGCAATCCAAAGTGACCTACCCTGAAAAACTGAGAATTACTGTTAATGAAAAAAATGAACATTAAATAAAACATTCCCAGAAAGAAAGCCAGACCTGAAGAGATTATTTGCTCCTCAAATATCTCACACCACAGAGACACAAGAAGGATAAACAAATACAACAACCAAGGATACAACAATAACAAAATAACTGAGATTATTAAGAGTTTTCTTTCTAAATGTATGAGACAGGGGTGAAAGCAGAAGTCAAGTAGAAGTAATGATGGAGAAACAGATCTGAAACACCATGGATTAATGCTAACAACATCCTACTGACAGGTGAATCAATTTTCTTTTGTAGAATTAAATTACAAAATGAGTGCATAAGAAGAGGAAGAATGTAAAGGGAAATGTGTGATGTACCCTAATCAAATCAAATGTTAGTGATGAAAAGAAAATAGCCCCTATCACCTTTCCCAGGAAGAAGAGAGTCCAAAGGAGAATGAGCAAAAAGGCAAAGGGAGG
Organism: Potorous gilbertii; assembly: GCA_028658325.1. Classification (NCBI taxonomy): domain Eukaryota; kingdom Metazoa; phylum Chordata; class Mammalia; order Diprotodontia; family Potoroidae; genus Potorous; species Potorous gilbertii. Next base: position 121,508,505 of record CM053772.1, on the reverse strand, counting down.
AATTGAAAGAGGGAAAAAGAGAAAAAAGGGAAATCTTGTTTCATCGATGAGAGGAGGGAGTACCACTGATGCATGTTCCCATAAAGGCTGAAGGGGACTTTATAACATATTTTGCAGGTATTTGATTCCTAGAGAGACCACTCATCCTGCCTTAGAAGAAGGGAAATCAGAGCTTCTAAGGGCAACTGATGCCCAGAAGAGTTGGAAGGTATGGGCCTAGAGAGGAGATTTCCATGGCCAATGGGGAAAATAATTAACCACAGGGAGGGTAAAAATCAGTAATCAACTGCAAAATTAGAGACAAAGGAAAATTCCTATTGGTATGTCCATGTGTGAAGCACAGTGGAAGAAAAAGGACCAGGGGCAATCTCTATAAAGTAATAATCTAGGAACTATTTAAAAAAATGAACTCAGAATAAGTACCTCAGAAACATACATTACAAAAATAGAAAAAGAGAGGATTAATTATCTAAATATACATATTTAAAATCAGAAAGTGAATAAATAAACCAAAAATAAACATGAAGGAGTAGATATTAAAAATTAGGGTAGAAATAGATTAACTGGAAATAAAAAAACTAGAAATGATAAAACAAAAACTGGTTCTTTGAAAAGACTAATAAAAATGATAAACCGTTAGCCAATCTGATTAAAAAGAAGAGGGCAGAAAAATAAAATCAAAATAGCAAATAAACAAAGTGAAATTTCAATTAAAAAATGGAAAATCTAGATGGTTCATGAGGGTAATCCCAACTACTGAGAGAGATTGATCTCTTGAGTTTCGTGAGTTTTGAACTTTAGTAGGTTGAGTCAGTCAGGAGTTTGCACTAATTTTGCAATTAATGTGGTGAGTCCACGGGAAAGGGGGAGGAAAGGGGGTGAAGTATGGAGAGAAGTATGAACTATGAAGCAGAGCAAGGACCAGGTTGCCTGGGAAGTGGAGAATGAGCTCATGTCATAAATGGAGTAGGTCAGAGCTCCCCTGCCAATCAGCAGTAGAATCTAGCTTGTGAAAAGCACCTACATTTTGGGTCTGGGTGAAATGGACAAATCTTGTCCTAATATTTTTTTAATTAAAAAGAAGCAATGCTAGAGATATAAATGAAGGAAAACATAAAACTAACTCTATTATCTTTAAATATAAATGGATTAAACCATCTAATAAAACTAAAGAGAGCTCCCAAGATAGTAAAACCTCAAAATCTAGTGCTTACAACCAAATATCTAAAGAGCAAAGAGTCAAAATTAGAGGCCAGGACAAAATTTTACTACGCATCATGTAAATCCAAAAAATCAGGAGTTACATGCTATCAGATAAAGCAAATATTAAAATTCATGATATCAATGAGACAAAGAAGGAAATTGATCATTCACCATTAGACAATGGATCAATATCAATATGAAACTTGTATGTGCCAAATGACATGGCACTTAAATTCATAAAATAAAAATTAACCTACTTGCAAAAAGACATGGATAAAAAAGTCACAGATATATTAATAGAAGAATTATTTAATATCTCTCTCTACCAGACCTTGAAAATTTTAATGAAAGATAAAAGTAAGAACTTAAAAAGCAACTGTTGGAGATTTAAGGATGTTGTTGGAGAATTTAAAAATATTTGTAGTGCTTTCTGAATGAGATCATTTAAAATTACACATATTTCTCAGCACTACATAGCACTTTTATATAAAAAAGATCACCTATTAGGGCATGAAGAAATTGCAAATAAATGGAAAAAAGCAGAAATTCTAGATGTAGCCTTTATAGGTAATATAAATGATATTATCAATATATAACATATACAATACATACAATAATAGTAACTAATTCAAGAATCACAACTGGCTACATTTATATCTATCTATATATGCATAGCTAAATATATGTAAGTACATTTAAATAACCTCTTATGTAGACATATACATAATATATACATATTATATGCGTATATATGTATATATATATATATATATATATATATATATATACATACATACAAGTATATAGGTAATATTCTTGAAATCCGTAGACCACCCTATATTTTGCATGTATTTAAATGTTCATATTGTCTTCTCCATTAGAATTTAAACTCCTTGAGGTCAGGAACTTTTTAACTTTTGTGTTTGTATTCCAGTATATCTTCATTATTACAATGATGATATTAAGCAGTAAATAGCATGTTAACATTTTCTAAGCATTTTTCAAATATCATTTCACTTTATCCCCACAACAATCCTGGGAGGTAGGCACTGTTATTATATCTACTTTGCAGATGAGGAAACTGCAGAGATTTAGTGACTTCCAGGGGTCACATAGTTAACAAGTATCTAAGACCAGAGTTGAATTTAAGTCTTCCTGACTCCAAATCCAGTGCTGTATTCACTGTATCATCTAGTTATCTGTAATACAATTTCTGGCACAGGTTAAGTGCTTAATGTTTATTGTTGCTGTGGTTGTTGATTTAGCCTTATTCCTCTCTCCTGCTTTCCCCTACTTTTTTCTCCACCAAAGATTTTCTACATCAAACTTCCTTTTGTCCCTATGAGTATACATGGATACAATTCCCAATGTGGAATAGATTAGGGAGCCTGCTGAAGGAGATTTGTCATAATGTATAATGAAGTGCTTTGGAGAGACCTTGGGATGGATCCATCTTTATCTGATTTTGTTCTGCTAACATTGGGCTGAACAGCAGCCTCTTTGGCTGTAGTTGGGGAATTCCTGTCTTCCCTTCCTGCTTTTTCCTTATGCTGTCTCCTCTAAAACCTGGCATCTTTGCTATGTTTTCTTCCCTTCTTCCTCCCTCAGCATTCTCTGTCATTTTGATTTGGAACTTACCAGACTTCTGGCATTCACTAAGAAAAGCTGATTCTGGGTTCTGTTCCTTTTCTGATTTTGCTTTACATCCCAATCCTCCCACATAGCTAAACATCTATACAAAAGTTGATGTCAAGAACATTCAGGAGAGAGGGCTTATGTTCCCTTCTCTTCCCTCCCTTTTGGGCCTCTCTCTCTTCCCTCTTTTCCCTTTCCCTTTCCCTTTCTTTTTATTTTCTCTCCTCCTTTGCATCTTTATGTTTTTGTTTTTTAAAAAAAGGTTTAGATTGTGAAGAAAGCCCCAGGGACTTTGTACTGGGAAATTTTCGATTCTGCCAAGAGTCGCTTTATGTTACTGTCAAAATTATTCAATAAAAGAAATAGCTTTAAGAAGTTACCAAATGGATAGCATTTCAAATACTTTATATATGTATGTATAAAATTCAGAGAGAATATCTATTTCATACAGTTTCGATTGATTCCAGTAAAGGTTTTGCTCTAAGAGCTATCATCATTTCTCTGATGGCATGGTCTTCTTTAGCAATGAAGGACGAATACAATCATTGCAGGTAGAGCAGTAACTAGAAGTATTTTCACCTGGAGTGGCCACGCAGAGGACAGGTGTACTGGGAGAAAGAATGAATGGACTTTTATCACTATAGGAGTTAAAGGTGGGGGAAGGGGACCTGTGAGAAGAGGGTTGTCGTGATTCCATGCAGTGGTATGGGTAGCAGAGCACCATAAGGAGGCAAATTATAAGGATGGTAATCACTCGTGGAAAGGCTCAAGGGCATTTTGAAGCTCACTGGAGATAATGGATTGTAAACATTTTGCAAGCTTTAAGCCACTATATAAATGATAGGATTACTGTTGTTTAGTCATTTTCAATCATGTCTGATTCTCTGTGATCCTATTTGGGGTTTTCTTGGCAAGGATCCTGGAGAGATTTGCCATTTCCTTCTCCAGTTCATTTTTCAGATGAGGAAACTGAGGCAAACAAGGTGAAGTAACTTGCCCAGGACTACACAGTCAGTAAATATCCGAGGCGAAATCTAAACTACAGAAGATGGGTCTTCTGACTCCAGATCCAACCACTCTACCCACTCTTCTACCTACCTATTACCACAATTATCAGTCTAGAGGCAGGAGGCCTCTAGTCCAGTGATAACGTAATTCCTTGAACGTTGGACTGCTGAATTTAAGTAATGTTTATAGAGCAATACAAAACTGTGCTGGTAAATGTTTAACAAATAGACTCTCCAGGAAAAAAAAAGTGTGTGTTTAAGTTTAATCTGCATTATTAATACTTTCTTAAGTCTAGACAATCAACAGAACAATCAATCAAGCTCTGTTTTAAAGTGATGGATTCCTAGGGTGTAAATTTAATAACCAGTTCTCACAAGCTGGTTAAAGCCAGCTCCAACACACCTCTGGTTTCCTCTTGGGAAACAATGGTGTCTTTTCAACTTTTCTCCCCAGATAAAACTCAGCATCAAAATGTCAGTATCCTAGGGCCAAGACCAATCATCATAAGGTAATTACAACTCTGTAAGTGAGTTATTCACTTGGACATCAGAGGGAAAAGAAAAAAGAAATTCACCGGCTAGTGAATCTCCTTCCTAGTACAGTGCCTTTAAATAGAATGTGCTTAGTAGGTGTGTATTCAAATATAGGGACTAGACCTGTGATTTCATTGCTGTAGAAAGCTCCAAAGTGAGGAAACTCTCTACAAGTGCATGTTGGCAACCTTCTCGGCAATTTATAGTCTTAGAGAATTGCCCAGAGCCTTGAGAGGTTGAGTGTCTTGTTCAGAGATCCACAATGTCAGAAGTGAGATTTGACTGTAAGTCTGGCTGGGAAAACTGTCTTCTCCCTGCTATATTTTTTTGCATAGGAAAACACAAAGATAAATACACACAAACAGAATAAAATCTTTTTTAAAAAATGTGCTTATAGAGGACAGAGTTTTCCATAGATGTGAAGATAGATATATTTAAGTATAAAAACAGACAAAATGGATATCCAAACTAAAGGGTGAAATTAGACATATTATTGGGGAAATTTTTTTTTCTTGAGCATACATATACAGATATACAGAGTTATTTCTTGGAGAGGTTATGGGCAGGCTTTTTCTTGTAAATGCAATTATCTGGGATTATGCCTTCATTCCTGGAACTGTCAGTGAGGTTTAGAAACTTTCTAGGGACTGGAAATTTTGATCTCTGTATATTTTAGATTTTTGGATTTTAGACCAGGAAATCAACCATCCAGTTGCCCCTCCTCATTTTACAGATGGAAAAACAGAGGTCCAGAAAGGATAAGCGACTTGTCTAGGATTACAAAGATAGTTACTGATGGAGCTAAGATTTGAACCTTGGGTTTCTTTCTCCAAACTCAGTACTCTTCAAAACAAACTTAGAGCTGCCAGGCTCAAATTTGACACAGAACAACTGTCACACTAGGAGGCTCATATTTTCTACTACTAAATTTGAAGTTCTTGTATGGTCACAGTAGACTCAGTTTACTTAAAAGAAAAGTAAACAATGATTAGGTTTGAGAAGGGGCCAAGTAGGAAGGAAATTGGCAAAGGTGTGAGCCTGTGGTTTCTAGTAGCAGCTATCAAATTTGTTTTCTCTCCACAAGGTGGCAATCGATGCCTTGCTAAGGAACCATTTCTCTCCCTGAAAGACCTCAAAGTTTGATTTCATGCCTGTGTTGTAGGGACCGAAGCTATAGAAATCAGTGCAAACAAATTTAAAGTCTGGGTCAGTGCTGCTCATTAGCATCTTCCTCCCACAAAACTCTTCTTTAACCCATACGTGGTGTAATGCAAACATGGTACAGAAGTACCTACTTCCTCACAGACAACCTGAAGTCACTTGGCTTCTCTAAAGGCCTGCCGTCCACCAGCAAATAGAACCTTGAGCCCAAGACCACAGGACTTATTTTCTCTATACCACAGGTTTGTGGTTTTATTGAAGGGAGCCAATCCACAAGCCACCCTGTTGGCTTTTAGCCTTGGAAACTAGCACTTCATGACTTAAGGGCTTAATGGACAAGGAGAAATCTGGAAGGGCAATGTTACAAGTGTATTTTCACAGGGGGACACTATGGCTATGGCAGCCAGAGGATTTTCATTTTTGATAAAAAAAGAGATTTGTTTGTCCAAAGATATGAAACAGTATGTATGTAATACATACCTGTAATAGTTACCTCCTTAATTCTGGCAGGATCATTGATTTATAGCTGGAAGTGATCCTCATCGTTCAGTCCTTTTTCAGTTGTATCTGACTCTCCATGACCCCATTTGGGCTTTTCTTGGCGAAGATACTTAAATGGTTCACCATTTCTTTCCCCAGCTCATTTTACTTATGAGGAAACTGAGGCAAACAGGATTAAGGGACTTGCTAGGATCACACAGCTATTAAATGTCTGTGTTCAGATTTGAACTCAGGTCTTCCTTTTTCCAGTCCTGGTGCTCTATACACTGTGCCATCTAGCTGCTTGGAAGGGACCACAGAGGTCATCTAATCGAAGGTCCTCATTTCATAGATAGAGGTCTGAGACTTGAGAGGTCACACAGCTGGTAAGTGGTAGAGGTGAGTTTTGAACTCTAAATTCAGCTGTCTTCTTATGGTATCACTATTGCTTTGCCTTAACACCCCACTTAGGTTAACCTGGGGAAAAAGTAAGCTAAGTGAAGACAGCTATCCTGAAATTATAAAAAGGATTGTTATTGTAGAAGGAAGCAGCCACTTGCATTCCATTTCTCCTGATGCCAACAGTTCCCAGATCTCTCCTTTTCTCTCATCCACATTGCCATCATCCTCACTACCCCTTCCCAGGTATTACAGTTTCCTAATTGTCCTCCTTGCCCCCATTTTCTTCCCTCTTTGACCCATTCTCCACATTTAGCTGCCAAATTACTTTATATAAGAGCACAAAAGTGACCCTGTCATTCCAGAACTCAGAAATCTTTAGTGTCTCCTTACTGTTTACATTTAAAGTGTAAATGTGCATCTATTTCCTGACATTTTAAGATCTTCCACAATTTGACACTAATCTACCATTCCAATCTTGGTTTGTCTTACAACTCTTTTCCCCCTGTATGTTCCAGTCAAACTAGGCTACTAGCTTTTCCCCTGAATTCTTTATGCTGTTTTCCGCCTCTGCGCATGATCACAGTTTATCTGTTTCCCCCTGTGCCTAGAATGTATCCCTTCTTCACTTCTGTTTCAGAGAATCCTCATCTCAGAGTCACATACTTGATCAAATGGAAGCTAATTTTTAGGTTAAGAAAGTTCTAGAAAGGAAGCTTTGCTTTTATAGGGCAAAGTCCCAGACTCATCAAAATGATACTTTCTGCAATCTTTACTTTGATAACTTTCAGGCTACTCTGGGTTCTTTTCATTCATAAGTCTAATATCATTCTAGAAGGATGTGTTCTAACTGAAAGAATTGACTTGTTTTGAAGAACAGGTGGGAGGGGTACCATTCTGGAATAATGAAAAGATTCCATGTAGCAAGAAACCCAACCCCAGGGATTGGTCCGGGACATGACAGAAGCTCTGGCTTCTGAATTCTGACACACAGGATTTTTATTGCCCAGATGGTTTACGTGGTAATGCTGGTCAATAGACTCCTGCTGCTATAAAAATTTAATGACTGTCTCTTGGCAATAAGTCACTGAGTGACCCTGAAGGAAAGCCTGGGCTCTTGAAGGATTTCTTCAGAAGAGGAGGAAATTTGTCCCTAAGTGGTAGCCACAAGGGAAATGGGAGAAAATAGCAGGGAATGAGGTGATTGCTGATGTCACCAGGGCCTTCAACACTTCAACTATAAGAGAAATTTTTAGTTGTGACCAATCAGTTGATGGTCAATGTGGATGTAATGTCTTCTTCATTTGTCTCTTCCCTATCTTTCCACCCCACCCCACCATCAATCCTGATTTAAAACATTTTCTTGGAGGTTGTAGGAACTAATTCTGAAGCGTGCTAGTCTTGAAGCCAGGGGGCCTGGGTTTCTCTCCATAGCTCATCTCTCAGTTACCAGGACTATCTCCATTGGGTGACTGCTTCTTGTGTTTTTATCTCTTTTCTCCTCACTGGATAAGGTGTCTCCTACTGGTCCAGAAGGTCCTCTTTGAAGCATCTTAGCTGATTGGGAAAGGGAAGAGAGAGCATTTCCCTTCTTTTCCCCATGTAGGTTTTTCATTCAACTCTTCTGAGCCTTCACTTCTTTGAGCTCCTTTGAGCTGAGCTATTTAAAGCCCCTAGAGATATGACTATTTTATTTTCTCAGACAATCATTTGTGCCCATCTTGATTCAATAAGAGAGGTATTGTACCTTCATAAAGGAATACAGTTGGAGATGCATCTTGTTTATGCATTACAACCCCATCATATATGATGACATTCTGTGACTGTCTCAGTTAAGAAGCTGAGGAAGAGACTCATATCTTTGCTCCCTTATACTAGGAAAGATGGAATGTTTATCATGGATCTATCTATTTTTAACCTTTACACTAGAATACCACATCAGGGGTTCTTAATCTGAAGTTCACTCACTCCCAAAGGATCCGTGGATAATATTTCAGAGGGACCATGAATTTAGATGGGAAAAAAAATTTATTTTTATTCATCTTTAATTGAAATTTAACATTACTTTCAATTATTTAATTATTAAATATTAATAATTTCATTTATTTAAAAAAATATTCTGTGTTGTCCATAATCTTCACCAGACTGCAAAAGGAAAGATAAAAAAACAAGATAAGAATGTGTCTTACATAAACACCACTGTGTTTCCCAGGTCTTTCTCTTTACATTGGCACTCTCTAAGATCAGAGTAAAAGTTATTTTAGATGCTGTAATTAACTCAACACAGTGATATATTGTTCTCATGTTTGCTTCCTTCCACAAATCCAATTCCCAAATGTTGCCTATTTGTATACTTAGAGACTTACTTGAATTCTTTTCTGTCTGGAATCTAGGAACCTTCTCTGAAGAACAGGTCACACCTATTTTTTATTCTGGAAATTTTCCGGTGATTTAAAGCCAGTAACATTCTGACCTGAACCAAGTGGTCAGAAAGTCATCTCAGCCCGTCTATAGAGTGTGTTTTCCCCCCTTGTAAATGTTAATGCTTTCATTTATTTATTTATTTAACAGTCATCACAGGAGAGAGATGGATGTGTGCTCAACACCGACTTTGTTGACTTCAAAATTTTGCTTAGAGTTGGCTCTCATAGAAAACAAAACCCATGACATCATTGAATACCATTGCTTAGGAAAAGCCACCGATTCTTTAAACTTATGTTTTCAGGTTAAAAAATAAGAGAAAATAAAAATGGAATAATGTGACTGAAAAGCACAGAAATAAAGAAGTAAAGAGCTAGACATTCTTACATGTGTCAAAAGTGAATTACAATGGAGAAAACTATTTCTTGGAAGAAACACAAAAATATTTGCAGTGAAAGCACTTCATTCATACTTTAAAGTTTATTTTTGCCAACCTAAGGCTAAGTGGGGGTTAAATTTTTTTCAAATATGTGGACCTATTGTTCCCCTTGGGAACACTCAAGGGTAGGGTTCCTATGAGAGAAGAGGGCCAAATCAATTCAGAACCTTATACTAAGTGCTTAATATGTTTAGAATTCTCTGTTGTTTACCTTCAGACATAGTCACTGGGGACTTTTATTTCTGGGGTGGAGCAAAGGGTGAGGACTAGGAGTCAGTCATCTGTGTTCGTCCATCGTTTTCAAAGAAGACTATGGCATCAGAGAAAAGATGATTTGACTTGCATTTGACTTTGCTTTGAGTGAAGGAGGGCTGTGCAAGGTTACCAGCCTTACTTTCTCCTTCTGAGTCATCTGGGTTCAATGACCAGATATTCATCAGGATGACTGGAGATGGCCCAGGACACAGTGGGAGACCTTGGACTTTTTAGGCTGGCCTTTACAGGTACTCACTTAGAGGGAGGTAATGCCCATTGAGATCCCTAAAGTGCTTTTATTCTCCCCTGGTGAATTTAAACTCCTTATAGCACTTTCCTCATAGCAACTGTATGAAATAAATATGTATTTTTATCCTTATTTTAAAGATGAGGAGACTGAGTCTTTGTGAGATGATTTGATTTGTCCACAGTCACAAGGCTGGCAAGTGTCAGAGCCTGAATCATAGATTATTATGAGAGCCAGGCAACTGGGCAGAGGGAGGTATTGTTTTACTCCGGTCCTGTCAAATAGTAAGGGCTTAATAAGTACTTGTGGATTGACTGATAGTTGTAGAAGTGTTAGAGAAGCTAGAAGTCATCTAGTCTCCTCTCTTTAGAGATATGAGGTTGAAGAAAATGAAGTGTAGAGAGAGTTAGTTAAGTATTTGTCCAAGGACACATAGGTTGCAAGTAGCAGAGTTGGGATCTGTTCCCGTGACTCCTAATTTAGTGCTCTTTTCACTATGGTGAAAAGACCTACCCTGCTTGGCATCTTCTTATCCCAGGGTCCCAGTGTTCTCTCTATGGTGCCCAGTTGCCTCTTCAGATACAAGAAATTCATTGAAACAGTGATGCTAATGAAGGAAACCTCATTTCCATTGGCACTCTCCATGGCAATGGCTGACTTGGGTTGGGGACTTTTAAGGCAGATATTGGACTCCCTACTTGTTGTTCTCACATCTTTGTGTGTAAGGGTGTTTTGTTATAAGCCCCCTTTTCTGATGCCAGCTGCACTGTTGTATCTAAATTTGGCAAATAGAGAAGGAATAAGCATCATGTGTTCATGTTGACTAGGAAAAAATGAACCATTAAGTAGAAAGTATAACATTTCATTTGCATTAAAAAAGATTTCCTTCAGTGACAACAAGTTTAGTGGGATTTGAGGCAATGTAAATGAGTGATGTCAAACTATAATAGAAATCAATGCCTATGAGAGGTATACTGACTTAGAAATCACAAATGAACATTATCTGTGTTGTGCTGTATTTTTATTTCTTCTGTTAACCCTTTCCCAATTACATTTTAATCCATTTCAGCTGTACTGGGGAGTTTTTGTGGGCTGGCATGGGCCTTAAGTTTGATGCCTCTGATGTAGACTACTGTTTATGGTCTTAAATGCTTAGCCAAAGAAAAAAATTATAGGAAGAATGAGTTAAAGAAACAGGCCAAGGACCCAGATCCAAATCTGATAGATTTAGAGAAAATGTTTGGAAGAGCTTTTTCATGTAAATGGCTTCAAAATGAATCTAGGGAGGATGAGGGGAATCCACTTAGCACATATATGTACCAGAGTCTCTAAGCTAACACTTATCTCCTATTTCATATCTCCCAAAGAAGCGCCCTGAAACTCCTGGCTCCAGACATTTTCACAAAGGGTGCTTTGTTTCGGTCAAATGATCACCCTTCCTACAGTAGCTTTATTACAGGTATTAGGAAGTCATTTTTATTCTACTTTCCTCTGAGTGGCTATTGACAAAGTCCTGGAGCCATATCTAATTCCATTTTCTCTGCTGATGTTTTAATACGTGCTGACTTACATATCTAGGCCACCTGTCAAAAACACTGTGGGAAAGATTGCTAAAAGGAAACTAAATTGCAAGTAATTGAAAAGCTAATTTAGATGGTGATGTATAGATAATGAAATATTCTTCAACTCAGCAGATAGGTAAGGGATTATTAGGACATAAAATAGTATGAATATGCATCATTAGATGTGGTCACTATTTTACGTATTTATGCTTACTTGGTTTTTCCTTTGTTATAGGTGAAGATTTAATTTTTTAAAAAAACTTGATTTTTAACATTCATGTAAATATTTTTGAATTTAAATTCTTTCTCTCCCTTCAGTACCTCCCCTACCCACCGAAAAGGCAAGCAACATGACGTCAATTATGTGTATGAAGCCATGCAAAATATATTTTCATATTAGAATGTTGTTAAAAAAAAAAACAAAAAAAAAAAGCAAGAAAAAATTAAGGAAGTGAAAAAATATGCCTCAGTCTACAAGAGCTCATCAGTTCTTTCTCTGAAGGTGGGAATAACCGTCATGATCTTTTGAAATTGTCTTGTATCATGGTAGTAGTTAAGTCTTTCACAGTTGGTCATTGTTACAATATTGCTGTTGCTGCGTACAATGTTCTAGTTTTGCTCACTTCACTTTGGATCAGTTCATATAGGTCTTCCCGATTTTTTCTGAAATAATCTGACTTGTCATTTCTTATAGCACAGTAATATTCCATCACAATCATATACTACATTTTGTTCAGCCATTCCCCAGTTGATGGACATTCCCTCACTTTCAAATTCTTGGCCACAATGAAAGACCTGCTATAAATATTTTTATAAAAATAAATCTATTTCCCTTAAAAAAAAACCTCTTTGGGATACAGACTTAATAATGCTATTGCTGGGTCAAAGAATATGTATCATTTTATAGTCCTTTAGGCACAGTTCCAATCACTCTAGAGTGATTGAGCCAGTTCACAACCCTACCAGTAGTGCATTAGTGTCCCTACTTTTCCACATCTCCTTCAGAATTTATCTAAAAGTTTTCCTTTTCTGTCTTGTTAGTTAATCTGATAGGTGTGAGATGGCACTTCAGAGTTGTTTTAATTTGCATTTCTCTTATCAATAGTAATTTAGAGTATTTTTTATGTGACTATTGATAGTTTTGATGTCTTCTTTGAACAATTGGGAATAACTTTTAATTTAATAAATGGCTCAATTCCCTATATATTTAATAAATGAGGTCTTTATGAAAGAAAGTTGCTATAAAATATTTTCCCCTAGTTTCCTGCCTTCCTTTTAACTTTGGCCGCATTGGTTTTGTTTGTGCAAAACCTTTTTTACATCATCTGATCAAAATTATCCATTTTACTTCCTGTAATCCTATCTATCTCTTGTTTGGTCATAAACATTTGAAGTTTCAGTTTCAATGGATGGAGGGATGGGAGGAGAGATATTTCCAGAGATGATTGTGATATAAAAACAAAAGACATCAATAAAACTTATTCTTACAATAACAACAAACCAAATGTTGTGTAGGGTATTCTATTATGAAAAATTAAGGCTTTAACTAGGGCTGTGAATCCAGTTCATTAAGTTTTTAAAAATTTTTTTTACTTGTCTAATGTCTCTCTTTTTTCATTTTTAAGATAGAAATCATTAAAACACCAAAAAAAAAATTCTGGTCCTGTGACATTATCAGCATTAGGAAGTTCCTACTGAGGAAATTCCCTCTATTCACTGTTTCATTCTGCTTCTCTTATCATTAACATCAACATCTTTAATAATAGTAGTGACTCACATTTCTACATTTTTAAGTCTTAGACACTTTCCTCATGACAATGTTGGACATAGAACAAATATGATTGTCCCCATTTTATAGATGAGGAAATTGAGACTTGGAGAAGTTGAAACTTGCCTATAGTCACACAGTTATCAGGGATAAATCTGGCATGGTAATCCTGTCACTTAATTTCTGAATACCCAAAATGATTCCTTTTGGGGAATTTGCAGTTGAAAATATTTTCTAGACGTTTGCTATTTTATGTCAGTTTATACACAGAAAAAAAAAAGCATGTACTATCCTGTCCATTAAGAAACCTACTCCAACTTTTTTCTTTCATTTTGATGAGGAAATACATGTTTGCTATTCAGAAGGCCAACACTTAACATTTTCTATTCATCACCTGATTTCCAACTTGTAATCATAGACTTAGGTAGTAGTTATCAGAAAAAATGGACCTTGGGGGAAACTTCAAACTCTCTCTCTCTTCTGCACTTATTTTATTATTTTTTTAAACCACAAAATGACAGTAGGGTAGTTCTTTCTGTCAGACTATAAATGCTTTTTCATTCAAATGCTTCATATGTGGTGGTCCCTAGTCTCTTTTGCTGACATGGCCTGCCTCCTGTTTGATATGCCCACTAGGTATGCAGAGAGTTGAGAGGAATTAACGCCAAGCTTAATGTAGCTTGGAAGGGAAGTCCTGGGCCTCTTAGACAGCATGGCCCATCTTCCCACTGTGTTAATTTCAAACGCCATAACAAAAGAAAGAGCCACAGTCTCTTCTCCTTTCTGAATTCTTATAGAAGGGGTCTGTGGATAGTGGATTACTGTCTAAATCTCTTAGCTAATTAATGTGAAGCACAATCACCCTTATATAATAAGGCTTGACAATAAAAAGTAAAGCCAAAGTGAATGTCATAAGTGAGTTTCCCTCTCCCTCTCCTGTCCCCCCCTCCCCACTCCCCCTACTCCATTAGAAACCTTTGACAAGGCCTGGAAAGGTTTGTTGTATTTCATGGGGCAGAGCCTGTTAACTTCTACTTTGCAAGTGGCTATATTTGTATTCTTCAAAACAAATTAATCTCACATCAACATCTGATGGTGGTTTTATATATTCATCTACTCCCCAGAGATCTGATGACTTAGCTGGAAGTGGAAAATAAAGACTGAACATTTTCAATGAGTTTTTAGGGGATTTCAGTGATTGGAAAAAATCTGATCTAATTAGTAAAGAGACAGGTAGTGGCTAAGCTGAAAATGCAGATGAAAATCAAACCACTTGGTGGCACAGTGGATAGAGTTCCAGACTTGGAGTCTGGAAAACCCAAGTTTAAATCTGGTCTCTAAAGCTTACTAGCTGGGTGACTTTGGGCAATTCAGTTAATTTCTGTCTGTCTTAGTTTCCTCAAACTGTAAAATGGGGATGATAAGCATCTATTTTGCAGTGTTGTGAGTATCAAATGAGATAATAACTAACATTTATATAGTGCTTACTGTGTGCTTAGGTACCTAATAAATGTTTATTTCCTTCCTATTTTTCTAGAAGACCTAGTTGGAGTTCCCATCTCTGACACATGCTATGATTCTTAGTTTTTCAGAGTTCTGGGTAGGTCTCTAAGACAAGCTGTTCAGAGGTGCTGACCCACCTTGGTAGAAAGGGTTGCTTCACCTAGCAGTTCCAATGACATTACAGGGCTAGTTCCTATTCTGTCTCCTCTTTTTTGTATATGGTTTGTATTTTCTTATCTATCTGCATGTGATAGTTTATTTTTTAAAAATCCAATTGTCTAATTAGAATGAAATCTATACTCTTTCAATAATGTGTCTTTTTTATACTTATGTTAGATTCATGAGATTCATAGAGAAACTTTGGTCAATACCCATATCAAACAGATACAATACATAGAGAATATATGCCCATTAGAAGTATTCTTCAACATCATAGAAAGTCCAAGCAGAAGATGGCTTCCTGAGAGAAGAATGAGTTACCCAGAAGCTCCCATTTTTAGATGACATCACAGGACAT
>CM053772.1:121451650-121486985 GCA_028658325.1 Potorous gilbertii | reverse complement strand
GAAATCAACACTCTTGGGGAGGGACAGGATCAAAAGAGAGAATAGAAACAATGGGGGGCAGGATAGGATGGAGGGGAATATAGTTATTCTTACACAGCAGGACTATTATGGAAGTCATTTGCAAAACTACACAAGTATGGCCTATATTGAATTGCCTGCCTTCCCAAAGGGAATGGGTGGGGAGGGAGGGAAGGAGAGAAGTTGGATCTCAAAGTTTTAGGAACAACTGTTGAGTATTGTTCTTGCTACTAGGAAATAAGAAATACAGGTAATGGGGAATAGAAAATTATCTGGCCCTATAGGAGAAAAGAGAAGATGGGGACAAGGGAAGAGAGGGATGATAGAAGAGAGGGCAGATTGGTGATAGTAGAAATTAGAATGCTTGGTATATTGGGTTGGGGAGAGGGGACAAATGGGGAGAAAATTTGTAGCGCAAAATTTTGTGAAAATGAATGTAAAAAGTTAAATAAATAAATTTATTTAAAAAAAAGTTTTTTGGCCACCTAAACCCATGGTTCTATGATCTGGACATCATCTTTAAACACAAATTATTTCATATCAGTCTAACTTCCAGAAAACTTGTTTTAAGTATAAAAAGTAAAATAGGATTTAACCAATTGTGTGATGAATTTGCCCAATATATGGATACCTGATCTAGATTTTTTTCAAAGAAAACTCCCCCCTCCCATCAGGTTTTTAAGGGCTTATTATTCTAATTGTCTTACATCTACCGTGTGTGGTGTGACATGGTATGCTATGACTAGACACTTTTTCTGTGTTCCAATATGCCCCTTATCTCACCTAAGATTAGAGAATTTCTTCTAATTAAGTTTGTACCCTGAAGTTTCTTGACGTGATCCATATTTCAGCTCCTTCCAGCATCTATCACCACTGAAACTGGACGTTTCTGTGATCTGTTGAAACTGCATTTTCTGTGACTGCTTCCCTTTGGGCCTTCTATTTGTGATAGGGAGTCTACTCTTGGTCCCTCTCCTGAAGCCAGGCTACCACCTGCCCCTTCAGGTTTCAAGGGTATACTGAGGGGCTTATGAGATTTTTTTTTCTCTACTGCCATTTGTCTGAACTCATATGAGCTATCATTCCTTCCTCTCCTCCAGTCTTAGGCTTTGGTAAATAGTACCCCAGTTCCATTTAACCTCTTAAGACCAATTAGCTTTTAGCAGAACCAGGAGAACAAGGTACACAACAACAGCGATATTGTAAAGATAATACAAATTGAATAACAATCCCAATAGGTGTGTTAACAGTAATAATTGGGCATATACACATATACAAACATATACATATGCATACATACATACATACATACATATATATATATATATATGCACATACACATACATTTATAATGATAGAGTACCATATTCCATGGAGTAGAAAACAAGAAAAGTTGGTGATAGACAATGAAGAGTTACCTAGAAGTCCTGAAGTCAGAGTGAGTGAGTGGGGAAAGTAGGTTCAATTTAGCTCCTTTCCTACATAGTTCATGGTCAAAGGTGCAGTCATGGCAGGATTAATCATTGCCTCCACTACAGAAGATCACCATCAAGGAGCATTCCTTGCCCCTTGGGGCACCAATGCTACATTGGTTCTGAACCAAGACCTTGTAATCCTGGGATGCCAGGTGTTTTTCTGATCTTTCAAAATTTCCAAGGTCAGAGGCTCCATTTCCTTTAGCATTCATAAAATAATTTAAGGTTTACAAAGAGCTTTCTATATCACTGGATCTTCACTACAACCATCTGAGGTAGGGGCTAATATTATCCCTGTTTTAAAGATGAGGAAACTGAAGTTAAGACATGTCCAGTGTCACAAGCTGGTAATCGTCTGAGGCAGGATTTAAACTAAGGTCTTCCTAACTCCAAATTCGTCACTCCCTTCATTATACCACCTATCTCTATTCAGAGGTCAGGAACTGGATCCTGTGTCTCAGGGCCTTGTGACCATGATGGGGAGAAGTCCCCAAGGCTTTTTCCCTTATAGTATTGCCTCTCACCAGACATGGTGAGTGATAGAGTTAATGTGATGCCCTAAGAGGGCAGCTAAAGAGAATAGGAAAAGGTGCCAGGAGGAAGTGGATGGGTCTTGGTCAATACCTGATACCAGAGCAGAAATTTACTAAGTGTGTTGTTGACTTCTTGATTTGAATGTCTTTGCAGTCCTTCGAAGAGCCCTCTCTTCCCTATGTGATCAACTACCTCGAGCCAGTTACAGTTAATGCTCCAAGATATCTCCATTGCCGCTAAGACTCTCCCAGAAGCATGTTGAGACACCTTGCATGCGCTGGACTCCCATTATGTTATCAGTTGCTGAGTCTTCCTCCTGTGTCTTCTTCACTCTGTTCCTTTTTCTAATCCTGCCTCGGTAGAGTTTTTTCACTCATTGATACTTAAATGTCCTGGAGTTAAGTGCCTTTGGCCAATGAACACTTTTTTTTTTTCACATTTTCACATTAGTCATGTTGCATAGAAGAATTAAAATAAATGGGAGAAAAACAAAACAATACATAACAAGAGAAAATATTCTGCTTCATTCTGCATTTCGATTTCATAGTTCTTTCTCTGGATGTGGATGGCATTTTGCTTCAAGACATTATGAAGTGCAAAATGGATAATTTTGATTACATTAAATGGAACAGTTTTTGTACAATTAAACCCAATGCAACCTAGATTAGGAGGGAAGCAGAAAACTGGGAAAGAATTTTGCAACTAGCATCTGTGATGAAGGCCTTATTTCTAAAATATATAGAGAACTGAGTCAAATGTACAAGAATACAAGTCATTCCCCAATTGATAAATGGTCAAAGGATATGAACAGGAAGTTTTCAGAGGAAGAAATTAAAGCTCTCTCTAGTCATATGAAAAAATGCTCTAAATCATTATTTAGAAAGAAATGCAAATCAAAACAACTCTGAGGTACCACATCACACCTATCAGGTTGGCTAACATGACAAAACGGGAAGATAATAAATACTGGAGAAGATATGGGAGAGCTGGAAGACTACTTCATTGTTGGTGGATCTGTGAGCTGATCTAACCATTCTGGAGGGAATTTTGAACTATGCCCAAAGGGCTACAAAAATGTGTTTACCCTTTGACCCAGCAATTTCACTTCTAGGACTATATCCCCAAGAGATATAAAAATGAGAAAAGGTCCCACTTGTACAAAAATATTTATAGCTGCTCTCTTTGTTCTGGGCAAGAACTGGAAATCAAGGGGATGCCCATCAATTGGGGAATGGCTGAACAAGTTGTGGTATATGAATGTAATGGAATACTATTATACTATAAGAAATGATGAACAGGAAGACTTCAGAGAGGCCTAGAAGGACTTGTATGAACTGACGCTGAGTGAAAGAAGCAGAACTAGGAGAACTTTGTACACAGTAACAGCCACAGTGTGTGAGGACTGTTTCTGATAGACTTAGCCCTTTACAGCAATGCAAGGACCTAAAACATTCCTAATGAACACATTTTCAACACCTGTCAAATAACCCCCTCCACACTGACACACAAAGGGCCTATTCAGGAAAAGTGAGATTTCCTGAATCGCTATTCCTAAGGGAAGGTTCCCAGGCTTTACTTAGTGTTAGTTGAGTTGTTGTTCAGTTGTTTCAGTCATAATTGATTTTTTGTGACCCATTTTAGAGTTTTCTTGGCAAAGATATTGTAGTGGTTTACCATTTTCTTCTCTAGCTAATTTTACAGATGAGGAGCGGAGGCAAACAGAATTAAGTGACTTGGCCAAAGTCACACAGCTAGTGTCTGTGGCCAAATTTGAATTCATGTCTATCTGACTCCAGGCCTTGAGCTCTATCCACTATGCCACCTAGCTGCCCCTTAGTTGAGTTAGGGTAAGTGAATTCCTTTTCTTTCTGTACATCAGGATGCAAGTAGAGTGTTATTCCCACATAATAAGTGACTTCCATTAAATCTCTCTGAGGCTGGTGGTGAATGCTCTCAAGTCAAGTAAATGATCCTACAACTGATAATCACCCAGGAAGATTTAAGTTCAACTCCCAGGGGAAGTCATTCACTTGACCTTGGTTTCCCCTGACTGTAAAATGTGGTTGATAATACCTGCTTCACAAGGTTGTTGTGAAATGTTATCTCAAATGATATAACATCTAAAGTGTTTTGCAAATTATAAAGCACTATATAAATGGTAATACCTATTGTCCGGTAAAAAAATATGCACATTTAAGCAGAACAAATTCTATTTCCTACAAAATATCATGTTACAAAAATTTGATTTTTTTTCCATTTTTTTTCTAATCAGAGAGGAGGTAATAGGAGAGACAATGGAGTTCTGTTATTTTTATTTTTAATTAGAGAGGTTTTTAAAAAAGTATTTTAAAATAGGTCTATTTTAAATAGAAAGAATGCTACAGATATGAAATGTTATGTGTACTTTCAGATGAGGTCACTGCATTATTAATTTTACTTTGTTGGGGCAGCTAAGTGATAATAGTGGGTAGAATGCTAGTCCTGAAGTTAGGAAGACCTGAGTTCAAATCCAGCCTCAGACACTTATTAGTCCTGTGAACCTGGGTAAGTCACTTAACTCTGCTTGCCTCAATTTCCTTATCTGTAAAATTACCTGGAGAAAGAAATGGCACACCACTTTAGTATTTTTGCCTAGAAAACCTCAGATGGGCCAATGAAGAGCTGAATATGACTGAATGACAAAATTTACTTTGTTATGGCAAATTTTGTGAAGTGGGAGTAAACTGTAAATATTTGTATTAGAAAAAGAAAACACACAAGTAAAACTTAAAGTTACTTAAAAAAAATAAAGCAAAGTTCCCCTACTTTTATAAGCAGCTAAAGAATCTGAGAATTGGTATAGTGTAATGGCTTGCCCTTAATGTTAGTACCTCCTCTATGAGACTGGGCTGCTAAATGGTGCAGTGGCTAGAGCACCTGGTCCAGAGTCAGGAGAACTTGAGTTCATAATCCAGCCTCAGACACTTACTAGGTTTATGACCATGGGCAAGTCACTAACCCTGTTTGTCTCAGTTTCCTTATCTGTAAAATGACCTGAAGAAGTAAATAGCAAATCATTCCAGTATCTTTGCTAACAACAACCCTTGTGAGATTACCTTCAATTTATCCTGTGTATATCTTGTTTGGACATGGTTGTTTGCATGTTTTCCCCATAAGATTGTGAGTTCCTTGGAAGCATGGGTTGTTTTACTTTTTTTGTTTCTCAGTCTTTCAGAACAGTCCCTGGTACATGGTAGGTGCTTAATAAATGCTTGTTGATTTGGCTTGTTCTGTACTACTACCCTTGGATGTGTTCATCCTTCATTGCTGAAGAAGACCATGCCACTAGAGAAATAATGACATGACTTGCACTTGACTTTATTTTGAGTGAGGGAGGGCTGTGCAGGTCACCAGCCTCATTTCTCCTCCAGAGCCATCTGAATCCAATGACCAGATATTCATCATAATGACTGAAGATGACCCAGGATGAGGCAATTAGGGTTAAGTGACTTGCCCAAGGTCACACAGCTAGTGAGTGTCAAGTGTCTGAGGTGAGATTTGAACTCAGGTCCTCCTGACTCCTGCACTGGTGCTCTATCCACTTCACCATCGAGCTGCCACCTTAATGATGAGATGAAATATGAACATAAGGTCTCTGGCTTGGAACTGTGTTCTTTCCATTGCATCATATCCCTTTACATGGTTCATCTGATTTCCTACAAAACAGTAAATGCTAGATGAATGAGCTAATCACCTTTTCAGTTCAAAATTTTTAAAAAATGACAAAACTATAGATTTTAAATCAATAAACATCATTTTGCTGTTTTTCAGTTATTTTTTCAGTCATGACTGACTTTTTGTGACACCATTTGGGGGTTTCTTGGCAAAGATATTGGAGTGATTTGCCATTTCCTTCTCCAGCTCATTTTACAAGTGAGGAAACTGAGGCAAATAGGGTTAAGTGACTTGTCTAGGGTCACATAGCTAGTAAGGTCTGAGGCCAGATTTGAACTTGGGAAGATGAGTCTTCCTGATTCCCAGAGCTGCCATAAACCTCATTTGAGGGTTAATAGATTTGAGAGAAGATAGTCTTTATAGCCTATGCCTTCCCAGTGGTATCTTGTTTGGAAATAAGCACATCTAAGGTATTAGCTGCAGCACCAGGTAATGAGGATGGGGAAGCATTTAGTAGAGTGAACCTAGGGAGTGCTGACCACTTGAAACTGACCATTCCATTTCCTTTATTACCCTCTCATTGTTTTTCAACTCCTACCTTGGATACTCTTGTTTCTCCATCACTGAACTACAGTGATAATTAAAAACTTTAATTTTCTGGGAGGTAAGGGGAAGAGAATAAATAAGTTTATAACTTTTGCAGCGACTTGAGTTTTTTGCAGCAGTGTTTAACAATGTTTAACAAGTGGCTCTCTGAAAAATAAAGACTAGATATAATTTTAAGTTTGATGTGCATTAGTAAAGTTTTCATCATCCCTTTCTTAAGTCTAAACAATCAGCAAAACAATAAACAAAATCTTGTTTCATAGCATTTGTTGATTTCCAAGGTATAAATGATCACACTGAAAATTTAACAGTTGGTTTTCCTGAGCTGCTTCAAGCTGGCTCCAGCATGCCCTTTAGTTATTTGTCATTTTAATTCTTTAGAGGTATTAGTATTCTTTTTTAGCTGTAAGATCATGGACTGGGCCTAACTGAGGCTAATCCTGTAGTAGTTTAGACCTGAAAATGGAATAAAATAAGATGCTAGGTGGCACAGTGGATAGAGTGCCATGCCTAGAGTCAAGAGGAACTGAGTTCAAATCCAGTCTCAAACACCACCCTGGGCAAGTCAGTTAACCCTATTGACCTCAGTTTCCTCATTTGTAAAATGAGTTGGAGAAGGAAAATAGCAAACCAATAGACTATCTTTGCCAAGAAAACCCCAGATTGGGTCAGGAAGAGTCAGACGTAATTGAAAGATCATGATACAACAATAAATCCACCTAATCTTTCACAAAAGGAAGTTTATTTAGCCATAGCAGGGCAAAGTCATTCAGAGCAGGGTAGGGATATTTATCTAAGATAAAGCACCAGCAGATAGCTTTCCATTGTTGGTGGTGCTGACCTGGGGTCACAAACCCAAGGGAGGAGCTCCAGCCTCTTGTGTCCTTGCTATTTTGTACCCAAGTGACCAGAAAGCTTATCTCAATGGCTTCTACCATATTGCCCTGAGATGATTAATTCTTGAGTACAGTTTCATGGCTTTTTATGGAAAAACAACTGAAATTTGCATTGGAGTTGTAAGTTGGGATATTGCAGTCACCACAGTAGTACTAGCAGAATATTATCTTTAAAGAGAGGGACTTTTGCAGTGTCAAGCAAACATAAAGAGGTTTCTTATATGTGGTCCAACCTGACATTCTAGTGCCAGCTTATTACTCATGCGTAGTATTTGCCCAAAATCTACATAGTGATGATGGATCAACTATAGCTAGTATTTATATGGTGCCTTAAAGTTTTCAAATTACTTTACAAATATAGTAACTCATTTCATCCTTATAGCAGCCCTAGGAGGTGTTATTATTTCCATTTTACAGATGAGGGAGTTGAGGCACAGAGGGTTTAAGTGACTTGCCTAGGGTCACACAGCTAGTAAATCTCCAAGGTCATATTTGAACTCAGATCTTCTTGACTGCAGTCCCAGAACTCTGCTACTGTGCCTCTAGCTGTCCCCTCTAACTTAATAAACTGTGTGTCCAGATCTTAGTGACAGTCCAGGTCTGGGTGACATATTTTTAATTAATTAAATTTTTTTTGCTTTCAGTTTGGTTAAACTGAAGTTTTATACTACAGTTGATCTTGGTGAGTAAGTTTTGTAAAAGTAGCAAGCTGGATTCCATTAACATGGTTGCCAGTTCAGAGCATTTGAAGAATCTTACTATCAAGTTATTCGGTTTAAAATGACCTTTACCATAAACAGGGGGTGGGGAACCTGTGGCCCGCTAGGTCCTCAAGTACGGCTCTTTGACAGAATCACATTTGTTCCATGAAGTTTAGATTCCGTCAAAGCATTGCACTTGAGGACCTAGCACGCCACTTGTGGCCTCAGAGTCATTGGTTCCTCACCCTTGATAGGAGGTTGGGCAGTGCAGCGGATAGAGCACTGGACTTGGAGTCAGGAAGGCCTGAATTGGAATTGTGCCTTCTTGGACAACTTAGCCTTGCTAACTTGGCTTCCTTTTTCTGTATGTGAAATGAGGGAGATTTTTCCCTCCTATACTCCTCTTCACTTCATATTATCACAGAAAGCCCAGTACATGAATCCGAGAAGTGACCTGTGGACATGCAGCATGGCAATTGTTACATGTGCTGCAACTACAGCCACAGAAGACCCAGAAAAGAAAGCTCTTGTCACTACAGACCTTGCCTCCTTTAAATAGTTTGACATCAGCAACTAATATCATTTTATCAGTGGAAATGACAATAAAGAAGAAGCATTAACATCTGTTTTGCTGCTGCGCTCTAAGAATCACAGCATCTTTCCACTGAACTTTCAACTGAAAACTTCCATATGTTCTTTCTCTCTCATTGGAATGTGACTTCTTGGAATAAGGGACTGATGTATTTTAAAAAATGATATCCTCAATGCTAAACACAGTGCTTTGCACAAAGTAAGTGCTTAATAAATGCTTTCTTCATTTTTTCACTTATTCATATCTTGTATTTAGGTATTGTGCTGGTAAGTGTTTAATAACCATCTCTCTAGGAAAAAAAATGTGTATGTAGTACTAACATTTTTTTCATTTTCTTAAGTCCAGACAATCAACAAAACAATAATTCAGTCCTGATTTGTAGTGTTTGCCCATTTGGGAGATGTAAATGCAAATTCTGAAAATTTGATAATTGACTTTCATGGCATAAGCCAATTCCAACATATTCCGGAAAGGCTGTCATATGTGTTTTTAAAACAAGATCCCCCAAAACCCAAGTACCTTTCTTTTCACTACAAGGGGAAACTTGTGAAGGGAAAAGGAATCTCATATTAGCCTTTATAATTCAGTCTCGTATGGGGATTTTCTTATAGAAAGCTGTGAATTTGCCTCATTTTTAAGGGTAGAAAAACCAGGGAGAAGTTACCTGGATGAAGCTCAACACTTCTAAAGCTCACTTGGTTAAATGGTGGTTAAAGCCTTCAAGACTTGCACAAAGTGCTAAGCAGTCTCTCCTCCCTTTATGAAATATATACCTGACATCTTTGATGGATGATCTTCTGTATGAGTATTGTGTGTGATAGGGCTGCTGCTGATTAAATCACAGGTTTCCACTAACAGATTTATTAGTTCTGCGGAGCAGTTCCTTGACATGACAGCTGTACAATGGGGCCTCATGAACTTTTCCTGTTCTCATACCAGAAAACTTATCATTTAACTCTTTAGCACCCCTCCCTCAACTTCTAATGCAATCAAAAAAAAAAAAGAAAAGAGTGTTTTGAAAGAAATTCTAAGATCTGTCAGCTAAAAGCTTTTTATGATATGCATTCCTGTCTTTTCTCCCTGGCAACTCAGCCTGTCATGTTTGGTGCTAAGGCACCACGGGAGATGGTGAAGGAGCTCCCTATACAACACATGGGTGCTCTGAAGCAAGGAATAATTGGAAATTTATTGAGTACTTCTACAAAAAAAGATGTGAATGTATTTATTATGGTGGGCAAAATGGTACAAGAATGTTGATAGGCAGGTAGATTTGATGCCTCCTTTTGTGGCTAGATAAAATGGCCCCAGGTGTGATTAGAGAGAAAAAAGGATCATGGGGGTAGTGGAAAAAACACTGAACTAGGAGTTAGGAGATCAGGGTTTGAGTCCTACCCTTGCTAATAACTTGCTGTATGTGACCATGAGCATGTCACTTTTCCCTCTCATGATTGCTTTGATCTTTTTTATAGATAGCACCTGAGAGCACCCTCTCAATTCACATATGTGTGCCCCAGACATGGCTATCCCAAGTGTAAGGTATTTTGTGGATTCATATCAATTTAAAATAACAGCTCATGAGATCTCGACAATATATTTACCTTTACTGGTGTAACATGTGGCACAAGCCTACACATTTGAATAAGATCCTCTTCATTGGTAGAGAGAATGATTACTCACTCAATTTTTTGGGCCATGTGAGGGATGGAGTTGGTCAGAGCTTGGGAGAGGAGAGCACTTCTTCTGGTTTCCAGCTTTGAGAGAGGACACTGACATTTCAGGAAGACGTGCATGAAGGACGAGAAGATCTTCAGGTCTCAAGCCTATGTGTAGAGGAACTTGAGCTCTGAGTATGTCCTTGTTTCCAGCTGGCAATACTAGAGATGTGGGGGAATTTTCCCTTGTATTAGACTGGGGACTTTCTCACTCAGTTGAGCTATCTTACTCCTAGTGGGAGAGTTTAATTCACTCTGTTGACTATCTATTATATTATTGTTTGTATAACTTCTCTGATTGCTATTTGCTATCTATCTGCTTAGATCTTATTTAGGTTTATCCAGTATTCTATATGTGTGATGGTCTTTGGGTAACTGTCATTTGATTAGGAGTTAAGCCTTAGGATATAGCTTGTAGTACTCTTCCCAGACACATGCTAACTAAGCAGCTTGAACCTAAAAAATGATGTTCCTTAGACTAACAATATTTAGGGAGATGTATAGTTTTAGATTTAGTTTGGATCCTGTGACTGAGAACAGAGTTCACCAACCTCCTGGTCTCAATCTCTTGCTCCCTTCCTGGCAGGAATCAGTCTTCTTTGGAGAGGGGTGGGTGAAATTATGCAGTAATTTATTTATAGTAAATTATGGAGTAATGGAAGCCACTACTTCCTAATTCAGTCACATTTAGATGAATTCATGTGAACATACCCCTAACCCCATGGGCAGCACACCTACCTTGTACTAGTCAGCTGGAAGTTTCAGTTAGTTTAAAAAAAAGTTAATATTAAATAAATATTTAGTGAGGTAAGACGAGTTTAAAACAAACATCTCTTCTATAAATCTGGTGAATGTGTTCAGTTGTTTCAGTGATGTCCGAGTTTTCATGCTCCATTTTGGGGTTTTCTTAGCAAAGATACTGAAGTGGTTTGCTGTTTTCTTATTCGGCTCATTTCACAGATGAGGAAAGTGAGGCAAAAGAGTTAAGTGACTTGCTCAGGGTCACATATCTAGTAAGAATTTGAGGCTGGATTTAAATTCACATCTTCTTGATTCAGACCCACTCTATCTACTGTGACACCTAGCTGCTCCAATAGAGTGTGAAGAACAGTGGATGTGAGCCAGAACACCTGAGTTCTAATTTTAGCTTTGCAGCTTACTAGTGGTGTGAACCTAGCTAGCTGTCTAGCTAGGTAGTAGTAGTACCTAGTACTACCTGCTAGTAGTAGCAGCAGCAGCAGTAGTAGTAGTAGTAGTGGTAGTAGTAGTAGTAGTAGTAGTAGTAGTAGTAACCGGCACTTATACAGTGCTTTAAGGAGTGCGAAATACTTTACATATATTATTTGAGCTCTCCGGACTTCATTTGTAAAACCAGGACATTGGACTCAATGCTTTTGAAGTCCTGTTAGAACTCTTGAGCCTATGATTCTCTCACAAAGGAGGCATTAATTCCATAGACCTTTGAGGATATGATAACTTAGTGATATGTGGAGACTTCATTTGTAATTCCTATTCATTTTAATTCCCAAATACCCTTTTGAAAATGTGCCTTTAGTATCTATGACAGCAGTGGCTGCCCAATATTGAAAGCCCTATTCAGTACTCTTTGTGCACAGATACTCTGGCAGGAAACTGGTATTAGTGTGGATGATGGTTGGTGATTAGTCTTATATAGTGCTTTCTTTCTTAAAAGGATTATGGTTTCCACTTTCTACTATTTTTTTTTAAAAGAAGGGAATTTTTCTGTCATGCTCGAATTCCTTGAACTGAGATTTATCAACAGGTTTCTGTGATAGCAAAGTACTTTTCATCAGAGAGAAAGTTGGTTTGACAGACAACATAGTATGTAATTAAAAGATTAACAACATTTCCCCTGAAATTGATTTAGGAGGAGACAACTTTTGTGCTAACTTGTTTATGATTAGATTATTTGTCATAATTTCTGAAGAACCAAAAATCAGTCCATGATGGATTTTGTCAGTCTTAGTATTTAAGCTCATGGGCCATTTATTCCACAGGGCCAATGGCACATACCTGAAAATTTTCCAGCATGTCAAATACAAGTCCTTTCCATTTAATGAGTAAATGCACGTGCTTCCCTGCCCTTCACCCCACACTTGTTTTTCTTTTCTTTTTTTTTTTAAGGTGAAAACCAATATTTTAATTTTAAAAGGTATTTTATAAGCAGGCAAAACCTTAAGAAGTAGGCAAAGAAGGCAAGTCTGTATATTTACAATGATCTGAAGGACTTTTGAAAGGTCCTCTTGTCCTGGGATATCTCTGGATGTCTATGGAGAACTATGCCACAGTGGAAATGCGATGGAAATCATGAAGCATGAAGATGGTTTCTGAAAAGGGGGGAAAGGACACTCAAAGGGGAAATGGGAATACTAGAAGACTCATTTTCCTTCTTTCGCAATGTTGTCAAGAACTAGCTTCACCTGTAAATTTTACCATATAAAGCCTTTAATGAACTTGGAGTAGGTGGGGCTTCCTTATTCCAACTTTCAGTTTCATTGGTAAGTTGGGTCCCCCTAAGGACAGCTTGCTACATCTTTGCCTGAGAGTTGTAGAAGTATGACTGAGGATGTAGGCCACCATGTAGTGAGAATGAGGGTTGATAAGGTAACTATTGTCTCAGTATCTGCAAAATATTAAATGACCTAGAGGAAGGCATGAAACACATTGGGTGGATCCTCTATAGTACATTTTTGGGAGGGGTCTACACCTGTGGTTTCCTCAATGATGGCAATTCCTATGCCTTCCCACTGGCCTTCAACAGTTTCAAGTGTTGCTTGGGGGCACTGAAAAGTTCATAACCCATGCAATCCATATTTTTCAGAGGTGGACCTTGAATACAACTCTTTCCTGACTCTCTATCCATGCCATGAATATCTATAGCATCTATGCATGCCATGCTGCCTCTCAGAGGGCATTTGTGGAAAGGCAAAGACAAGAATGGCCCAGGATCCAAAAGTGTGGTTAAATGGTAACGTGCCCTGGTGCCCTGGTGGATGATTCTGCATGTCCTGTTCATTCACAGACATACTGAAGTACAGAAGGACCATTTTTGCAAGATGTAAACAGTTTCATGTGTCATCTTTTTTCTATTATACTATATGATGCTAATGCTTGTTTTATTTCTTAAGTTCAGAATAAAATAAATAAAATATTTTTAAAAATGAAAACATAATAAGCATATTCTTCATCCAATTATTCTGGCTTGACCCATTGTTTTAATAAGGGATTCAGTTCCAGAGAAGTTTCATTTTTTTAACAGACTTATTAAACGGGCTACATGGAAAAATTGTCTTTTAGTGTGTAAATTGGGCTCTGAGTG
Source organism: Potorous gilbertii (assembly GCA_028658325.1). Lineage (NCBI taxonomy): Eukaryota > Metazoa > Chordata > Mammalia > Diprotodontia > Potoroidae > Potorous > Potorous gilbertii. The sequence goes on along the minus strand of CM053772.1, from coordinate 121,473,457 downwards.
TTGTCTGGTAAGTTTGGGGCTTTGTGTTAATTTTTTTAGACCATTTATTCAACAGGATCTTAGTGGCAAGAGTTAAAATGGATTCCCAACGTGGCTGTCTCTCCTAGAGAGATGGGAGCTGCTTACTTGCTGGGGATCATGGATGAATGGGAATTCCAAGCTCTCTTTCATGTTCATAAACTTCTCATTCGCCTGAGACCTTTGTACCTCTTTTGTTTGGACTTCACAGAAATAGGGCTTTTGCCAGAAGGACACCCCAGGACACCCTTTCTAGTACACAATTGCTATTTCTCTTCTCATTCTGACAAGGCCAAGAGGAGGAATTGACTTGTTTTTTGCTCCTTGATGTCACACCCAGACCCTCTCCCTGCAGCCACTACTCCGAACCTCTTCTTCTCAGTCCATCTGTCTATGTTACACTGTCTAGAGCTTCATCAATGAACACCCTTCATGGTATTCTTTGTGTTCATCCTTCATTGTTGAAGAAGACCATGCCATCAGAGAAATGATGACATGATTTGTACTTGACTTTGTTTTGAGTGAGGGAGGGCTGTGCAAGGTCACCAGCTTCACTTCTCCTCCAGAGCCATCTGAATTCAATGACCTGAAATTCCTCAGGATGACAGGGATGACACAGGATGCACTGGGAGTCTATTTTCTTGCTCAAGGTGTTCAGTGTCTAGATCAATTCTTCCTCTTCCCCCTATCCCTGCTTTTGTACTTGGAGACTTCAATATACATGGTGAACGCCCTAGCCTGATAGTTCATCAATTTCCTCAGCTCCCATGACCTACATGTCTCAATTCTTCAAATCCATTCTTTGTTTTCTAATAATCAAATTTCTGATTTCAATTCTATGTGGAAACTTCTCTTTACAGCAATCTTTTAACAGCTAACTCGAATGGCCTTTCAGTCCAAATCATTCATATCCTTGCAACTTGTGATGCCATTGACCTCATTCTCTTTTATACTCTATTTCTCTCTCTCAATGGGAGTCCTCCTGTTCTTCTCTGTTTTACCAATTTATTACCCTTTCTCTCATCCCTCTTTTCTTTATGGTTTGGACTCTATAGTTGACCAGTTTCAATTGTACAGCTAGGTCCCAACTAGTGTAAAAAATAAATCCCATCCCAAATATTCAAATCTGTACTACTTGAAATTATAATTATGTAAAATATGGTAATCAGTTCTAGCTCAATGGAAATATTCAGTGTAAATTTGAATAACATGACCCTTTGAAGGGATTCATTATTTGCCCTAATGAAGACTTAGCTATAGACTTTCCTCTCTCCCAGAATTCTGTGTCTTTTGTCCTGATGTTTTTTATGCCCTGCCAATCTTCAACTCGGAGTTACTCCAACTCTCTGTCTTCTCTGCTCTTACTTGTATGCTGCTGAATGAGGTTACAGGAAATGGTGCATTTGTGCTGCCTGGCTTCACTACAGATGGATGTTTATCTAATCTCACCTGGGCTCTCATTTCTGCACAGCTGCTCAGCTTAATATTGGGAATCTCTTACCTTCTCACTTTATAACTGACCTTATTGGCTCCCATGAGTTAAATTGTCAACATTATGCAAATGGATTCAAATCTAGTCCCACTTTCACCCCTAAACTTTGGTTCCATGTCACTAACTGACTATTGCACATCTACAACTGGATGTCCCATTGATATCCAGTTGTAGTTCATACTCCATCTATCCAAAATAGAACTCATTATCTTCCCTAAATTTATCCCTCCTCCAAATTTCCATATTCTGTTTAGGACACAACTATTCTTCTTTTAACTTAGACTTATAATATCAATCATCCATGACTTCCTTTTTTCCTTGCTAGATATTTAATTATTTGTAAGATACCTCATATGCATTCCCTTCACTCCATTCACAAAACCATCATCCTATTTCAGGTCTTAGTTACCTTTAGTTTGTTTCAATAACCTATTGCTTAACTGACCTTCCTGCTTCCACTTTATCCATTATTAATCCATCATCTACACAATTGGTGAAATAATCTGCCTGAGGCATTTCTTTGCTTAAAAACTTTCAGAGACTCTAGGATAAAATATTAACTCTTTAACCTGCTGCTCACAGTCTAACACCAAATTACCTTTTCAGTTTTATTTTACTGTCCTTCATGAATTCTGTTACATTTTGTAATAAGAACATATATATATCCCTTTGAGATTTGCAAAGCACTTTTAAAACATTATGTCATTTGATTCTCCCAGTAGCTCTGGGAGGTAGGTGGTATCACTATCCTCATTTTACAGATGAACACACTGAGGTACACAAAAGTTGAGTGATTTGCCCAGTATCACACAGATATTAAGTACCTAAGGCTGGATTTGACCTCAGGTCTTTTGAACTCCAGTAAAAAAAGACAAAAGGCATCACTAGACCATACAATGAAAGTTACAGTGATATAAAAACTGAATAATATAACACAAAAGGTGGTTGACTTCTCATTGGAGTCCTGGAAGCAATGTCTCAATGACTACTTTTGGGGTATACTATACAAGAAATTCTTCTTGATATGTGGATTGGACTGGATGATCCATTCCAACTCTGAGATTTAATCAATCTATGATCCTGATTCAGATGCCATAAGCTTTGTAAAGTCTTTTTTGATGGTCCCAGTTGTCAGTGCCTTCTTCTCAATATGATACCTTGTATTCACTTATTTGTGTATATATGTTGTATCCTCTCATGAGAATACAGGCTTGTTGATGGCAGGAAAGGTCTCAGTTTTGTCTATGTATCCCCAGCATTTAGTAATGTGTTCTACTTTCAAGAGAAGCTTAATAAATGTTTATTGCATTGAAATGAACAAAATATCCTGTTTGTGTCAAAATGGAAATTAAATCAGTTCACTACTATAAGATGTCTAGGATCTATGTTTGTTTTATCCAGTGACCACTCACTCTAAGCTTATTTTTGAGTCAGTGAGTGACTCAGAATGTGAAAAAAATTTGGAATGGAGCCACAAAAAAGAAAGTAAAAGAAAAGAAGTCAGATTCACCAACCTTTTGGTCCCACTTATCAGAAGGAGCCTCAGACAACCTGAGACCTGGGAAGGACCTTTGCTTAAAAAGGCCAAGGCCTCCCACTGCATCCGGGGCCATCACCAGCCATCTATGTCTTGCCACTGGATTCCAACGACTCTGGAGGAGAGAGTGAGGCTGATGGCCTTGCTCAGTCCTGCCTCACTTAAATTCAATTCACTTACAAGTCAAGATATCACCCTCATGATTGGAGAAAAAAGGAGGAACATTATCAGAGGGAACTTTTCCAACCAAAGAAATTTCAATTGAGGTTTTAGATGATATTCTCTTGGTGCCAAATCTGGTATTAAAATGCCCTGGAGATAACAGAATCACAAGAACTTAGAGCTCTGAGTGACTCTAGAGATCTTTTATCCAATCCCTTCATATTACATAACAGGAAATTGATGGCCAAAAGATTGAAGTGACTTGACATGATGGTATAATGGAAAGCCTATTGCATTAGGAGCATAGCCTGAGGAAACTAAAGGATCATCTATCAATTATCGACCTAGTTTAGAGCCAGAAGTTGGAGCAAGTTGGCATTAGAGTAATATCATCTGAGCAAGAATTGCCTGGGGTGGGGGTGGAGAGAAGCCTCAGCTTTCACTTTGGCCCAGGACTCTGCCTTCACTAATCCCCTCCTCCAGTACCTTGTAGCCAGGAGAGGGCTGTGAGAGCTTCTGAAGGGTCTGGAGGATTTTAGACTTCCTACCATACCATTGGCATTCTAGAACCACCTGTATGTAAGGTAGATTTTAGTGTAAGGTGGATTTTAGTGTGTGTAAAGTGGATTTTTGTTATTATTTCTTAGAGTTCAGTTTCCCAGAATACATAGCTATAACAATCTCCTATTCCCAGGTATTAGGTATGAGTGAGTTCTCAGGATTATGGTTCAAAATATCTCCACCATGCTTATTTGGCATTCCATAATGATAAATAATATAAACATTTGTGCTTAAATTATAAACATCCACTGCAACTGTGCAGTGACATATGGGGAAGGGGTGATGTAAACTTGTGAGGCTTATTGCTGGCTATATGCCTTCTTTGTCTGTTGCCCTATAAAGCAAGTGGGTCAGTGAGTGGGGAACCCTGAGGGTTGAATGCACAAGCTGGGATGCTGTGTGTGCCTTGATCTGCCCTCATCAAGGCTTGGGGGGAATCCATGTTTGTCTCAACTGGCACCAAATGAGGCTTGAGGGGATTTAGGGAAAGCACAGGTTGTGCCTGTTTGGATTGACCCCATAGGGAAGTAGGAGTAGTTGCCCCTCCCATTCTCCCCAGCCCTTTGGAGAAGAGAGATTAGGGAATGTTGTAGGAGTTGTGCTCCCATTATCAGCAACCCTTGTGAGAATCCTAGATTAGAATAAAATAAGATTATTAATCCCTTTGAAGCTGCCCTTCCTGTCTGACCAGATCAAGAGTGAACCTATGCTAGTATCTCTCCTGTGTGTTTATTTGTCTTACACCAGCTGACAATAGTTCCTGCATTGCAAGCCAAGAACAGATTGGCTGTAGATTCATGCTTTCACATAGAGGCTGGGCAAAGAAACTATAGCATGTTTAAGGGAATGAGAGAAAAGAATTTATAGAACCTAAAACCTTTCAATTACCCCTTTGGCACATGCAATCCCAAAATATGAACCCACTTTCCCTTGGACTTTGTATGTACTTGTGAGAGAATGTGCCACAGATTTTTTGGGGGGCTATTTTTCTTTCAGTACAAAATCCCTTTCTAAAAGTTATGTAAGACAGCATGACTAAAATGATTCTCAACTGGTAATCTTGTAGGGATGGGAAAGGAGAAGAAAAGAAGCATTTATTAGGTACCTTCTATATGTCAAGCTCTGTCCTAAGCACCATACAAATATTATTTCATGTGATCCCCACAACAGCCCTGGGGGGTAATTGCAATGATTATCTCTGTTTACACTTAAGAAAGTTGAGACCAACCTAGGGTAAGTGACCTACCCAGGGTCACATAGCCTGTACAGTGTCTGAGATCAAATTTGAACTCACTCTCTCTGTCTCCACCTCTCTATCTACTGTTCCAGCTAGCTGTGAGGAAGCACACTACTATAGGCTTGAGTTACTGGCAATAATCACTCTCAACTCCTCAGGGGTACCTCTGAAGGAGGAAAGAAAAATAGCCTTGTTCCAACATCTGAGATGCAATTGTGAGAGTGAGAATCGTGATTAAGATCTTCAGAGATTATACAGGTATATAGATACCCCAAATTCATTTTCTGATCTTTTGGGGTAAGATATAAAGGCACAGAAAATCCATGGGCTGAGAGTGAACAGATGCTTTTTCATCTGTGGTTAGCTTTGGTTGAATTTCTTTTCTTCAGTGACTTCTGGTTGGCACTTCAAAAGAAATGTAACCTTAGAAGGTGGAGAGGGAGCAAGGACTTCTGCCCACAGGTTAGTAACTGAGCTGGAGGGTTTTAACTCTGTGTGTGCTTTTGGTGTAGCCACTGGCTGCTGAGCTCTTCTTAGGTCGTCAGATTTACATTGCAATTACCTCAGGAACCCTGAAAGATTCTTCTAAAGGTTAGAGCTCCATTCACCAGGCTTTTCTTATGAATTGACTTGAGGAGAAGAGTAATTAATTCCAAGGTGAAAAACCACCATTGGATACAAAACTTTTCATACTTTTCTTGCATCTCTCTCATTTCTCTTCCCAGTTTTTCCTCCACCTGTCTAACTTGATTTTCAAAATCCTTTGTGAGCTCTTCCAAGGCCTGAGCCCATTGGATATCTATTTCAGATATTTGGGATACAGAGGCCTTGACTCCTATGTCTTTACCTGATGGTTAACATTGGTCTTCTTCGTCAGAGAGGAATGGTGCAATCATCTGTTCCCCAAGAAAATAACCTTCTATGGTCTTATTTTTTTTCCCTTTTCTGGGCATTTTCCCAGCCAGTTACTTGACTTCTGAGAGTCCTCTTCACCCCTAGCCTAGGTCCGCCCAGCTAGTGCTTGGGGTCAGAGATTCAAATGCTGCTCCTCAGCCTCAGGTCTTTCAGCTGCTGGCCTGGCTGCTATTCAGGGTAAGACTAAATCAGGTTCTCAGGTGGGGGTAGGGCCGTCTCCCAGGCTCAGTTCCCTCAGGGGGTTTATGCAGAGACCTTCCTTAATGGAGCTGCTGCTGAGCTCCTGCCTGCTCTGGGAGTCTCTGACTGCTCTCTGCCTCTGCCACTGCCTCCCGAGGGGGCCCAAGTTATGGAGACACCCTGCTTCCCTCTCAGCCCATCCAGACGTCTCTCTCACTGAACTGTGCGTCTGTGGGTAGAGGGACCTTTGCGGCTGCTGGAGATTCCGTCCCTGAAGCCTGCTCAGATCTACTCGCTCCTTTCAGTGCCGTGTGGCCAGGCCAGGGCTGGGCTCCACTCCCGTTGGGTGTGCAAGGGACCTTTGTGTTCGGTTTTTCAGGGCTCTCTGGAACAGAAATCTCCTTCACCCTGTTGCTGTGCGGCTCCACTGTTCCAGAATTTGTTGGGAGTTCTTTTTATAGATAATTATGGGCTGTGGGTTCGGAGCTAGCATATGTGAGTCTTTCTACTCTGCCATCTTGGCTCCACCCCCCGGATACAAAACTTTGTCTCTGTATTGTAGCTGGCTTCTCCAGCTAGAAGGAAGGCTATAGATGTAAAAAGATCAGTCTCTCCACACAAGTTCCAGAGGATGTAAGGGAGGAATCTCCCCAAGAAGACTGAAAGGGATTTAGGCTAAACTAAACCTCCCTTCTTGGAAAGACAGATGAGTTGTGAACTTTTCTTGGTTTATCTAAAGTTATGGGCTAATACTTTGAATACTCTGGGAATATAGGCCCATTCTTGTGTGTTGGCAGCAATCTGATCTCCAATTGCACACAAGGTTCTGTTGGCTACTACTAGCAAGCTTGGGCAAGAGATAGATTATAGTATCCGCAATGTGGAAGGTCAAAGGAGTCTGGATTTTAGGGAGGGAGACTAGGCTTTTCTTGCAAAAGGGAACCAGAGACTGGGCTCTTGAGACACAAACTAGAGGACTCATCCATAAAGATACCTGATTTTTAAGTATCTGAGTCCCAGGATCTGCTTGTCACACTTGGAAATCTGATGAGGTCTTTGTGCCAAATGACATTGCAATTCAGCAAGATGTACTCCTGTTTTTTGGATTAAAGTTTTTTCTCTCCACAGAGAGAATGGAGGAAGAAAGTTAGAGTTTCAATTCTACCCTCTAAATGTGACCTTCACCTTGTCCTCTAGGCCTGTCACTGGGTCTTAAGGCCTCTTCTTTTCTTTTCAGGTCTTTAAGTATCATGACATCATCATCTAAATGGTCAGAAAAGGTGTTTTAAGTTGTTAGGTTGGTACAGAAGCAATCTCTTTTTCTGTGAAGTGCCACACTGAGAGAGAGAGAGAAAGAAAGAGAGAGAGAGAGAGAGAGAGAGAGAGACAGAGAGAGAGAGAGACAGAGAGACAGAGAGACAGAGAGAGACAGAGAGAGAGACAGAGAGATAGAGAGACAGAGAGAGAGGGAGAGAGACAGAGAGAGAGAGAAAGAGAGAAAGACAGAGACAGAGATAGATACAGGCAGAGAGAGAGACAGAGAGAGACATAGATAGGCATAGGGATAGTGATAGAGACAGAGCCAAAAAACACTAGAGAGGAAGAAGGGGAGAAAGGTGCAAAGAGGGAGAATCATTTGTGTTTGTGGGTTTAAAAAATTAAATAGAAAAGAAAGTTTCTTTGATCATTTACAAACTACACAAGAGATGCAACTACTTTTGAAGAATTAAAAGCAAGTTTGACACAGAGGGTAACAGAGGATATGTGGTGGATATAAGCAGGCTGCTGCATATAACCACTGAGGGATACTGACGACCAGGAATAAGAGATGATGTCAAGAAATTGTAAGATGGGGAGAGAAGATGGACTGTCAAGGAAAAGGGATGATATATACAAGTATATCAGAGCGCTCCACTGGTATTCTCGGGATGTTATGTGAGAGGAAGGTTTCCAGTCTATTATGGGTGGATTTCCTGACATGAACTTCTGGGAGGATCTGGACAATAGTCCTATGGAATGGGCGGTAATAGATGGGATGAGTGTTCATCATTAGGGAAAAACTCCTGAACTGATGAGATCACACATCAATTAGAGTACTTGCATATTATCCTGTCTCTAGTAAGGAATTATTTCTCAGTCATTTCAACCATTTGGGGAATTAAGAGAGGTTTCACAAAACGGATGTTTTTAAAATTTTTTTGATGCATTTAAACTCCCATAAAGGAAGGTTTAAGTAGACATTTAAGAAAGGAACTGGAGATAAGGCATGCCAATTCTTCCAAATCAAGGCATCAGCTAACAACGCCTCATCAGCACCATGTGTAGGCTTGTCCGATTGACTTTGTATCACTGATGTCACAGTCGGAGATGCTGAAGATTGACTGCAAAGACAATTTCCAGAAAAAGGGGGTGGGGATGGGGAAAGATGGTAAAGGGGTACTAGACAGGCGAAACTCTCTGTCTACATCAGAGATTGCTAATAAAAGCTTGTCATCTGACTGCCAGACCCAAAATTGGAGAAGTTCTTTTTTTTTTTTATCAGATTGTATAATCAATTTATGACGTAGTATTCTGCTAAATTACCCTTCAGAAAGTCTGCAGCAACCAACAACAGTGTGCCTCTTTCTCTATATCCTTGCCAAAATGAATTCTATAATTTTCTTTTTCTTATTTTTGCCACCCTACTTTTGTTCTTAAAAAGTTTTATTGCTAGGTTTTGTTTTTGCATTACAAACATTTGTACATTGTTCTCACTCCCTAAGAGGTCTGTTGTAACAAAATAAAACCCTTAAGGAAAACATTATAAAGATGCAGTAACTTCGTGAGTGTAACAACATTCCACATTTGTAGTAATTTCTCCCTCTCTATTTAAATTTTTTTTATGAACAGAAATTGATTTTTCTTTTCCTCCTGCTCCCACTTCACTAAAAAAAGAGAAAACAAATTCCTTGTAACAAATATGCATAGTCAAGCAAAACAAATTTCCTCACTGTCTATATGCAAAAATACATGTCTTTTTCAGCAACCTAAATCTATTAAATCTCTTTTAGAAGGGTGAGAGTATGTTTGAGCATTAGCCTTATAGAATAATGAATATTCATTGTGTTGATCAATTTCTACAACTTCCAAAGCTTTTATCTTTATAGTATTACTTTTATAAATTTTCTTCTTGGTTCTGTTTACTTTATTCTTTATCAGTTTATAAAAGTCTTCAAAATCATTCATTTGGAAAAATATTGTTATTATGGTAAAAATTAATCTTCTGCATCTGCTTCACTGTGCGTTAGTTCATCTAAGTCTTTCCATGTCTCTTTGAAATTATCTACTTCCTTGTTTCTTATAGCACAATAATACAATAATTACATCCATATTCCTCAACTTAATTAGCTACTCATCAATTGATGGGCCTCTCTCTAGTTTCCAGTTCTTTGCTGCTTCAAGAAAAGCTGCTATAAATATTTTTGTGCATATGAGACCTTTTCCTCTTTCTTTGATCTTTTTTAGATATCAACTACTAGCAGTATAGCTGGGTCAAAGGTCATGAAGTGTTTAGTAAATCTTGGTATATAATTTCAAGCTGCTTTAAAGGATAGTTGTACCAATACACAGGTCCACCAACAGTTCTTGTATACTTCTGCAACATTTATTATTTTCCTTTTTTGTTATCTTTGCCTCTGATGACAACCTCTGATGTGAGGTTGGATCTCAGAATCACTTCAATTTGTATCTATCTAATTAGAAGTAATTTGGGATGATTTTCCAAAGGCTATCAATAGCCTATGTTTCTTGTCTTGAGAACTGCTTGTTTATATCCTTTGACCATTTATTAGTTGGGGAATGGTTATTCCTCTTGTATGTTTGAGTCAGTTCTTTAATATCTTGTAAATGTGATGTTTATCAGAGAAACTTAATAGCAATGATTTTTCTCAGTTGTTTCCTTCTAAATCTTGGCTTTAGTATTTTTGCAAAGCATTAAAAATTTTATATAATAGAAATGATACATTTTAGTACTCGAAATGCTGAGTATAGGAATAAAAGAGGAAAAAGAGATTGAGAGAATAGGCTAGAAGAAACAAAATGAAGGTGGTGTATTTAAAGACTCTTACAGTCAACTAAAAATTAATTAAAAGGATTTATAACTTGAGAAAACTTGTAAGACATAAACTAAATCCACACAAATCATCAATATTTCTATGTAATACCAATAAAAGCCAGTAGGAAGTGATAGAAAGAGAAATTGCATTTAAAAGTACCATAGAATGTATAAAATATTTGGAAGTTTACCTATCAATGTAAGCAGTTAGGTGGCACAGTGGATAAAGCACCATTCCTGGAGTCAGGAAGATCTGAGTTCAAATCCAGTCTCAGATATTTCATAGCTGTTTGACCCTGAGCAAATCTCTCTAACCTATTTGCCTTAATTCAGAAAATGAGCTGGAGAAGGAAACCGCAAACCATTCTAGTATCTTTGCCAAGAAAACTACAAATATGATCACAAAGGGTTGGACATGAGCTCAAAACACTGAACATAATATATCAATATAACACTCAAAAAATCACATAGATACAACTGTAATCTACTGTTTGCAAAAACAAAGTTAGAACTACATATTTGGAAAAAAATATTGACTATTCATGGATAGGATGAGTCAGTGTAATAAAAATGCCAGTACTAACTGAGTTAACTAGCTTACTTAACACCATCCCAAATTACCCAAGTATTACTTGATAGAACTAGAAAATAGAATAACAAATTCATAGGGAGGTTAAAAAGCCTTTGAATTTCAAGGGAAAATAATGAAAAGAAGAAATGAAGGGGGTAAGCATGGCTATACCTGAAATTCTGCTATAAAGCAGGAATTCTGAAATAACAAACAAGGTTAAAAATAGACACATTGCTCAGGTTAGCTACACAAAATACAGAAGAAAATAGATCTAGTACACTAGTATTTGATGAACACAAAGACCTTAGCTACTGGGATAAGGACTTACTATTTGATGAAAACTGCTGGGAAAATTGGACTACGGTGTGGAAGAAATTAGGTTTAGAACAAAACTTTCCACTAAGAAAAAGTTCAAATGAATACATGTAAAAATGTCATATCATAAACAAATGACACAAACATGGAAAAAAAAGTTACCTATCAGATAAAACATCAGGGATAAAAAGCATTTCAGAATATAGAATGATTTATTTTGGTTATATAAGCTTAAAAAGTTTTTGCACAAACAAATCCAATAAAATCAAGATAAAAAAGAAGCAAATAAAAAAATCATTCCATTAGATATAAAGTAGAATCCTAGATTATCTCAATTTTTATTTCTCAGCATCATACATTCCTACATTAGAGTTAGAAGGTACCTTAGAAGTCTAGAACAATCTTCTAATTTTATAGATGAGGAAACTGAGGCCCAGAAGGTTTATATTATTTTATATAATTATATAAGGTTTATATAATTTTTCTAAAATTACACAATTGTATCAAAGGAAAAATTCTAAAGCTGTACATTGTAGGTCCAAGCCTGCCAGAAATAATTTTTTAAATTAATTTATTATCCCTGGAAAGATAGGCCAAAAATTAATTGGAAACTAAATAATCTGATCCTAAAGAATGAGTGAGTTAAACAACAAATCATAGAAACAATCAACAACTTCATTCAAGAGAATGACAGTAATGAGACAAACTACCAAAACTTATAGATGCTGCAAAAGCAGTTCTTAGGGGAAGATTTATATCATTGAATGCCTACATAAATAAAATAGAGAAAGAGGAGATCAATGAATTGGGCATGCAGCTGAAAAAGCTAGAAAAAGAACAAATTGAAAATCCTCAAGAAAATACCAAATCAGCAAAATTGAAAACCAAAGGAGAGATTAATAAAATGGAAATTAAGAAAACTATTGAACTAATAAATAAAACTAAGAGTTGATTTTATGAAAAAAAAACCCAAAAAATTGATAAACCTTTGGTCAATTTGATAAAAAAAAAAGAAAACCAAATTACCAATATCAAAAATGAGAAGGGCGAACTCACCTCCAATGAGAACGAAATTAAAACAATAATTAGAAATTAGTTTGCCCAACTGTACACCCATAAATTTGACAATCTAAGTGAGATAGATAAATATTTTAAAAAATATAAATTACCCAGATTAACAGAAAAGGAAGTTGAATACTTAAATAACCCCATCTCAGAAAAGAAGTTGAACAAGTCATCAAAGAAATCCCTAGGAAAAAGTCTCCAGAGCCAGATGGATTTACAATTGAATTCTATCAAATATTTAAAGAACAGTTAACTCCAATACTACATAGGCTATTTGAAAAAAGTTGGTGGAGTCCTCCCAAATTCTTTTTATGATACAAATATGGTTCTGATACCTAAACCAGGAAGAGCCAAAACAGAGAAAGAAAATTATACATGAATTTCCCTAATGAATATACATGCAAAAAATTTAAATAAGATATTAGCAAAAAGAATACAGCAACTTATCATGAGAATAATACATTATGATCAATAAGGATTTATACTAGGAATGCAGGTCTGGTTCAATATTAGGACAACTATCAGAATTATTGATCATATCAACAAGAAAATTAACAGAAATCATATGATTATCTCAATAGATGCAGAAAAATCTTTTGACAAATTACAACATCCATTCCAATTGAAAACACAGGAGAGCATAGGAATAAATGGAGTCTTCCATAAAATAACAAGCAGTATCCACCTAAAACCATCAGCAAGCATTATATGTAAGGGAGATAAGCTAGATGCATTTCCAGTAAGATCGGGGGTGAAACAAAGATGTCCATTCTCATCACTGTTACTCAATATGGTACTAGAAATGTTAGCTTTAGCAATAAGAGAAGAAAAAGAAAGTGAAGGAATTAGAATAGGCAAAGGAGAAACTAAGTTACCACTCTTTGCAGATGATATGATGATCTACTTAGAGAATCCCAGAGAATCAAGTAAAAAACTACTTGAAATAATAAACAACTTTGGCAAAATCACAGGTTACAAAATAAACCCACATAAATCATTTGCATTTCTATAAGTTACTAACAAAGCCCAAGAGCGAGAGATAGAAAGAGAAATCCCACTTAAAGTTAGGGTAGACCCTATAAAATACCTGGGAGTCTACCTGCCAAAACAACCCAGGCACTGTATGAACACAACTACAAAACACTTTTCGCACAAATAAAGACAGTTTAAGTAATTGGAAAAACATAAGTTGCTTGTGGGTAGGCCAAGTTAATAGAATGAAAATGACAATTCTACTTAAATTAATTTACTTATTTAGTACCATACCAATTAAACTACCAGATAATTATTTTCTAGAGCTAGAAATAATAATACCAAACTCATTTGCAAGAACAAAAGGTCCAAAATGTCAAGGGAACTAATGAAAAGAAATGCTAGGGAAGGAGATCTAGCCCTATCAGATCTCAAATTATATTATAAAGCAAGAATCATCAAAACCGCTTGGTACTGGCTAAGAAATAGAGGGGCAGACCTATGGAATAGGTTAGGTACTCAAGACACAGTAGTTAATGAATATAGCAATCTACTGTTTGATAAACCCAAGGACCCCAGCTTCTGGGATGAGAACTCACTATTTGAAAAAAATTGGATAATACTATGGTGGAAACTGGGCATTGACCAATGCCTGACACCATGCACAAGAATGAAGTCCAAATGGACTCATGATCTAGGTATAAAGATTGAAACTATGAACAAATTAGGGCAGCAAGGAATAGTATATTTGTCAGAATTACGGAAAACGGAGAAATTTATGACCAAACAGGAGATAGAGAACATCATGAAGTACAAAATGGATAATTTTGATTACATTAAATTGACAAGTTTTTGCACAAACAAAGCCAATGCAATCAACATTAGGAGGGAATCAGAAAACAGGGAAAGAGCTTTTACAACTAGGGTCTGTGATAAAGGCCTCTTTTCTAAAACATATAGAGAATTGAATCAAATGTACAAGAATACAAATTATACCCCAACTGATAAATGGTCAAAGGATATGAACAGGCAGTTTTCAGAGGAAGAAATTAAAGCCATCTATAGCCTTATAAAAAAATGCTCTAAATCACTATTGCTTAGGGAGATGTAAATCAAAACAATTCTGAGATACCACATCACACCCATCAGATTGGCTAACATGACAAAATAGGAAGATGATAAATGTTGGAGAAGATGTGGGAGAGTTGGAACGCTAATTCATTGTTGGTGGAACTATGAGCTGGTCTGCCCATTCTGGAGAGCAATTTGGAACTATGCCTAAAGGGCTACAAAAATGTGCATACCCTTTGACCCAGCAATATCACTTCTAGGATTGTATCCCCAAGAGATCATAAAAATGGGAAAGGGTCCCACATGTACAAAAATATTTATAGCAGTTCTCTTTGTGATGGGGAAGAACTGAAAATCAAGGGGATGCCCATCAATAGAGGAATGGTTGAATAAGTTATATTATATGACTGTAATGGAATACTATTGTGCTATAAGAAATGATGAACAAGAGGACTTCAGAGAGGCCAGGAAGGACTTAATATGAAATGATGCTGAGTGAAAGGAGAAGAACCAGGAGAACACTGTACACAGTAACAACCATAGTGTGTGAGGAATTTTTCTGGTAGACTTAGCCCTTCGCAGCAATACAAGAACCTAAAACTCGAGGCAAAATGCCTTCCACATGCAGAGAAAGAACTATGGAATTGGAATGCAGAACGAAGCAGAATATTTTCTGTTGTGTTATGTTTTATTTTGTTTTTTCTCATGGTTTCTCCCATTCATTTTAATTCTTCTATGCAACATGACCAATGTGAAAATGCGTTTAATAAGAATGTATGTGTAGAATCTATATAAGACTGCACACCATCTCGAGGAGGGAGGATGGAGAGTGGGGAGAAAATCTAAGACTTATAGAAGTGACTGTAGAAAACTGAAACCAAATTATTAATAAATAAATAAATAAAGATTTATTATCCTAATACCCATATTATTCTACTTGGAGAAAGAAAAACCCAAACTGACAGAGTTCCCTTATGCTCTTGAGATATGTCTCTCTAACACAAGACATTTTTGAAGTAACTTTTAGAAGAATCTTGAATGGGGAAAATTTCACATGATCAAACATAGTCATAAAGCTCAGAGTAAGGTAAAAAGCTAACATTTTGCAGCAAACACCACAATAATCCCTTAATCTTTTTGGGCACACACTTAGACAATCATTTCCCTAAAACTACACAATCTATGACTACCCCCTCAAAGGTTCTTCCTTTCAGTTGATCACTGATAATCTGAGAGAACTCTTCCTTCTGTTATTGGCCCTTTAGAGTAATGCCTTCAGGGTACTGGGAAAGAAGCTGCTGTTTTCAGGTGGGTCAATCAAGAGCCCCAAGCCTTAGTGCTGGAAGTTACTCCCCAGTTACTCCAAAGGAAGAGGCTTTGGGCTAATGAGAGAGAGAGGAGCAGGACATTATTTCAGAACTGACAGTTAGAGAAAGATTGTTGAAGATTTCTCTTTTAGCTAAGTCCACAGCTTTAGCAAGTTAAGTCACAGTGGCTAGCATTGGACTGGGAATGAGAAATACCTGAGTTTGAATCAAACTCTTCTTAGCTCTGTGACCCTGAGTTAGTCACTTCTGCCCTGGACACTTAGCAGTCACTTCATGACAATTTCTCATTTGTAAAATGGAGAGGATAAATGGTACCTATCTCATGGGGTTTCTGGGAGGAACAAATGAGACAACAAATGTAAAGTACTTTCAAACCGTAATGTGTGATATAAGTACTAGTTATTCAGATGAGGGCAAAAATTTTAAATGTTTTCTTAATATTTCTGAAAGGGGGAGTAGGGATGAGTGAGGGTGTAGCCTGCTTTGAGCTCAGACCCTCAAACTCAGGATTCCAAATTCAGCCCTCTTCCCACTCTTCCATTTGGTCCTCCTCATTAATGGTGAATTTGAGCATTATTTCATGTGGTTATTAAAAGTTCATATTTTAATCAACTCCCTATGGATCCTGGATGTCAGACATTATTGGATCTATTTACTTTTCTATTTTGTTTCTTTCAGTGTTAGAAGCATTGTTTTTTATTGGCAAAAACTCTTTCATCTTTGAAAAATCAAGCTTGTCAACTTTATCTCTAGTAATTTCTCCCCAAATTGACAAAGTTATTTCTCCTCTCTATGGGTTGTCTTATTTCCTTTTCTTTCAGTTTTTAAGTGCTTTTAAACGTACCTAGATCATTGATCCATTTAGTTTATTTGGTGTGTGGTATGAGGCAATAGTAATACTAACTGCCATGTTGTAGCACTTTACTATTGTCAGAATGTAACCCAGGTTTAACCTGCCTTTCTAAGTTATTGTCATGGAAATTTGGTGGTGTGGGATACAGTGACCCTTACTCAAATTAAACTCAAAGGCTTCTCAAAGTAGAAACCAAAAAGGAATTTGTTACAATCTCATGAGAAGGGGCACTTCCCTTGAGATCATGGGTGGTGTCAGTAAGGGAGTGCAGCATTATATAGCCCCTATTGTGGAAGCCCACTAGCCTCTCTTTCTGTTGGCTGGGAATCCAGGTGTAGAGTTTAAGTGCAGGAATCTACTCCAGACACCAATGAGGGTATGTGTTACCAAATATGGAACTTAAGGGAAGAATGCTGATGTGGCTGGCAAGGGGTGGTGAAGGGAAAGAGTACACTAGGTCACATGACCAGAACTTTGGTAGTTCTCCTCCATCCAGAAGAATTTTATTTGCCTAAGGGGGATATTTAGTTATTTTAGCTTTGGCAGGAAGGGTGGGGGTTTTGGAGAATTCATGCTTGATTTCACTGATTTCACTCAGTGGGCTAAGAATTTGTCTGCTTGATAGACACAAGCCAACTTCCCCCAAGTCCTTTACTTTCTTCTTGGAAGTTCACTTAAAGCCATAAATAAAACCAAAGGATAGATGGGGATGGATGCATAGATGATGCACTGGAAGACATATTAACTCACTAGGTTTACATGGTAATGACTCTGGGGGGCTGGGCAAGACTAGATTACACATAAAATCATTTCCTAGATGGTGCAGTGGATAGAGCACTAGACTTGAAGTCAGGAAGACTCATCTCCCTGAGTTCAAATCTGGACGCAGACATTTACTAACTGTGTGACCCTGGGCAGGTCACTTAACTCTGTTTGCTTCAGTTTCCTCATCTGTGAAATGATCTGGAGAAGGAAATAACAAATAACTCCAGTATCTTTGCCAAGAAAATCCTAAATGGGACATGACTAAAAAATGACTAATTAACGACAAAACAATTTTATTTGGTCCTCATAAAAATCTTGTGAGATAGGTAACACAGGGATTGTTTTTTCCTTTATAGAAGTGAAGAATGGGAGAGTTAGAGATGTCAAATGTTAGCCAATGGTCAAAAAAAGCTGAAGGTTTCAGAGGCACTATTTGAATCAAGGTTTTCCTGAAATCAGGTCCAATCCTGTATTTACTATGACATGATGCCTCTCACTTTTTGGTCATATATCTGTCCAGTTTTAACAAAAGGATTTTTTAAAAATTGAATATGTATTCCATTCCACAGTATGTTTAAAGTATATGCTAATAAAAACCAAATGCTTAAAGGCATTGAGTTTTATTTCTTTCCTTTTTACATTCTATTTCATATATTCTACTTTATTATTATTACATATTATATGTTCTCTCTATATAATATATTATTATATATTCTATTCTATTTCATTGATCTCTGTCTTTGTGTCTGCAAGCCATAGTATACAATTGGTTCAAAGCATTTAATGGAAAGGCATAGCAAGGAAAATAGAAACAAAACTTTCCCCCTATAAACCTGAAGTCACTATCCACTGTCAGTGGGAAGAGTAGGTATATATACAGGGAATGGGTCTTTAAGGGCATTTAGGAACTAGGGAGTTCAAATGCAGTCTCAGAAACTTACTACTAGCTATGTGAACCTGTGCAAATCATTTACCCTCTGTTTGCCTCAGTTTCTTCATCTCTAAAATGGGGATAATGATAGTACTTACCTCCCAAGGTTGTGAGGATTGGATGTGATGTTAATTGTAGGGTTTTTAGCACAGTGGCTGGCATATAGTAGAAACTATATAAATATTAGTTATTATTTTATGTGTCCAGGGCATAAGCTGATGTGGGGGTGGGGGGTGAGGGGGAGGTAGACTTACTTCTCTGATACTAAAGGGTTGCTTGTATGTGTGCTGGTGAGTTCACTGTACTCCTCCTGCTGGGTCTGCTCCCTACTGGTCTCTACTGGTTATGTTACTCAAGCATCCTTGACTAAATTGGATATGTCTCTCCTGGACACTTTTCCTCTGAACTTTGCTCTTTTGGACAGTCTTTGATGCTTCACTGGGCGCTGTTCTACTTATTACTCTTCCTCCGAATACATAATTTCCTCCAGATGCTACTCTGATGGCCATCTGGTCCCTGCAGCATCCTATATAGAATGGTCCTACTCTAAGCAATGGTCGTCCTCTAAGAAATGGTCCCCTCAGGGTACTGGTGGGGCTAGAGAGTTCTTTGTTTCCAGTTTTTCCCTTCAGCTGTATGTACTTGACTATAGCCCTATTTCAACCTCAAGAGAAGAGTTGTCTCCGTGATACTCAGATAATTTTAAAAGCATTTTCCAAAAAGCATCCATAGACTAGCCAGTATCCTATGCAAAAAAACTCAGCTTCTTTCTATAATGGCTTGGAAAAATGAGAGGCCTCTGATCTGTAGCTAGATTCTTTAGAGTAAAAAACAGAGGTATTTCTAGCTAAATGGTAAATGTGTTCAGGTTCAAGTCTGTTTCTTTCTTTCTTTTTTTTTTTTTTAGTCTGTTTCTTCTTTGGGCTAAACATCCTAATCATTGGGCAGTCTCACCCTAGTCAAGGTGAGCATTTCATATATGTCCGAATTTTAATCTCTGAAGTCTAGACTCTACCTGATAATTATTCGTGTAAAGACTATTCTAAAAATTACCAAACAGCTCTGGGGTTTGGGGTGCCACAGGCTTTTATCCCCCTACTCTAAATCTTTTCTGTTCTCTCTTATGGATGAAGGTGGGGAGGTGGGAGTGGGAGGGAGGCACAGAAACAAAAATCAGCCCAGGGGGCAAGGTAATTGTCTCCCCAACCTGCCCAGCCACATTCCTGTCTTTTCATATGTAGACAGGGCCAGCAAAGCACCAAAAGGTTTTGCGTCAACCTAGCAATCCTATAGGCAATGAAGTACTATTGAATGTTATGGGACAGGGGAATGACATGGTCAGACCTGTCCTTTAGAAAGAGCATTTAACAGCTATTTGAAGGTTAAATTGGGCAAGAAAGAGACTAGAAGCGGGGAGATCTGATTTGTCAGCTGGACTAAATCTCAGCTTCAGAATTGACTTTCTTAATTATTTCAGCCTCTTGGATTTAGTTGCTAGAACCAGTCATGTTTATCCCTTGGACCCTTCTGACGGATCATACAGTGGTCATTTGACTCATGAGGACATCAGTTTTAGGAGATACCTGGGAGTGAGGTTTGTAGTCTAAATGGTCTTAAGGCCTTCTTGACCTCCAGGTCTAGGAAATTGTCCTTGATCACTCACAGATCCCTGAAGCTCCCTAGGCCTCTGTTTCCTCCTATGGTCACAGTAGGGAGTCTGGCTCAAAAGCTCTTGAAATCCTTGACATTTTTAATCTTTGGATCTTATTACTGATCCTACACTGAGTTATCCAGCTTTCTAGGACTCAGTTTCCTTTAAAAGCACATAAAGAGTTTGGACTCTAGGGCCTCTAAAGGACTTGTCACTTTTTGACCTTGGACATTTGTGGGTGCACCTACTATGTTCATTAGACACTCTAGGCTTCAGGTTCAGGCAGAAAATGGAGGGGCCTCTACGGAAAATGCTTTTCGTTTTCAATGCCCAAGTTCCACTTAATGACTGACTTAGAGTGATTCTCAGTAGTAACCATTTCCCTTTCCCTCCCGGCTTGATTTAGTTATTTTTTTTCTTTCGCTCATTAAAAGGGCCATCCATGACTGCTTCTTAAAGAGGCCTATTCACTCAATGGGGGTTACCTCCCTCAAAATGAACACCTGAAAAGGCCAAGGTCCCCCACTGCATCCTGGGCCATCTCCAGTCATACTGATGAATATCTATCTGGTCACTGGATCCAGATGGCTCAGGAGGAGAAAGTGAGGCTGGTGACCTTGCACAGCCCTCCTGCACTCAAAACAAAGTCAAGTGCAAGTTATGTCATCATTTGTCTGATGTCATGATTTTCTTTGAAAATGAAAGATGAACACAACAACCAACTAGGAAGGCAATAAGCATTTATATGGGGTCTACTCTGAGATTTTAAAACTATTATCTCATTTGATTCTCACAACAATCCTGGGAGGTAAGTGCTAATCTGATCCCTCCTGTACCATTGAGGAAATAGGCAGACAGAGGTCTAGTGATTTGCCCAATGTCCTACATTTGGTAAGTATCTGAGGTGGGATTTGAATGCCAGTATTTCTGATTCCAGGCCTTGGGAGGGGAAGGGAAGAGAAGAGGGGAATGGGAGGATTTCTTGTGGCAACAGATCTGGTCTTAACTTAACTTTCCTTTTGGTTTAACTTTTTTTTTGTTTCCTGCTCAGAACCTCTCCTGTACCTAGTGTTTGCCTAATTACAGGCATGGAGCTGAATATCCTTAGACTGAATATGTTGTCTCCCTATACATCTGAAATTCAAATCAGTCTAAGTATCAAAGTAGTATTATAGCTGATAGCTAGCATTACATTTTACCCTCTGCCTTCCAGGTACCATATTTCAAATGAAAGCAACATTTATACAGTACCTTAAGGTTTGCACACCATTTATATATACTATAAATATATATAATATATATATATATATAGTACAAGTATAATGTACTACAAATATACCTTATTTGATCCTTCCAACAACTTTGTGAGGTGGGCAAGACTATTACCCTTATTTTATGGATGAAACTTAGTCTGAGAAGGGTCAAAGTGACTTACCTAGTATCACACTGTATTAAATGTCTGAAGAAGTATTCAAAATCAGGACTTTTAGACTTCAAATCTAATTCTACTTATCATATCAAAAGGCCTCTCAAATATTTTTTTATTATTTTGTTTTCAATGTTCTACAAACACTTCTACTATATATCTTAGATTTTTTCCCCTACCTCTCCCCTTCCCCCCTACCTCCCCACTTCCTCCCTAAAATGGCATACAGTTTTATGAAGGTTCTACACATACATTCCTATTAAATAAATTTTTATCTTAGTCATGTTGCATAGGAAAATTAAAATGAATGGGAGAAATTATAAAACAAACCAAAACATAATACAAAAGAAAATGATCTGCTTCATTCTGTGATAAAATTCCATAGTTCTTTCCCTGGATGTGGAAGGCATTTTGCCTTAAGAGATCATTGGGAATTATTCAAGTCCTTATATTGCAATGAAGTACTAAGTCTACCAGAAAAATTCCTCACACACTGTGGTTGCTGCTGTGTACAAAGTTCTCCTGGTTCTGCTCCTTTCATTCAGCATCAGTTCATATAAGTCTTTCCAGGCATCTCTGAAGTCTTCCTGTTCATCATTTCTTATAGCACAATAGTATTCCATTACATTCATATTCCACAATTTATTCAGCCATTCCCCAATTG